>JAODTK010003109.1:25000-349658 GCA_026419785.1 Sclerodactyla briareus | reverse complement strand
ATAATAGATTTGAAGTTTCATGGGGCTAGGATATAGTCAATTTGACTTCTGATACCTAGGATTTCTGTGGTTATTAGGTATGGAAATTACGCGTATAAGTGTGATATGCTCAAGTTTGTGCTTGTAGAAAGGTATTACATAGTAGGATTGTTGCCGCACAAGAGATCTGTTAACAATCGCCATTTGTATGGGTATACCTGTGGTATATTTTCCGATATGTTTTGGATGGAGGGGATGGATGGCCGACTTTCGCGTTAACAAAACAATATTATAATTTTTTTGTGTTTATTGTATTCATAGATTTTCTAGATTGTGATAGACATTTTTGTTTTTCGGATTCTTGTGAGTTAAACACCGAGGTGGGCATATGCATTTAAATATGTAAAGGGGGACTTTATTTTGATAAGTGTATAAAATGTCAATAGAGCCAAGGCGATCCGATATGGTTTTGAAGTACACTTCAATTCCTCTCGTACAAAGAAACCACTCCGTGATAGGAATTACGACAGGCACCTTTGAAAAGTATAGAAATGATGGGTCGACCTTGCAATGATTTAGTAGTTTGGATGTCGTTGGACCTGTAATTTTGTTTCGGGGACGGCAGTGACATCGAGGTTGTATCTTGAGAGGTCTCCAATAAGTTACAGTTGTTTGTCTTCTTTTGGTAATTCCACAGACAGTTTAGAGTGCCACATTTTAAAATTGGTCCGTTGTTTCCGCATTCCATAACGATTAAAACGACAAAACAGATGAGGAAAAAAATCCATGATATCATATAATGTCTCCGTTGAGATAGCGGATACAGAAAAACAAGTTCTTGAAAACAACTTCTGTCAGCAATTCGCAGATAAATAGTTCCGTGGCAGATAAATTAATATTGAGCCAATCCTGCATATTATAACTACTGTGGTAGGCTATAGTATAGTTCGTCGATATGACCGATAAGTGAATTTCAAAAAATACGCTCGACTGAATAGCTTGCGACTGGAAATAGTACCGGAAAGTAGGCCAAAATATTTTTGAGTATCAAATCCGTTGACAGGAGCAATAAACTTGTATAGAATGAACGCGATAGGAGATTACACTAAAATGAGCGAAACCCAAAAACCAAATTCCGAGGAAAGATGAGCTGACAAACACGCCACTGTTGTCTTCCGTTGTAGCATGGAGCTATTATTATTAATGGAGAGGCAACGCGCCCTCAATATATTGTAGCAATTGAAAATGTCCCCCACTTCCGGAGAGGATGATGAGGATGAACATAACTACGCAATTCCGAAAGAAAATCATATGACTGTCCAGAGCATCTGAAAGATCACGCTTATAGCAAGCTAAAATAAAAGCCAATCTATGAGATGATCAGCAATATGCTGATGGACATAAGCGGGATTACACAAATAAAGGAACAGATAACGAAAGTTTAAGGAAACAGCACAAGAAGCTTAGGCAGCGTATCTACTATAAAAGGACAAGACTGAAGAATATAAAGTCACAGAGATGGATCAACAGAAATGGAAGAGATGCAAAGGCATGGAACTCTACTCGACACTGAAGAAGATTTCAAAAGAAGAAAAGGTCTCTCTATCAGTGCCTATAATCAAATCCAAAAATTTCTTCAAAGCAGGCAAGATAGCACACCAAGATGAGGATCTTCAATGCATACATAATCTTAAATTTTTTATACAACAGCGAACTCTTGGACACTCACAACAAAATTAGAATACAAAATTAACGTTCTCCAAAGGTCGTTATTGAGAGTACACTACATATAAAAAAAAAAAAAAAAAAAAAACCAGAAACGACAGACTGAGAAACGATGATCTCATGAAAAGAACAAGCAGGAACAATCAAACGGAGACCCTAATGGCGTGGGCATCTTTGCAGACTCACTGAAGAAGCTCCTGCACGTCGGGCACTAAAGGAAAGCAACCGAAAACGAGACGACCAGTTGGACGGCCGAAACTAACTGGTTTCAGAAGTCAATCAAGAAGCACCAGGGAATATGTGACATAGCTATATATTAACTGGAGAGGACATCAGAAGTGACGGTATTATGTGCCTGTTCAAAGGTCGTCAGAGAACACAAACACGTAGCCAGTAGGCGCCATATTGTGGGTAACATCGTGAAATACATTCAGTTTGGTTACTCTCTATCTGCAATTTTTTTTCGACCATAGCCCCGAAAATTCCTCGTTGATTCATAGCAATCATCATGAAATGTAATAGTGCAATATCTGAAACAACTTCAGTGAATGTTACTCTGTTTCATGAGATAGACTAACATTATACGCGAAACTGGCGAGTTATTCATGTACGTAAGGCACTAGATACGCCGTATGTGACAATTTTTGTCGATAGTGCCAAAGCTAGCAGGCCGACAGCCAATCCCAAAGGCAAGCATTAAAGACTAAGAAGCGCGTGAATAACGTCACACAATGTTCTGATGTTGATGTGGCTATTTCTACGGTAGTTTTAGTGGCCACCAGATTATGCAAGTCGGCAAACGCTGTAAGCTAGCCTTTCCAGCCCCAACGAGTGAGTGTAGTAGTATACTGTACCGGTCGCAGTGTTGGAATTCCCTCCCTGTGAATAACTTTAGGAGGGTCAGGGTCAGCAGAGGTCAAAGTCCCCCCCCTCCCCCCCCCCCGAAATCCTATGTAAACACGATAATAACAGAATGCTTGGGTCCAATGAAGCGGAAAATTGTGAGTAGCTTTTCTTAGGAGGAGTGCAGGAAGAAACCCTAGTGTTTTTGTAGAGATCAGGGGGAATGTTTGGAGAAAAATTGGATAACAGTAAAAAACTGATATGTGTCCAATGAAGCTGAAATTGGGAGTACAGCTTTTCTTATAGGAAGTGCAGGAACCCTAGTGTTTTTGGTAGAGCTCAGGGCATTTTTGTGAGAAAAAAGGATAACAGTAAAAAACTGATATGTTGTCCAATTTTGCTGTAAACCCGATAAACGCGATCAGGTCTGAGTTGGTGAACTCATACTGTTTTTGGACCGAAATTTGGACCCAAAAACAAATCTGGAAAGACTACTCTAATGATGGCTCACTGGGTAGAATGTAACAATGAGGGAGAACGGTAGTCACTCCAGGGCACTGAATCTAAATTAGAGCCAGTTGGTTGTTACCAGTTAGGTTCAGTGTTGGTATTAGATAAGCTTTGGGCTAACATCTGTAAAGTGGGAATCTGACCCTACCAAGTCGCTGACTCGCGACTGGTATTCCAGACCATACATGACACACGTGAGGGAGAAAGTGAAACGGGAACATACCGTAAAACGTAATAAACGCCCGGGGGGCGTTACATTTTCAAAGAGGGGAGCGACTATTAGAGGGTAAGTTTTTAAGGCAAAAATATAAAATTTTGCGGTATAGGCTTCCAAAAATTCCTGAGACGACACGGGTTAGGCTACTCCTCGAAACACCTCATTTGTGTACGCCTGTTCAAGGACTAATTTCATCGTACTTGTGAAATATGCTTCCTCACTTCAGGATGTCCAAAGAGGGGGGAGGGGGCAGTTTATTAACAGGAGGGTTCCTATTATAGATAGACGGTACTCAGTCGCAAAGTCAGTGATTACCCTAACCCCACCTCTAGGTCTAATCTCCAAAAAAAATACTTTAAGTACACATGGTACACATGTGACATGGGACATGGGTATAGGACCATGTAATGGTACCAGCTACTGTAGATCAGCTGAGAGTAGTAGATTGTTCTTGGCTTTTTTTTTTTTTTTTTTTTTTTTTTTTTTTTTTTTTTCTTTTTTTTTTTTTTTTTTTTTTTTTTTTTTGCGGGCGTGCTCATCGAATATAGCGCCGCATACCTGTACAGAGACGACAACAAGAGCCGAGGTGCACACTAGTGGAGTGAATGAACCTACCCTCAGCTGGAGGAATCGAACGTAAACCGCTTTCGTAATATTACTATTCAACTAGGCTACCCCCATGAGCTGGGGGCGCGCTGTAACCCCTGCTCTATTCTGTCACCAACTTGGCTGACGGATAGGCTACCTGAGGTGGAAAGAGGCAGAGTCAACTGTTAGTGGGAGTGACTTAACTACACTCAGCTGGAGAAATTGAGCGTTTACCCCTCTTCCGTACATATGATATTCAAATACCCTGAGCTGGAGAATGCGCTGTACCCCATGATCGTATATAGGCAACGTGCGAAAGTCTTTTCGTTGGGGCACTTGTGTTAGCAGTCAATAGAGTAAAGCCAGAAAAAATCACCCATTGTGTGTAGACACCCAAATCGTGATATATGTTCTTGTGATCCTTCTCCACTAAAATTTGCAGAAATTCTGATTAGATCGATTGTTCCAACGCAGAACGTGACCACTATGCAGACAAAAACACCATTTCCGAAGAAGATGCGGAGGAAGACAACTTCGTGACAGACTGTTGCCACTGGTGTAGCCACTTTTTTGTGCTTCCTCCTTGGAGAGCGTGAATTAATAAAAACTGCTCTGTAAGGAGTTGACGCCATTGGCCTCAGCCTCAAAACGCCACATGATACAGAAGATGTCCA
This sequence comes from Sclerodactyla briareus, assembly GCA_026419785.1. NCBI lineage: Eukaryota > Metazoa > Echinodermata > Holothuroidea > Dendrochirotida > Sclerodactylidae > Sclerodactyla > Sclerodactyla briareus. The sequence goes on along the minus strand of JAODTK010003109.1, from coordinate 345,122 downwards.
CATGTCACGGCAGCACACTCCAGTAAACACTGACCCTGGTGACGCAAGCACAGCTGGCAATCAACATTCTGTAAAGTGTCACAAAAATAGTGATAGGCTCAATTCATAATTCTCAATCCATTTGTACTTTTTTGCTTGCCTCAACATGTGGCTGGGTGCGCAATTGCTGATTGTTATTCCATTTATCTGGTCGTCGGTTGCTACTTCCTTGTCAGTATTGACGGATCATGTGAAAGCAAGTCATAGTTATCATCAAGTAAAGGGGGGCATCGGGGTAGTCATGGTAGCGAGTCCTGGCACCAAAAAACCGTTAATTACACCAAAGGAGATACAAGCTGCCGATATTGAAACAAAAATGGTAATTATGAAAATATCCACAGGTGAGTGAAAATTTGGGAAATTCAATCGGAGCAGTGTTGTACATATCTAATAATACCAGACAGGATCGGATCGATGTTTATAAATATTAAGGGAATATTTTGTTAATTTCTGTCAGTCTGTCAATACCCTCTTTCAAAACTAACCCCCACCCCCCCCAGTCAGAGAAATGTTACGCAAGGGCTCCTGGAATGCATCCTGTGAAACTCTCTGTATGAAGGCGCGGGCACACTGTAAACGTTAACAATAAACATCATTGCTCCACCACTCAAACCCCGTCCCGTAATACCTACCACACAGGTACCATAACAAAAGGTGGGTTGATTTGCTTAGATGTTAACTTTCCAATGAACTTGAGCAATAATAACTTAAATAATGATTTTCAGCCCATCAACAGACTATTCAGCTCATGTGCTGTTATGTGGGCATGTATGCTAGAGTGGCACTGCTTCAATTTTAAGGTTATAGTTACGTTATTGGTGGATGCTGTGCAATTTGGAAAAACACAAAATTCTTGCTATGTATGTGGTGCAATGTTAACTAAACGTCCTGAAAAAATCTATTCTGATATAAATAATATATAAAAATAATTCAATGACAGAAAGACATTACTGTCAAAAAAAATTGATGTATTTCTCATTCAAACTGATTACCATTGGAACAACTCCTATTCAGTAAAAGAGTATTACATTATTATCTTTTTCTTTTTTCTTTTTTTTTTGGGGGGGGGGGGGGTTGATATAGATAGTGTATTGTCATCGAGTAGTTAGCCAATTAACACATCAATGATTATATTTATTACCACATGTAGTGCCAAATAAGATGTCAACATGTCTTTCTACATATCAATCAGATATAGGGCAATAGTTATAGTATATGATATTAGAATAAAAAAATAATATTTATTTTTGTATAAATTGAGTACCACAAAGAATTCGTATTGCATAAGAACTTGAATATGGAATACTTCGTTTGCCATGCAGAATATCAAAAAACACTAGAATCAATAAGAAATACAAAAGCATAGGTATTCCCAGTGGGGGAATCCTGTAATCTGTCTTGTCCCGACCAATATCAAAATTAAGGACTATTTTTATTGAAATATATTTATTATGATATTAATTGATGACATCCATTTCTTCCTTATGTGGTGTAGATCATTCATCCCCCAAATGATGCAATAATGAGAGATATCTGTATGCGTGTGTTGAGGGGAGGGAAGTAGGTTAGGTCCAATGAAAAAGAGTTATCTCACCCCATGTTATCGGCAATTTATGGCTCCTGGACATGAATTGCGCTATATTTGTGTGGAATCATTCATAATATCCTCCACGGAGTATTAAAAAATACCTTGGAATAGGGGATAAATACGAGGTTATCCATTTTTATATGTGATTTAGGTCTGGTGATGACGTTATCGTGGAGGCACAGAAAACAGAGGCAGTACCTCAAACAGTGGACTACTATTTCATCTTTTGATTAATTTTCCTGTATTTATTGTTCTCTTGTTTCTCTCTGGACCAGCAAATCCCTACTGTGGACGAGGCTGTTTGGAACTGCTATTGGTGCGAGGCAACCTTATTTATAGATATAATTATATAGATATATATATATATATTATATATATATATATATATATATATATCTATATATATATATATATATAATATATATATATATATTATATATATATATAATATATATATATATCTATATATATATATATATATATATATATGCTTTTTCAGCAAAATGTATCTGAATGCAGAATACAAACTGATTGATCAATTAATTATCTTTGTTGTCAAATCAATACTCATGCATTTTGGAGTGTGTGGCCTAGTTGAATACCTTGCCCATTTCTGGTAAATGCCATTATCAATTGCTGTCATAATTTAGTTGCGCTTCCTGAATGACCAGATTATTCCTGTTGGTGTCATTAGCACAACTCATCAGCAGTGGAGAGGGGATCCAGAGCAGTACAGAACCCTGGTTTGTTTGTACGAAAACATGTGCAGGGTCCACCACCCCTAGTGATTGTGACCTGGTTTAGTGCCCTATCTCAGGTGTGGTCATTTAAAAAACCATGTGGCTAATTGAACATTTTGTGCCCATGATGCCGGATGGAAAGTCCTCAGGCACTGTTGATGCACATTATTTGAACCAGGTTAATGTTTATTACCGTGTAGCTTTGTCAAGTTCAGTTAGGAAACACTCTGTCAGAAGAAAAAAAACTGTCAGAAAAAAAATATATTGACTACATGGCCTGAAGCTGGGAGCATTGCATGTGTAGCTGTCCTTTCTGTACATATTAGGATTGACAGTTCATTGCCAATTGCAGACTATGGAGAGGGCTTTCTGAGTGATATGAGAGCAATGTTTAATTCCTTGACAAAGTCGGAGGAATTTATGCAGTCATGTAAGAATGTTAGTGTATGTGACACTGGCTTAACTAGACCCACAACATGGAATACCTGGATGGGATGAAGCCGTACTTGTAATGTGTGGCAAAAGTCACCCCAGAGAAATCCGCCCATTCTCGTAATGACGTAGGCAGTGGTTATGGCAGATTATGCCCTTTTATGGGACCAACACGCAGGAGGGACGTAAACAATGGGTCCTTGGTGGGTGAGACTGGACTCTGGTCAAAGATTTGCAGTCGTCCCGGGACCTATTCTGCGTAAAAAACCCTATTGTTGGGGTTGGGTCAGAAGTCATTTGAGGGCACCAGAAGTCTGAAAACCCTGTAAGCAACTAAACATGAGATCTGGACTTCCTTCGAAAGTCAGGACCTGGGGCATGTCCAAGGGTTCAGAAAGATGTTTACACATGGAGTTGCGATGTTAGAACGAATAGGGTTCAATGTTCCCAGGGTTCAATATCCCTGTTTTCATTATATTTAATTATCCATTAAGTGTGAATTGAATACGTTTGCTTCAGAATCTCAATTTCGAACTTGAGTACCCTATTCATTACCAGACAATTTTCCACGGGAAGTAACAGCCCCCCCCCCCCTCCGAAAGATACTCCTAACCTAGTGCACGGTAACACTCGAAGAATGATGAAAGAAATACGAACAATACGTGACGTACATGTGAGGCAACACCAGTGTCGTTCCCACATCAGTTGCACATGCAGTTTGTAAATGATATGGCCGTCTCTAAACAAATCAAACAAGATCCGTTTTCTTATATAAGCGCGTCAAAACCCTTATAGCTGTTTCAAAGTGTTTCATAGATATTACCCCAGATCACTTAGGACTAGGCAACTGGCAGCATCCACCCTGGGGAACATCGAACTCTGGAACACGAACCCCGGGAACATCGAACCCTAGGAACATCGGAACCCCAGGAAAATCGAAACCCTGGGAAAACATTGAACCATGGGAACATTGAAACCTTGGGGAACATCGAATCCTGGGAACATTGACCCTGGGAACATTGACATACCCCTCCAAGTATTGCAGGATTAGGAAGCAAGAACGCTTTCAAGAGGACATTTAATACATGGTTGGCATGAACCATAAGAGTCCTTGACTCTGTTGCGCCACCATATCCTCTATCGAATACCCAGTTGGGTGTATTGGAGTATACATGGAGATTGGAACTTGTGTCTGGAGTTAAGGAAGGTTACTGAGGCCTTTTGGCTTTCTGGTTTGTTAGTTTTTAAAATGTTCGGTTAATATCAAATGATGAGTGGCATTGTTCAGATAGTCCCCCTTACTATACGCCTTATGTTATGATTGTTAATATTAGCAATTAGTATCCTTTGAGCGTGCCCCACGAATGCCTGGGGGGGGGGGTAACATGTGAAGCCTTCGTCACCCACCGAAGATTCTTTTCCATTATCACGTTGGATATATTTGAATTCGTTCAGTTTTCCAGTAGTTCATCTTTGTTTCCTCGCCCTCGTTATGTAACTTAGGAGGAAGAGTACTATAACTAGCGTCGTAGATTGACACCGAAACGAAGTAGGGGAATATTAGAAGTGGGCGTGGTCTGCCTGAAATGTCTTGACTGAGCTCAATTTTTCAGATAATTTCAGTCACACATCGAAATCACTATGAACCTTATGTTTTCGGCTCGCAAGCCGATGTACGCATTGTATATCCGTAGCAGACAACACTAGGCTACATTCGCAGTTGTTGTTTGTCATAGCAAATGCAAACTGTTGGTAATTTCACATGGCGCCATAACACTACCGTCGGATAAGGGCGCTGTAAGTGGCATATCAAACGTTACGAACGGACTTCACTTCAGCATACGCGCTTCAGTACAGCATGTCCGGGGCTTGGGTTGAAGCAGTACGCCCTTTGAAGCGTGCGTATACTGAAGCCGGATCTGCGCGTTTAAACATAAACTTCCAAAAGCTCACGCAACGTTACATTTATGTTTAAAAAGTACTGCGTTAACTTAAGACGCAGCAAATTCGAGCAAGTAATCATTGTGTGTTACTCTGACCAGCTTTCAAAAATAATAGTCAGCTACGTCGATTGGATTAGCCAATCAGGAATCCTGTATCGCGAAGACACGGATTAGCTTGGGGTTGTGGAATAGTGATTGTTACACCATTTACCCGCCTCGAAACCATTATCAGGAGAGGTTATACTTGAAAGCCCTCCCCCCCCCACCCACCCTAATAAAATTCTTAATACGATCCGCATCAGCCGACGATGGTGCTCCGCTTAGATGGCCACGTCATGAATCCCCCCCCCCCCTCCCCCTTCCCAATAGTAAGACAGTACAGTCAGGTGGCATTAAAAAACCAAGTTAGAGCAACACCATTTTTTAAGGCATTTTCGAAGGGCCCATAATCAAGTTGAAATCGAGAACTCAAGTAACGCAAATCGGGCAAAGAATGGGAGAAATGAAGCAGAAGGATGAAGAGAGGGTAAGCAAGGAAATGTTTACCCAAAATATCTACTGTGCCACAAAAAAATTGTGGTTTCCTCGTCAACTTCAATGGAATTCAGGAACTGGCGTATTCTATTGGATTTAATATGACAAGATAACCATTTCAATGTCTGGCGCCCCTACGAAGACTAAGGCTGTGAAAAGATCAGCGAAGATTGGGAAGTGCCATAGAAACGTTAGGAGGTCTTATATCCCGAAATTTCTGTGTGAACACTCACCAACCGATGGTACGTCTCTCTGTTCAGATCCATGAATCTACGACCACTGAAAACTTTAGCCAGTGCGATGCCAAGGGTGGAGGGCACGCCCCCTAGAAAAAATATGGCCCTCACCCGTGTGCCCCCCAAAGGATTTGCTGATTTCGAGAAAAAAATCTGTAGCTAGATTGACGACCAATTTTTTTTTTTTGAAAATTTTGGGGAAAAAACCGGGTATCTGTTGTTTTGTATGACAAGAAGCAGTAATTGTGCCAAATTGCCTCAATGCACTTAAGAGTGTACAAAAGTTTGCGTGCTTCGGGGATTAGTGGTTGAATTCGTCCCTAATCTCCCCGTTCCCGAAAAATCTGTGACCAAAACTCATGGAGAATTCTGCCTCATTGGCCCCCTAGCTTATACGTATTCGCGGGCGAGAAATACAACAACATTCTCATTGATTGCGAGAAACTTATTATACAATCAACCTCCTTTGGTTTACTAAACCCTTTAGCTTTTGTCCGCCAGTGCTTCTTCTTCAATGCCGCGCAATTTTGAACTGCAGTAGCCAAGATTATCAGACTGCGGGATTTTCAAAGCGTGTTTCCTCGCGGGAACTAATACTCGGGAAGTTCCCGTCTTATCCAGAACGTTTTATCTGATTTGGACAGTAGGCTAAAGTGGCTAAATGTCCAAATTCTGCTGGGATCCTATTTTCTCAGATGTGCTCTGGAAATACTTGAGAAAATGCCGCTTCTGCCGCACTGGTGGTTGTATAGCGCAAGCAATGTTGAAAATTCTGGCTGAAAAGTTAAAGACGGGGCAACGGTAAGACCGAGGTCTGACCCAGATGTCGAAATTTCACCGATTACAAATTGGATCATTTAAAACGCCCCAGTGTGAAGATGAGTACGTGCAGGGAAAATTCTAGCTAGCCACTGAAAAGTCAAGTACTGAAAAGTATATTTCTGCGATCGAGTGAACCTATTTATCTCGAAACTTTCTCAACGTTCGTGCCAAGCATGATTAGGCTCGTTTAGATACGGCCAGTCATTCTCCAACATTTCTTAACAGGTGTGTCATTAATTCACACACAGTGGCACTTTGTTGATTCAGATTAATGCAAAATGAAGGAAGGGAGGGGTTCAATCCTTGCCCACCTGGTTACGTAAATTGTAAACTTGCAATAGGTTCTTGGTAGTTAAGTGCTTGAAAATCATTGCTGAAACTATCTTTCATAAACTATAAAGAGATGCTGTAGATGTTGTTTTGCCTATATTAATCTGCCTATATTCTGTAGAGTGGACAACTCTTCAACATTCTTTCCTTACTGAAAACTGCAACATCAAGATATTTGCAATTAGGCCGCTGGTGCCTTTCTGGGTTTAGGAGGTATTGAAAAGCCAGAATAATTCAGGGGGCGCTACGAGCCACACTAAGTGGTGCGCTCGACTCCGTAGTAAATGACAGTCCAATCGTTCCCCCACTCTTCGAAACGTATTGACGCTTCTGATCGTGCCTCCAGATACCTGTGAGGAAGGAAGGTCAGAGGGAATGGGCTATAACCACCGTATTCAAAACTTGCTGCACAAGGAACCGACAACGCGCAATATTACTGCAAGGGAGGGACGGGGGAGGAGTTCGCGGCGAGGTGCCGTGTGCTCGGCATGGGAATGGGAAACATGGATGATGTTCCAGGCGAAGGGTTCGTGTTCCTTCCATGCATTGGTAGCGCCACTTCCCAGCTCAGATGCTGGCCGGCCAAAGACGATGCAGTTTCTCACTCTGTTATACCATCAGTTATTCAAACCTGAACCGATTGACATTCGTTCCCTCTGGTTCTGAAGATTATTATTAAACTAGATAACATGATTAAAATAAAGACAACCGTTCCCACAGCTGAATAAAATGGTCACTTATAGGCAATGTAATAATATCCGTGACCATAAATGAGAGTTAATTTGTTTATTGTTCGCGTATATACTGTATGGGATGACGTGCCCATGAATCAATGCTGCCTCGTAGGGCGGTGTTTATATGAATGGGTGAATATGTACTGGAGAAGGAAAACCCAACCCTCCATTTAAATTCAATAATTCAGAAGAGTGACAAATCTCCTGCTTGTTTTCAGGGTCAGTAGGCCTAATTCCACCACGACAAGGCACTTTGTTTTAAACCGATAGTGGGAGTTACACGGCTCTCCGGGCCCCCGGGGCCATTTCCGGCGATCTGGGACCGGTGTTTTAAAACCTTAGATTTCTGACCCACGCACCGCGCTAACCGGTGTGGGCGCTCCAACAGATAGTGACCCGCGCCCCCCCCGGGTTGCAAATCCTGCATACGCCCCTGTCTTTTTATTCCTGACGATAATAACAGATTTTGGGCCTTTGTTAAGGAGTCGACGAGGGACAACCTCTCGTTCGAAGTTTCTGTTGATAATACAGTTCTAAACAGTGGCTGTTGCTAACTCCTTCAATACTTACCTTGCAAATGTTTGAGCAATCAAGTGAATTCCGTTGCTCCTCCTCCCGTGAATCTAGCATCCCCCCCCCCCCCAATTGGAATTGGGTCCCTCGCTGTTGAAAACATAATCAGGAAATGCCCTTGAGCGATTCACCAGGGCTATAGTATTACTGTAAATATTGAAGGAGTCCGCCAATGTGACTCCGACCCGTGCTTCATCGTATTTACTCCTTGACATGCTCTCTGAGTAGTGGATGTCCCCAAGTCAAATAGGGTAATTTCCAACATAACTTCCTATTCACAAATCTGGCGATACTTCGATTATCACTAATACAGGCCTATTTCCCTTACCTGCATTATTTGCAAGATTTGGAGAGACTTATATGTAGGTCTGGTTAGCTCATGTTCAATTACAACAATATACTCATTAGACAACCAACATAGATCATTCCAAGCGTTCTGAATATCAGTTGTCAATATTACCAACAAATGAATGAGACTCTTCACCTCCATTGGGCGCCCTTTAATTTAAAAGATGCTGTTTTCATCAACTATTCAAGGCAGTTGATAAGGTGTCTCATTAACATTTCACTCACTGAATTGCTGCGCTGTTAACATTGTTGGACTTCACTGGTTTGGAAAGGACAGTTCCTCACAGGGCGTTCACCAACGGGTTCTATTCCAGGGTATTAATTCTCCCTGGATCAAAGTCAAGTCAGAAGTTCCCCAGGGTAGGTGTGTCTTGGCCCACTCGCTTGTTCACTCTCTTTTTAATGATCTTCCTTATAAGATGAGTGGAACAGTTCTCCCATATCTCTTTTTGCCGACGGACGTGTTGTTATCGTACTAACACTGTTGATGCTGATTGTTGCCTCTTTGTTACAGTCGATATAGATTGTGTTAGTTCATGGTGTGCTAACAATTTTCGTGGAAATAAATCCAACAAAGAGCAAGGTTATGCTCATTACTAGGCGTAAAAATAGAGCCATGGCATAATTGATAATGAACGATTAGGACATGCATATGTGCAAGACAAAAGTATTTGCGGATTTAATTTTCTCAAGCAACCTTTCTCGGGATGATCACAGTGCCTCTGTTGGTTTATGCCATTTAAATTTTTGCGATCTATTTCTGCATGGTCAGCTATTTGTTTCAGTGCTTCATCTTAATCTCTAGCAAGTCACGTATTGAGTATACGCCAGGAGACTTTTCACTCTATCAGATCTATTGTCAATCGTTTGATATTATCTAATGATTTCTTAGTCGGTAATGTCTGTAGGCACGTTGAGTACCTAAAGGTGAACCTCTACATTTCTGTAATATTAGGCCCATGATGATTGACGCTCATCTTTGACCATTATATTTGCACGTAAAGAATTTTCTCTAGCTGACTGAGGGTGAGCATGCAGCTCCACAAGTCATCTCTCCGTCCGTCCGTCGTCCGTCCGTCCGTCGTTTGTTCGTTGTTCGTTCGTCCGTTTGTTTCGTCACGTTCACTCATAACTCTAAACCGTACATGTGATCCGTGGATGGATGACGCATGCCACTGGTTAGGCTGAGTGAAATTTTATCGCCCTAGTGCATTAGAGTTCAATTAAATCAAATTAAATACCCCAATTATTGTTCCCCGCAGCTATTTCCATCGAGCTCTCTGTGAGGGGGTTTGTGAATTACTCCCGATCTCTGCCCAAAGCAAGCAGCAGCTAGGAAGGGGACTGGTATAATTGATCTGTCAGCAAGGAATGGCAAGAGGGCAAATGAGGTGACTTAAAGCAGTTCTGTGGGACGGATCTTGTCATCACCTTCCCATATGTAGGTGTTGGCTGGAACTTAGCCCTGGTGGAGAATAACGTCCATGGTGGAATGAATTGAGGCATTGTGCGACTCACAGGCAGTTCCAAGTGTGTGTTCCCACTGTTCACTGCTACAGGCTAGGAATGAGTTGTCTGGGTATACATAAAATTGTGCTGGATGATAGCAAATATACAGGCCTAGGAATGAGTTGTGAGTTTTTTCTTAGGTACAGATAAAGTTGTGCTGCGGCACATACACCAAATTAAACATCAAGCCAATGTCGTAGACATGTTCGAAGTCGTTCTAGGTTAGGACAGATGTCCAGTAAAGGTAAAACGAAATCAATCTACAATAAATGTGGAATAGTGAAAAACATGCAGCGTATTCCCGCCAGAGGAAGTTTGCGTCCCGCAGCTATTCAAGAGTTTTGACTGGCTTGTAGATCCCACCCCACGATGTGTTCCACAATGGGCTTGGTCGCATTGCCGATGAGTTGGGGATTAAGCTCTGTGTGACTCCTCGCAGGCATTTCTTCTTGCCACGAAAATGCATTACCGCATTTTTATCACAGACCCCATGTGCAATAGTTGCGGTCCTGTTCTTTCTGCGCCGGTGTGTGGCAATAGTTTTTATATATTTTATTGTTAGTTTTGGGCAATTAGCAGGCCTTCGGGCATAGAATCGGGTTTCCTTTCGCTCGTCTGATCGGTCTGGTTCGTATACTCCTGTATATATGTTGATGTATCAAATAAGAATGAAATGAAACGGAAATTACCAATAGTGAGAAGGTCTTGTAGCGTATGGACATAGACATATTGAATTAGGGGATTGGCTTGGATTTTGGAAGGCGTTCCAATTATTTTTTGAACATAATTTTGTGAAAGCGGGGGGGCCGGGAGAGGAGGGACAGTGAGGGGAGGGGGGTTGGTTAGCGTACCTAAGACGATAAAATTGCTCTGCTCAACAGCTCAACGATGCAAATGCAAATGGCTCTTGTGTAGACGCATAAGCTCATCGAGCTCCCTGCTGGCAGCTACAGGGGCTTCCTAGACAGAGGGCGGGTCTGTTTAGACTATAGCGGTCCCGATAATCACTGAATTCGGAGTAGGACCTCCCCGGACAACCACTCTTCGGAACTTGCACGACTCAGGATCAATCGGGGTAAGCGGACCTTCGGAATTATAAAGGAAACCTTACGCGAATGTAACGGTACGAATGAACCCTCCATCTCATTTTTAGGTAATTTTGCTCTGACAGACTCATATGCTCCACTTTTAATTTCTTTGACGAAGCAGAAGCAATCTATGCGTCATGCATAGTGTACCTGTGTTAATGTGTATGTGACGCTTCTTTTGCGAACAATATCTGAAGAACGCCAAGTTCCATAAGTTCAAGTGAGACATGATGGGTATAGTTATAAGAGAAAGACCATTATTTTTGATCTGGTCTGAGGTTACCTAAGGTCAGCAGACGGGTCAAGCCTGTAGCGTCGTGATATGTCGATAACTGAGCAAGAAGGCTGTTGAGGCTCATACTTGGCATGAAGGCTCCCATGTGGAGTAGGTGTGCACATTGTTTGGGGTCAGGTAAAGGTCACCAAAGGTCAAGGGTTGTCGCTTGGTGTAAGATCAGGGGTCCAATCTTTGCAGAGGGGGGCCAAGTGGAATGATTATGATGGAAGGAAGGGCCGCATAACCCTCTTTTGAGAAAAATAACTCATTGTGCTAGGCACTGCGTGCCTAGCACATTGATTTATTTCTCTGACGGTAGAACAAATGACTTACAGTTCGGCAAAAATGATGGTGCGGAGCAGATATTTCGGCGAAACTCCATTCAAATAGATATTTTTTCAGTTTATTGACTCAGTGAATCTTTAACTGTCCTTTGATATCATCATACTTGCTGGAATGTTTTGTTTGTGATGCTCTTTGACATTGGATTCCTTGAATATGCTATCTCTTTGACTAGGAGGCAGGCTCGAATGCACAATTGTCCAGGGGTGTTTCTGAGATTTAGCGAAAGTAAGTAGCCCCAACTCTCCCCTTAGGCTAAAAATGCGCCTTAATGGCCTTTTAGATGCACTGGTGCAATGTTTGAGCATACAAATCGCAATATAATGGCGGTTAAATTTTGGCGGAAAGGCCTTTTTTATACCAAAAAATCAACCTGGGACGGGGCACACTGTAGGCATATCTGGCGGGGCCAGACGCAACCACTGTGGCGGGCGGGACTGTGGCCCGCGGGCTGTAGTTGGACAAACACTGGTGCAGATGATCCACATTGTTTTGGGGTGAGTTCCAAATTTTATGAAGTGTCAACAGCGTCAAAGTTTGTGAGCATGATAACTGTGAAATGAAAGTAGTACAAAGTTCATACTTGGCAGGAGATTGCCATTTGGAGTAGATGATCCCAATCGTTTTGGGTTCAGTCTACGCAAAAATACAAGTCCCGACCCCCCCCCCAAAAAAAAAAAAATCCCTCAGTCGTTCAGTGCAGCGCGGCGAAAAATCACTTAGCCCTTGGGTTCTGTTTCATTTATCTACCATAGCCATAGCATACCGATACCATGAAACTCCGCCCCCATCAGTATCGACTGGAACGACTGGTAAATACTGATCATACAGCACAACGCGAACCAACGCACCACTAAGATAGCCTTACTGCGGTGTAGTTCACATTCAAGAATCTGTGGAAAAACTATGAGTTATATCAGCAACACCTGATAAAGGTCAGAGAGCTCTCATCAGTTAATACAGATGGGGTCATGGAATTAGGTGGACTCTATGTAATCTATATGAGTATCATGTAAGCCAGGTACAGCTCCACAGTGACTACTATAGGACTAGAATAGCCATTGCAAAAGAGTTTGTAGATCAACAACAGACCCATACATACCTTTCAGTACCTATATTTGATGGGTGTGCCCACATAAACGTATTCTTTCTCAGTTTTAGGCCTGGACAGACACACACATGGATGGGTTAGGCGCAAATCGCCTAGTGTATCTGATAATCTTTGCTAGAAATTAAACGGATATGGAACAATTTCTGTTTCAATATCGAAAAAACACGCAAATATGACGCTCGTCTTACAATATGCTCCATTAAAAGTACGGGATAGGCTAATCGTGTGCGCGTGTCAATCTTATTGGGTGTCGTTTCCGGAACTTCCCGCACATTCAATTTGCTGCAGATCATGGCGTCAACAGGTGGGGGACGGGGGGACATAATGTCAAACCCCCCCCCCCACTTTCAAAAGTGGGGGACACGTCATATCGTCCCCCCCCCCACACTTCTCCGTACCGTAATAAAAAATAATAGGCACGATGCCTGATTTTGTATCACTCTGAACTTGACTAAATTTATGTCTAACCAAACAATTATCATGTTGGAAAAGTCCACTAATTCCAGGTGCGGACCCCAGGTGAAAGTATGGACCCGATAGGCCGAAGTAGAAGGATTAACCGAATTTTAAATCGATAGCCAAAAGTGTGTGTGCATGATTTTAAGTGTTTCGGTGCAATGGCGTTTTCCTTCCAGGCGTTGTAGGCAAAATATGCGATGTAATGCTTCCAATCATTTTGTTCACTCGAATAATTTCAGAAGCCCTGAGGCGGACGCCCACCAAAAAAAAATTCTGAGATAAAAAATTCGAGTGAATATTCGTGGAAAGTTTGGGAAGGAAAAGGCAAAGGGGAGTGAATGCCTGAATTCTTTGCAGACTTTTCGATAGAATGCTCAGGAAAACACGTAATTTTTTTTCGCACGCTTCGCGCGCGCCGGTAGCTCCGCTTACTGACTTGTAAAATTCGGATACAAATTCTCTGCTCCCAAATTGGAATGGTCTATGGCTTTCCCCTTCGATCCCACGGGGACCGTTAGGTAGACCCTGGATCCCACGCCAAACGAAGCCAGAATAGAAAAGGTAATAAAAAAATACCATGTGTGATATTCGGTAAATATCTTAGTATAACACAATGACCATTTTTTTTGTCAGTTATTTTACCAAATCACACAGTAGAGGGTGCTATGGAGCTGGAAAGGGCGTTTCCGTTCGATCTGGAGGGTAGAAAGTCTGAAATTTCCGTTGGTCATCTCCAACCCCCCCCCCCCTCCAGTTTTCAAAACGGATCGACGCTCCTGCTGCAGGTTATACTACGTACCATACGCGTATCCAGGGCGGCGTTGAGAAGAGAGGGATGAAGAAAGGAAATGTGAAATGAAGAAAAACAATAAAGGAGAAAGAGGGAAGAAGAGAGAGAGAGAGAATGAGGAGGAAAAGAAGAGAGAGAAAAAGAGCGGGAAAAGAAGAAAAGCGACAATATAGGAGAAGAAAGTGAAAGAGAGGGGAGGGAGATCAAACCCAGCTAGTGCGTGACGGTTGATATGAATTTTCGATCTGAACTCGACATGGGATGTGAAAATAGTTTTTTAAAAGTTTTAAAGTAATGATCGAGTGATAGGGTTGTTCGGTTTTTGAGCATGAATGGTTTGTTCCGTCGATCCAGAGGGCAACTTTTCCTACGTACGCTCCACGCCAACATGTGGTGCGCTCCGCTTGGAGATTCAGCGGTCCCGGGAAAAGAAAATCCTGCATACGCGCCTGATTCATCACAGTCGCCTATACCTATCTGGTATATAGTCCATAAGAGTATGTTATTGACCTGTCGACCTCCCATTTCGGAATAGGCCTACCTGTTACACATGCACTTATTGGACCGTCATGTTTTTTAGTCAGCTGATGCACACTACGCCCTAAATAAATCCCTGCACTGCACGGCAACTGACAATACTTCAAAGTCGGTCTTTGACTGCAGTTCATACTAAGTACGAAGAAATTGTTTCATGAAGTGGCAAGTCGGAAGTGACTGGGGCAAAATGGTGCATTCCTTCCCAATAAAAACCCATCCACTCAACACCATCGATCATTCCAAGCATGGACCCGGCTTGAGGCTTAGAGGACACGTTACTTTCAGTTGTGCTCACATAATACCAATACCGTGGTAATAATTTTATTTGCATTACGCATCGCAAGCTTCTTACGAGCACTCATACCAGTCCACATTAGACCAGTATCAGGTACGCTTACTACCCATTGACTGTTCCTCATCTGTTATTGTAGTGAAAGAATACCGGCACTCTCGACAAAAGCTCTATAAGATTGACTGAAAACTTGAAAATGATGAATCTACCCATAACTCATTCTAGTTAACCCTTAGTTGTGACTACTGAGTATAATCGACTGATATAGTCTTTGTAATTTCAGATTGAGAGAATTACGGTAGGCTGGCTGTATTCAGGTATCAGAAAACTTTATGTCCCCTATTGGAAGGATTAGTTTTGTTTCAAAAGATAACTCAATTTCTCAGTTCACAGGTTAGAATACGGAGCCTGCTGAGATTTTTTTTTTTTGTTTTTTTTCATCTCATGTGTCCATGTTTTTATGTTTATTGTCGTTTTTATGTTTGTTTGTCTTTGTTTCTTATCAAAATGCCCTCATAGCAATACAATACATGGAAAGTGCATTATTACGGTGCTATGTCAACGAATTGGAAACGAGACAACCCATGTTGTGTTATGGATACCATATTTCAAATGATGGGTGGAATTGTAATATCTTCCTTTAATTGCCGTGGCCTACGCAGCGTTGACAAGATGGCTGAACGTTATTGAGTTTTTCTTTAAAGGGTAAGGATCATCACATCCATAGTTTTTATTGATATACTCAATGAATTGGATTGAGAGTGTCCTCTAGCCCCTGGAAACAACTATTCAGGGGTGTGCTATACTTTTCAATATAATTTGACTTTAATATTGCCAGGATTCGACCTGTCCCACGCAGATGGTAATTAATATTGATTTTTTTAACGTGGGCTCCTAACATATCCCACTTATTGCATCTACCTGTATGCCAAGTACGGACACCCCAGCTTTTTTTAATAATCTGTCTTCCATTATTGAAGACTTTCAATACAGATCATTGTATTATGGTGAGATTATTCACTCGAAGCAGTTAAACTACCTCTCATTCGGACCCTTCAATTTTGGCCAAGGTTTTTGGTCCTTCTCCTTCGCAGACAGGCGAAACCCTCAGAGCAATCTACCGAACACCACAACCCGTGAAACGAAACCCCGAGAATCCCTCCTGCCCGAAGCAACCCTAACAGCCCATCATGATACCACAGCCATTTGTAGCTTTCCATGATGATTGAGGTTACATACAATGTCGTAAAACGGTCGCCCTGTAAGTCTTGTGCCCTGGTCCAGTCCTGACGTGGTTGCTGAAGGAGCCTATCTGATCACATTCTACCATTCATGACAACCATTGTCCAATCAATCCTCTCTTCTGGTGTGGTGCCAGGGTTACTGAAAGCTGCTCATGTGACACCAATCTCAAAATCCCTCATTGATTCCCGAGATACTGCGGATTACAGACCCGTGAGTACTTGCCGTTTCCTGTCCAGTTACTCGATAGAGTCGTGGCTTCTCGAGACTCAAGACTACATGGATGATTACAAAACTAACGATATCTTCAATCTGCTTACGAATCTCACCACAGTACTGAACGGCGCTCCTTTGGGTGCAAAACGACCTTCGTGGTATGGTAGATCACGGCAGCATCGTTTGCTCTCTTTTACCTTTACTTGATCCATTTCAGAGCCGCCTTCGATACTGTTGCCCATGAAATCTTCAGAATGCGTTGACCGATTGAGTAATAATGGTGCCGCACTGGCACTTGTTCTGGATCGTACCTTCGATAGATCACAAGCGTGTCATATCGACGAAGCGAGATCCTCTTCTGGACCGTTGAAGTTTGGTGTTCCACAAGGATCTGTACTAGGACCTCTGCTCTTCCTATTTACATCGCTTACACCTGTCAGCTGATTGATTCCCACGTGATAAATCGACATATTTTCCGCGGAATGACTTTCAATATACACGCCATCACAGAAATCAAGGACTCTGCACAATTACAACAAACGTGTTTAAAAAGTAGAACTGTTTGATTGATGTACAAAATTTTAATGAAAAATTCTAAGGGAACCAACAAAAGCCGCAGATAATGTTTGTTCGGCACGAAGCAACGATTGGACCGAGTAAAGATTCACTCGATTTCTCTTGCGTGAGTGACGCGTCGTCACAATATCAGATTCTCCAGTGCGTAATATCTCGGGGTTCTATTGACCCTCTGCTGTCGATGAAGCCACACGTCATGCACTCTTTAAAAATGGATACTTCCTCTCAGAAACATTGGCCCTGCTGTTGCCCGAAATATGCTCTGTAAAAGTGCAACGAAGTCCATCACGCAGGCACTTGTACCCTCCCGTCTCGATTACGAAACAGTCACTTGTCGCATCAGCGAGTAATTTGATGATAACCGGCAAATGTTCCAGAACCTGGCTGCACGCGTACGGCTCATAACGACAAGCCCTAAACGCGCCACACACACCTGTGCTTGGCGACCTACATTGGTTACCTGTCCGTGCGAGATTGAGTTCAAAGGTTTATACCTGGTTTTTAAGTCCGCATGATGAGCTCCCAATATCTCTCTGAGCTGGTTGAGAGTACTTCGCACACGATCACACTACTGCGATCCCAGACTACACATCTTCTGGTAGAACCGATTCATCACCTTCACCGGCTGGACAGCGGCTTTGGAGGGCGAGCCTTCATGAACGTGCCCCTCGGTCTTTAGAACAACCAGGTGATTCAAGAAGGGCCCTGCGATCACCTCCACGTCAACCATTTTGGAATATCAAGAGAGTTCTCAAGACCATCCGTTCCGAATATTCAGCTGACTCTTCGGGGAGCGCACTTGAACAATGCCTCGGCATTGGATACCTGCGCTCTATAAATGATAACTATTATTATTATTATTATGGTTGGGGATGGGGAATCTTAACTTCAACCAAGAATTTGATATATTTATATTTACCAACATACCAACAATCCTTGGGTCACCACATACTTATTGACATAATAGATGATTACATCTGTATAATTTTGGAGGTTTCCTCATCCAATGATAGGAGTTACGTGGCGAATCCCTTTAACAAGGCCGTTGATAGTTTTTGGTGTCTTCTCTGGATTGTATGAATATTGTAATCGACTCCCTAATTTCTTACGGATATGTCAGATCACTCTCTTAATCAGCCAGCTCGTTTGTGTATATAAACTTTGGAGAAGTTATTGGAATCATATTCTTTATTGGTGATGAACAGTTTTGTCGATCCGTTTAAAGAATACTATACTATACTAATACCTTACTATACTATACTATACTATATATACTATCCATATATACTATTCTATCTATACTATACTATACTAACTATACTCATACTATACTAGGAGTGTCATAGGATTATATGCGTGTCTAACCATAAGATGGGAGGAATTTAAATGAGTTCCCTAAGAACTAAATACAGTTTGTAGTAAACGGCAGTTGTATTCGAAACTATGGTTTTAAAATTGCGGGACGATGTTTATGTCCCTGTGCGTCCAAAAAAATATGATGAGAGAGAATATTTTGTTCGAAGAAATTTTAAAAAACTTGAGAACAGTAGAGTTTTGAACCGTAAAGATGAACTGGAGCGACTTAAAACTAAACAACGGTTGGAGAAAATAATAGATGAGAGGATGGCGGGCCTCAAGAATTCGAGCAAGAACACAAGGATAGATAGGGAGACAACCTTTTAAGAAGTACTTTCCTTCCTCGATTGGAGAAGCGTAATGCAACCAAGAAATTGCCCTCACCTACTAATGAAAACAAATGAAAGTTTCAACCTATGGGGGGGGGGGGTGGGAAAAATTAGGAAGAAAGTTATCTGTCTTATAGTCAATTGTTCAAATCACAAGGATGAGTTATTGGAAATTGAACCTGGCAAAAGCCCCCTTGGTAATGTAAGTGTTAACTACTACATTAGAATTCGAAGAATTCGAGTCATTGGAAGTCCGTTGCGATATGACGAGGCTTCGAAAAATTAAAATGATAAATCGCCCGGTTCAGACGGCCCTACACAGCTTTTTATAACTTCTTTTGGCCCGAGTTGGGCCACTTTCTGATTAGATCGCTTATCACGGATATGAAACTCCTATGGTCTATACTACGATTGAGTGTATATCTATCATACCCCAAGGCGATCAACCTAGTAACTTGTTGAGTAACTGGAGCCCCATATCCTTTTTGAATTTATCCTATAAAATAGCTTCGCGTGTATTACCAAGTGCCTGAGTCGTCTACCGTTTCTGATTCCTTGCGAAACAAAATGGTTTTTATGAAAGGAATAACTAGCGAATGCATTCTTCGTACAAGTATGACACAATGTTCAACTTTGAGAACGATCGCCAACCGGTTTACTCTTCGCAATCGATTTCGAAAAAGCATTCGATTCGGTTGCTTTCGTAGTTGTATTGAAAAGGTATTGCGTCTATAATGGTTTTGCCGTCTTTTATGAATAGATTCGTGTTTTTTTTTTAGTCAACTTCTTACTCAACAGTTTTAGTGAATGGGGTCTTTGAGTGATTACTTCCCAATTTGAGAGAGGGTGTAGACCAGGCGATCCTTTTTCTCCTTCCCTTTTCATTCTACTTGTCAAGTTTTGAGTATGTATAATAATGCCGATACATCCATCCTGTCCCAAATCCAAGGAGTTTGAATATAGAATGACCCAATATGCAGATGATACAACCTTCTCATAGATGTAGATGGATTTTTTTTCCAGAATCTTTTTTCGCACAAACTTGATCTTTTTTGTAGTATTCATGGCTTGACAAATTAATTCTTGAAAAATCTTTCTTTGTTGGGAATTGGTAGTCTGAAGGCTCACCTATTATTTCCTGTCAACGAAAGAGTATTTGTTGGAATCGTGGTGGAGATTTCTCTATATTAGGATTCACTTTCAATGTGATCTGCAAATGCATTTCTTCTTCTCCCAATTAAATTAAGCAAATAAAAAATTCAGACGATGTATTAGATATTTGGACGTCCATCTACTACTCCGGTGGGTCGGGGGTAACTGTTTTAAATCGATAATCCACCTCATTGAAATACTATCTGTTAACTTTACCTAATCCACACATGATCTGTTAAGAGAAATCAATTGTGTTTTTTTTCGAATTTATTTGGAACAATAAACCCGACCTATAGTAGACAACGGATTATTCACGATTATGCAAACGGAGAACTTAGAATGACGATATCTTTATATTCCACAGTTTTACTCGAAGGTTACTTGTTTCCCTGTCGTTTATTCGATAATAAATACGGGAAAAATTGTTTATAGGTGGCCTGGTATCTCGTAAATAATACGGGTTTCCTATTTCTGGAGTCTATAATGAATGCTGATTCTTTGTTAAAAAAAAAAAAAAACGGTAGGTGATGTAATTGTCATCCTTTCTGGAAAGATGGATCCCATTCCTTTCACTATTACCATATCCAACTATATACCTCATATAATAATGATCATTTTTTGATTCTGCATCAACCTATATGGAACAATAGTTTAATACTGGTTGACAATGATCAGTTTCATATCAAATTGTCAAGGAAGAGTATTCATATTATTAACGATTCAATTTCAGGTCGATTTCTTCTGCGATATGAAGCATCATTGCTAATTTCACTTGCCAACAACCTTTTTGCAATTTATGGATGATAACTTCAATCAGATCCGTTTGAATGATTTTTTCGAAAATGTTGGTTACAGACTGCAGGCCCACCAATGAATTCTATTGGCTCCTGAGAATGAAGCGAAGTTACATTTAGTTTTTTTATATAATTTAATATTGCATTCGCAAAAGTACTAAAGGCCTTGTTAGATGGCGCGAAAATTGCCATGTTTTGATATTCAAATGATGATTGGTCACTTTTTGGAATATTCCATTCAGGTGTTTCAACGATGTTAAAATGAGCTGGTTTCAGTTCAGTATTATTCAACGTCCTATTCCTCGTTAACTACTATTACAAAAATTCAGGCAGTTACACTGACAATGTGATTGTTTTGCTTCAATGTTTTGAAACAATGAAGAGGCATTTATTCTTTCACTTCCGGTTGTTCATCCTTTATGGCAGTATATTGTAGGTCAAAAATTGGCCCAATGCTTGATTTTATATAATACAGAATAGAGTTGATGTTTTCGGCTGTAACGAAAGCCGTCATGATCTTCTATTAAATACTATATTCTCAAGTGCAAACTCATTGAAAGAATCGGTTTCAGATATAAAATTTGAATATAAACTGATAGGAACGTGAGAAGTACTGGGTGCCATGGTTAACCTTCTAATTATTTGGGTTAATGACCCTTTGCATGCTCATTAGTAATTATAATTTGTTAAATATTTTGAAGGGTACTTTTTCATGTTGTTCACATGCAATGTCTCTCATATATTATTTTTGAGTCAATAAAAAAGAAGAAGAAGAAAGAAAGAGAAACTATGTACACTGCTTGATCCACCCTGGTGGGTCGAGTTATTGTGTCCATCAGCTGAAATTGGCCAAAAATATCAGCTTTCACAATTTTTCCTTCCCATGTCGACCGAAATGACCCCCCGCTCACAACCACAAACAATAGTTTTTTGTACTCCCCCTTACAGCAGTATGCCAAATTGCGCTTGTCGGACCAAGGGTCTCCTCGGATGAGCTCTTGAACTCACCTCCAAAACTATCGTAACTATGTGCCATTATGGGAACCCACATCCCAATAATTAGCTTGATTCCTCTAGGGTGTGGTCAGTTATTATTGTGTGCCTCTATCAGGCGCCGAACCGGGGGGGGCCATCCGCGCTCGCCCCCCGAAAAAATCTCGAGGGATTTTTTTTTTTTTTTTTTTTCGGCCCGGCCGAAGCCGTTTAGTTAAAGTTGACACAAGCCCCATCTGCCTTCTGTCTCCCAGTCAGAAGAAGCACCCCCACGATGCGGATGGGTTGGAGTGGTTTAGTATATCTTAGCTCCTCAAAAGCTAGATCGCGCTATCTAGGCACGGCCAAACTCTACTATTACGGACCGGTGTGCGCTGTCCAGGGCTACTGATTTGCGACAACATTTTGGTGATTTCCCCACGTTAGTAGCGGCAACGCGCTTTTGAATGGTTGTGCGGGTTCGGCGAAAACAACATCTCTTTGATGATGAAGAAACCTTTCCGGTCGGCAGATTTGTAGCCACTGGGCGTCACCAGGTGGAGGACGGGGGACTTTCAAAAGTTGGGGGGATATCATAATCGTTTGTCTCCCCCACTTTTTCCGGACGTAATGAAAAATACTAGGCCACACATGCCCCGAATTGTGTATCACTCTAACTGATTCATCAATTTTGTGTAACCAAAAAGAAAATCGCGTTGGAAATTGTCCTAAGTCCACTAATTTCCGGTGCGGACCCAGGTGAAGATCAGGACCGACGGGCCTAATTCGTAAGGATTGCCATGTTTTCATACCGAATTCTCGAATGTTAATCGAATCACCCAAAGTGCATAACTTGTTTTTGCGCGCAATGTCGTTTTTAATCTAGGGCGTTGTAGGCTTAAGCTGCGATGTAATGCTTCGGATCACTTGTTCACTCGAATGATTTCAGAAGCCTTGCGGGAAGACTGGCCCCCCCCCCCCATTTGTTCTGAGATGAAAAATCGTGGAAAAATCTGGGAAGGAAAAAAGCGAAGTGAAAAAAAAATGCGTTCATTTTTTGGCGGACTTTTTTTTCGATAAATGCCCGGAAAACAGCAAAAAAAATTCGCGCGTTTCGCGCGCCTATCCGAGCAGTTGTTCCCGATGACTGACGTTGTAAAAAATTTCGGGTACAAATTTTCTGCTCCCGGATTGGAGTGGTCCCGTACTCCTATAGCTTCTTCCCTTCCATCCCACCAGGAACTGTCGGTGGACTCCTGGATGCCACGCAAACAAAGCCAGAATAGAAAAGGTCACATAAAAAATAATGTGTGATATTCGGTAAATCAATCATCTTAGTATGCAACGAATTACAATCTTTTTTGTCTGTCTCTTATCCAAATCACACATGTAGATGGGTGCTATTGAGCCTGGGCAAGTGCCATTCCCGTTCGATCTGGGATGTATATAATCTTGAATTTTTCTTGATAACGCTTCGCGCCAACCCGATGCTGGCGCTCCGCTTAGATGGTATTTGCAATTTCGATGTGTCCCCCCCGCCCCATTTTTCAAAACGGAATCGCGCCCCTGGTTGTAGCTACATTGTTTTGTTGTCGTCACGCGTGGGTGATGTCCACGGTATCCTTCGGTCGTTTGATAGCGACTGTGTGTGAAGACGAATACCTGATTTATCGGTTTATTTGGCCATGTTTCTCATAGACGGATTCACCGGCTGCATGCCCGCACAGTAGGGATTGGTCTGTCTGTACTCGATTCACATCACAAAATCACAAAACCCAAAAATCACCCCCAACCCCTCTTGGAAGAAATCTGCATCCATGCCTAGTAAAAGTATTGTGCTATAAGGTGCTACACTCAACTGAATTATTACTCACCATGGGGATGGAGACCAACGTAATACCTGGCAATTTTGGTGGGATCGTGTTATCATATTTATTATATACAACCAAGATTGACAAAAAAAATCATAATTTTCTCTAGGAATTGCCCTCATTCTACATCCCAGGAATCCTGTCCACTCAGTAGTAAAGGTTTCAGCTTGATCAGGCGTTCGGGGCAAGCTTCGGGCTAATCCGATGTTGGCGAGTATTACATTCTCACATCTTTCTCAAAATGACCAATATTTAAGCACACCAAAAACTATATAGTTTCCGACCCCCCCCCCTCCCCCTCTCCCCGAAAGCTCGACACGTCCATTTAGCCTTCATCTGTGCAATTGATGCTGTTTGCTCGTTGTGTGCAAGTGGTATAAACCTCTCGTGATCTCAGATACCTTCAATTCACCAAAACCTTGTTCCTTTCACTCATCACGATTGCGATTATGAAAAAGAGCAAACTTCCCATACCGCAGTGGAACATCCTTTGTGAAGACTCTGTCCATCAAAGGACCAAAATGTGTATATTTGGGATCATTACTTGCCAAATTTCGTCAGTACTAACGTTGAAGTGTGTTAAACACAAGAGCTAGTCTTAATGGACCACCAGGTGTTCCTCCAAAAGCATGAAACAATTATTTAAGAATTTTTTGGTATGCTTGTTTTCACCAAAAATTAACACGGAAAATGCCGTTTCCAGTCATCTTGGGGGTCTCTCAGACCAGAAATGTTTGAGGGCGCTCCCGCGCCACCAAGTAGTGGCGCTCCGTTCGATGGGTCAACATGATGATCTCATATTGACTCGGCCCCACCCACTCCCAGACATCGGCACCCCCCATGGCTCCCTACTAAAAAATCTCTGGCTACGCCACTGATCAGATACGTGCGTTCAATTCAAATTAACAGTTCAGTATCTAGGGGAATTCAGCGCAAACCCCCCCCCCCCCGATTTGGGGGCTTCGCTTCCCATATCTTCTCCCAATATATTATGTTGATAATTTTTGGCGCCCCCGTCTATATCAACAACCAGGTGGCATCCTTTAACTATTACCAGATCAAGCAAATTAAAAAAAACAAAAGTATCGATAGAGACGCGTTTTCCCAGGACTTGCAACAGTTCACACAGGAAGCATTGGATATAAATGACTTCGAAAATCTAGTAGAGTATTACAACACTAAAAGTGCGGAGCTACTAGACAAACATGCTCCGTTCAAGAGCAAATCAGGTGGTGCGTACCACCTTATATACCCTGGTTTACTGAAGAACTGTCTGAGAAGACGAGGAGAGAGGAAAAAACGTTAGGACTCGAACCAGTCAGCCACAACATACCAAGATTTCTGGCCAGAGGCGACAGGCTGGATCAAAGAGTCTCCAATTCGCACAAGATCAAGAGGGAGACTTTCACGAAATCTGGAGGCGAAATGAATCATTTCTGTGTTTGACTCATTGATTATCAGCTTGTTGATTCCAGCCGGAAGAGTTCTTCTGACGGGTGAAACGAACAATAGATCTGTGTGTCATCCGCGTAAATTCCAACCCATGGGACGAGATGATGTCGCTGATGGAACCAGTATAGAAAGTATACAACAAGGGACCCAGTACAGAACCCTTTGGGACACCATACTTTGGCTGTGTGAACTGATTTTTTATTATCAATTACCACAGACCAGGTTCTGCCAGATAAATACGACTGTAGCCATTGAAGTGCAGTGCCACACACCCGCGTAGCGCATCCTTCAACGTTTCATTAAGATGTTATTATCGATGGTATGAAAATGCGGCACTCATATCCAAAAGGATAAAAAACCACTTCTTTGTTGCTATCAATGGCCTGGAGGAGGTATGTTTGCAACCCTAAGAAGATCAGTTTCGATACCACGATTTAGACTTGATATTTTGATTAATTGTCTTTGGGCTACACCAGTGGGAGTTAGCTGGCTTACATCACATTTCAATTGATGACCTGATGTACGGGTCGTCAGAAAGTCAATTATCTAAGGTGTTTATTTTCATGATCTTCTCAAGTTTAATTCGCAAATAATCACGAAGTGCCAAGTTTTCGTTTTAATCGACTGTATGAATATTGGCGTGAGCTTAGCAGATATTTGTCTCTCCAGTCTTGCCAGACGCCACTGCAATCTTAAGTTATAGGCCATTTTAGATTATGCAAATTGGTTTGTATAGCGACTACCAGACTGGTGCACTCACTAATTACAAGCGTCTCCAGAACTCCGGCAGTTAGAGTGCTATACCAACAGCCGAAAGGTACTAACGTGAACCCCCCCCCCCTCTATTTTTTAATGGAAGCACACTGGTTGCCCGTAGGGCCCTCTTATTGGGTGATCTATTCGTTACCAGAACTAGTTCTCCTTGCCGACTCGGTCTGTTAACGACGGGACTTGTTTGTCCCTCGTTTCCGCGAAACTTGATGGAGCGCGACCTCAGTTATATCGGGCCAAAGCTCTGGAATGATTTGCCTGTTGATGTAAGATCCAGCCGTAATATTGGGGTCTTCGAGGAGAAGTTTACGACGTATTTTTCCGCATTATTTTTCAGTAGTTAGCGCGGCATTGTTTAATTATCTTACATTTTAACCTGTATATATTGTCTGTTCATTTTGTACAGCGTCGCTGATTACTTTTGTACTTTAGGCGCTTTAGAAATTTCATAATAATAATAATATAATAATAATAATAATAATATAATAATAATAATAATAATAATAATAATATAATAATAATAATAATAATAACTTGTGCCTGATACCGCACCACTTTTACATTCCCTCCAACTGGCCTGGTTTGTTTCATTCTCATTCTCCCAATAACTGCCGTCAATGATAACGTAGCTGTTCAGTTCCCTAGCAGACGGTCTACACACAATTTCAGTCTCCACAGTCTACATAATTATTTCGATTCCACACCTACATACCAGGTATAGGGAAATACGGGGTATTGGAAATTAAACTAGCTGTACCCACTCGTCTATGCAACCTTGAAATAGCGGCAACTCAAACCAACCGTCTTGCTGAAAAAGGAATTAGGGAACAGCTCTGTCTGACAGTGGCGATGCATTGGTTATTCGAACAACTAGTAGATCAAGCTGACGACATTTCTGGGTTTTGAGGGGTTCTGGGGAAGGCTCTCCGTGAAAACCGGTCGCCGTGATTCCAGTAAAAGCCTAATCGCCTGGATCACAATGTCGGTATGTATTATTTTTAGAATGAATAATAATAATTAATATTTATTAACTATCTGCTTTGGATTTTTTTCTGATTGTTTGCTGAAGACGCTGGCGCGTGATGTATGTAGGTGTGTATGTCGTGACGCTACCATAATTATAGGTTGCTTTCACACCAAACGCGATTCGAGCGATGGCGATTCCAGCGACCCACCATCGCGTGGCTATTGTGTCGCTCGCCGGGGCTTCCACACTGCGAGCGAATACAGGCGATCTAATGGAGCGTTTCCTTGGAATTTCTCGGCTAGCTGTGGGCGCATTCATAATGATGACCCTAGCCATCACCATGTCCATAGTCAAATAGGCGGTGGTGGCTGCAATTTCATCTTATTGGTAATAGGCGCGTGAACCGACGACAGCGGTCGACATAGATCAAATGACCAATAATGTTTCTGAATTCCAGGTTGGAAATTCAGAATGTCGATGGTGCCTTTAGGACCCACCACCTCACCACCCCTCTCCCTCCCCCCCCCCCCCCTCCTCCCCTCCCCGTTGGAGACGCTGCGCCAATATGTAATAGAGGCCATAGGCCGTTCTTACATGTCAAACATACTAACATATGTGCATAAAATATGATCCTTATTCATGTATTATTTATTTACCTGTCCATACCGCTCACATCAGACAATTCTTCCAGATTAGGAGCTCGAATACTCTTATTGGAGAAGTATGGACGGCTTTTTTCCACAATGCTCCCATATCACTACGAGCTCCCAGGACATCTTCGTACTAAATACCGCCATTGTTGTCTCCATTTTCACTTTCTTGGCGTGTCGAATCATATATCGTTTTATATCATAGCCTATATAGCCACATAACTTACCTATCAAACGCATTGCAGGGATCACTGTGTTCCCCATGTCCCCTCACTGCCTCGCGATTCGAGCGAATAATGTTTGTGACATTACGCCGAGCGAGTCGCTAGCGACGAGCTTCCCCTTCTCTCGCGCTTCAGTCGCTGTTGGTGTGAAAGCTTCGAGCGATTTATATGGGTTTTCAATTGCGTATTTTACAAGTCGCTCAGTTCGCCGCCGCTCAGTTCGCCGTCGCTCGGTTCAAATCGCTTGCGGTGTGAATTAAAGCCCTTACACGATATCAGGAGAGCCAACTCATCAAACTCCGTTCAGACCAGCAAATGAAGATTGCAATATATATATTTTTCCATTTGCTTTAGTACCTGCTGGATGTCGTTGTCCAGTCCAGGGGAAGACTAGAACATCCGCGATTCAGGCGATTGTTGGCATCGATCAGGTTCAAACTCGGTGCGTGGGTTTCAGAAGTATATCTATTGCCTCAGAGTCATTTGGGGTCAGGAGGGGTCAAGTCCTACAGTACCAGGGTAATTCGGATATATGTCAAAGACCCGAAAACATGTTCCAATTTGGCAGTTAGGTGGCACACATAACGAGGGGAAACCGTGCTTTTGCTTTCTGTTCCAGTTGAGGTCATTCCAGGGTAAGGAGAATTGAAAAAAAATGTCAAAGGACAGGGGCGGCGCCACAGGGGGAGCAGGGAGGGCGGGCTCCCCCCCCCCCCATGGGTTTTGGGGCCGAAAAAATAAGATCGACAGAATGATGTTTTAATGCACACGTTTCGTAGGGGTGGGGTGAACTGTCAAAATTACGTATCCAACTTGGCGTTATTTTCTATGGTTCTCAAGAGACTCAAATCGAGACTCAAAAACTGTTGCTGTAATATAGCGTTCGACAAATGTAGCGTATGTTACCAGGGCCGTAGGCGAGCGGGGGGTGGTGTCACCCCCTCCAAATAATTTTCATGCCGTCGGCAAATTTTCGGTCAGGTCAGGACCCAAAAAGGAGAAAGAAGGAAGGAAAAGAAGAGGGGAAAACAAGGGAGGATGAAGAGAAGAGGAACTTGAGGAGAGAAGGAAAGAAGAAAGAGGGGAGGGGAAGGAAAAGCGAAGTAAGGGAGGTGAAAGGGGAATGGCAGAAATGAATGCGAAAGAGAATAGAAAGAAAAACAACGGCAAACCAGACTTTATATCGGTATTTCGGATTTTGGCTCTTCATCTAATTGACCCATTCAAGCGTCGGCAGAGGAATGAACATCGGCACAAAAATTAGATAATGTGGACGGCCCGTCAGCGTCGGTGTAATGGACGAGTGACCGAGTCTGTCGGCATCGGCAAAAGGGGAAAAGGAAGGGGACGTTAGCGTTTGACAATCTATTTTTCATTGGTTCGTCAGTTCTTTGACAGGTTTTTGTTCATTGGTCAATATGCCAGAGATACATTATTTCGGAGCTATTTTTGCTGAGAACAATTAAGAAAGGGAATTTCCCCAGGAACTTGAACAAATGAACAGTCGGATTAGTCGGGAAATCATGGCGAGTGGCAAACGTGGAAAGATTTGTCAAGGAATTTGGACTAATGGCTGAACAAATTTGATCGATGCCCCATTGAAGTTCAAATTTTTGCGCGCTTTCATATTGAGGAAAGGACTCAATGTTAACTTGCAACGTCGCAGCGCCTGGCCTAATATGTGTGATTTACGTCAGTAGTATCTTCGAATTTGCATTAGTAACAAGAGTTTTTTGCAAAAGTAAGCCTGTCTACTTGTACAGAACGTACGTACAGTTTCATCGGTTTATTTTTGTCAGGTGTATCGAATGAAAATGACCGCCTGGATTGCATGCGTCCATGCAAATCTGCCCCCCCCCCCCCCCATCGTAAATCCCTGGCGCCGCCCCGCACCAAAGGAGATATTTGCAAATAAATAAAAACTCAGCTTCTGTAGTAGGGTTGACGCACAACAGAGATGTCTGCTAAATTGTTTCCCACACCCAAGGTTATTGTTGTAAAGGGACATTCTCCCTCTGCAACTGTTTTCTTCTTTTCCTATGAAGTCCACCCAAGGCTCGGTTCTCGTCTCCACCTATTTAACAAAGCGGATGCACAAGCTTAAGTGCTATCTGAATATCTTTGTCAACACCCATCCAGAGACTGGCACTGCACCAAACACAGGATAATCGGTACCATATTCTAATATAAAATATAAAAATCATGCAAGCTAATGAACTATTTGGCGATAGATTATTTATGACTGAATGATAATGAAATATGCGCTGTGTAAAATGGTGTATTTCATATCGGTGGCCTTGTTCTCAATACAATCCACTGTAACAGTGGATATTGTTCGGGTGTCTGGTCCATCCAATTGAAATTGGCGAACAATAAAGTATGAGGGGAGCGGAACAACACGGATGGTTTATAACGGTCGCTTCCCAACACTAACATTCAGGGCTGTAAAACCAATTTTGAATACTGCCCATTTTGACTCTTCTGTTCTTCAATAGTGACGTCCAATCCGTTTTGTATAATGTATGTAGGTAGGCGCAGGCCTGGATGGTGAAACAGTAACCCCACCTTGATGGATGAAATTCACACTCGGTATGTGGGTTTCCAATAAGACTTATGATTCAGGTTGTTTTCGGACAGTCAAAGGTCTCTGAGGTCAAATGAGGTAAAAGTATGGATACCTTGTGAAACACGATAAAATCAGAGTGCTCAGTTAGATCAAGCCGAAATTCGGTATGCAGCTTTCCCATTGGGAGTATTGAGAAAAATTGATATTCGGTAAAATTTTGGCTGTGAAAACAACAAGTTCAACTCACCTGGATGGATCAAGCTCGGACTTGTTTCTTTGGGTGGTCCCCATGAGTTCATAAACCCGATTGTTCTGGGGGTCAGGGCAAAATTCATTTGAGGTCAACATAGGTAACGCTGGAGAAACCTGTGAACAAGACTGAGTAAGGTTATAAAATGCTTGGTATGATCACACTGGAATGTAGTATGCATTTCTCGGGTGGGGGGGGTACAACAACGCTATCATTTTCGTTGTAGATTGGGGTTATCTGAGAAAACGAAAATAGACAAAAATTTGAAAAAAGGAGGGATATTCTGGCCTAATTCCAGCCTGTGAACACGATAACTGACCCCCACCGTATGGATCAAGCCCATTCTTGAATGTGGGTTTCCCTTGTGAAGAGTGCAAGAGCCCAATTATTTCGGGTTTCCAATCGAAGGTCATTTAGGGTCAAACATACGTCGATGTCCGAAAATATAATGAACACGATAAGTTTGAAACGCCCGTCGCGGCCACGCGGAAATTCAATATACAGTTTTCTCACGGGGAGTATAATATCCGTATTTTGTTTGGTGTAGATTGAAAGATGGGGAAAGTGGGAGAAATTGATACTAAATTTTAGATTGTTGACACAATAATTTGACCCTCCTGGATGGATCTAGCTCATACTGTACATTGCACCCTATTGGTTGGATCACGATTAAGTTCAAGGGGGTCATCAGCGGTCAAAGTCTAAAAAAAAAAAAACACTAGTGAACACAATAAATCCAGAAATGCTTGAAAGCTGAAATTACGTAGGCATCTTGCTTATGATGAGTACAAGCACCCTATTGTTTTAATATATATTTGGGCTCAGTTCGAGTGGAAAATACGGAAACTGCAAACTGTGGATATTCTGCCCAACTTTTGCTTGTGAACACAATAACTTGATCCCACATGGATGGATCAAGGGCTTCAATGGTATGTGGGACCCATATTGAGTAATGGTCCTTCTGTCTTGCGATCAGGGCGAATGTCAACTGGGGTTAAAAAAATCAGGGCAGTCGAGGAATCACTAAGCCTTGTGTGTTTCGTTCGCTATACCAAGTACAGTTGAAGTTCAATCCGGTGAATTCCTAGATATCGTGTTAACAAGCCTTTGACCTCTCCCGACACCTCTCAGGGACCCAAGGCAAAGGTCGTTAGGCGTTCCCAAAAAGTCCAGAAGTCCGGACGGCATCTATCGGGAATTAGATTGCAACATTTGGCATGAGCATTTGAACTTGTTAATGATTGCTGCCATGTAGGCTGAGGATGGTGTCTATCACCAGGTGACTTGGGGAATCATTGTTTGGTACCCGCGTAGGGTTGGCCGAATGTTTAACCGGTCCAATTCCCCCAGACAATTCCCCTACCGCCCTAGGATATCTCCCACACTCACCTCTCACATATCTCCCACCCTCCCAGGGCATCTCCCACCAGGACATCCACCTCCAAGACGACCCCCAGGATAATCCCCCCAGGGCAATCCCCCCTGGGACATCTCCCACCAGAACATCTCCCGCCGGACATTTCCCAAGAAGACCCCCCCCCCCCAACATATCCCTTAGGACATCCTCCATCCAACGTGTCGGTTCCTGTCGCGACCGTTATGGGCAAGGAGTATTGGAGACGCCCTTAGGGACCGCAAGCGACGAATCCACTTTGCGAGCGATGTGACATGGTGATATATCTTTTCCCCCTCTTTCACCCACCCTGCATTGATTCAATGAAATAGCACTCAAGGGTGGATTTGGACGTTTAGACCCCTGAGGAAACAAATGTTTCGACATGATAAACGGAGATGGCTCACAGAGAGGGCAAGTAACAGTACGAGGGTCGTAATACGCTGACTCCAATGCTGCCACGCATCTTCACTTTTACACGGTATGCTATTACATCGATAGAATAATCAGAGAGAGAGAAAGGGCTTAGTATGCTTGTTTTTTCAGATGATATCTGATGAACAGCAGGCCGATACACTTCTGTGAAATAATATATATAACCAAATTGCTACTTGATAAGGGAACAATCCGCATTCCAACCAAACCTGCTGTAAGTTAAATTACTGAAAGCACACGCATACCATATGCCTTATTGATGAGTGTCAATGAGAATGTCCAGACTACCATATTGTATATGACTCAACAGTATGCGCGCAACTATTTATTTATGTTTTCCATCCCCCCTCCCCCATTTTTTTTTTCAATTAGACGCAGAAAATTATACACTTACCGTAGATCCATTCAACTTTTCCGATATTCATTCTGCGCCAGTGAGGTGCGCACATTTTGACTGTCATAAATCCATGAGCAGTATTGAAAAAAATGCAACGTCTGCATTTATTTTTTTCTTTCGAAATTCGGAATAGTTTTACCCTCCCTGATTCATGCGGATATACGGATTCCTGGTGAAGGCCCTCGGGCGAGCGGCCAGTAGGGCGATTTTACCACGGATTAGAGTTTGACTCTTATTCTTAGCCAGAATCCGTGTCGGTAAGATCGTCGGCGACTGTCCCGCCCATTTAGCGAGCCGACGTTCACCACCCGCCCACCCCCCCCCCCCCCACCCGCCCAACCCGTTCACCACCCGCCACCCCCCCGCCCCCCCATCTCACGGAGAGACGACCTCCCGCGCCGGCATATCCGAGTTGATCGTGCCAAGATATTGCCAGTCTCGGCTGGAGTCTTGGTTAAGCACTCGGTCATCACACTGGAACTTGAATACTGTATAATATGCGGAAATCGAAGGGGTCAATAAGTTGGAGACCTTATATTTTTACTCAGCACTCGACTTAGCCGGCCGAGACCTGCCGGGCTGATCCGAGTCGTCGAGTCCTTTGGTATTGCTAGAACCCCTACCGGACACCCGCTGGGTCATGATCTCATATACTCCTACTTTCTATATCTCAGACGGGACATCGCGCTCAGCAACCCTAAGTAGTCATAGGGCTAAGAGGCAAACTTCAGAATATTGGGAGAGACAGAGAATAAGTGTTCCGAACTCATTTATAGAATGAGGAGAGGGGGGTATAAGTCTCTAAATTGTCATCACTTGTAGCATATCGCAGAAGCCATAATCCGGGGTAGCAGGGGTTCCGTCTCAAAGGCACGATAGCTATCGAAATTTTTTTTTTATAGTAGCATTTTCACTGATGATGAAGTATACAACACCGATTAGGACCCTAACTTGTGAGGTTTCATCATGATTACTACCGGTAGTGTGCCGAAAGAGGTCGTTATGAGTTAACACATCATTGATAGTTACAACACCACCCTTGATTACCGCAACGTACGGGTGGTTCCACGGTGATATCATCAATTGAACTACGAGGAATGTAGTGTTTTGGATTATAAAGTTGATCTTGTTACAGTTAAGCACGGTGATTCCGAATATTAACTACCCATATTAAGTTAAAGATTGCTGTCTCATTAGCCGTATAGCTTTCCGTGCACAATTCTGTTTCCAGTTTCGCGCTGCTACCATTCGCTGCTTGTTGTTACGCAGTTACTGTTTTCCAACTAAACTCCAACCGAGTGTCCGCGGTTTATTTTTCCGCATTAAGCTAGGCCGACGTTTTTTTTTTTTTCTAGAATTTCCTTACAATTCGTTCAAAAATCCGGGTCATAATGCAAAAGGACGTAGGAAAAGCCACTTCTGGTCTTTTCTGGAGTAAAAGTATGTTCCTTTCAAAACTATTTGGTCAAAATCGAATGAAATCATTAGAACATCGGCTCACATTGAATAGTTTAATTGGGATAATTCCACGGATATGATTGGGCAAGACAACAGCCCTACTACTTAGCCTTACTGTGGGAATAAAGGTACCAATCCGGACACCCGACAATATCCACTGTCAAACCGCTGTCCCATGCCATGTGTCATGTATACTTGTCATTCTTTCGTGTCCATTATCTAGTTCATCCCTAGAAACAAGTGGTCCAATATGAGAAGTAATTGGTCCAAATCAAGAAGGCAGTGGACTTGTTTCTCTAAATACAAACGTTATTTCATTCTCATCTCATAGCATATATGCCCACTGTCTTCTTATAGGTTCGAAATCCCCCTATCTCTCCCTCCCCTCTCCGCCCCCCCCCTCACCCTCCTCTCCCCATTTCCCCTCTTCTTCTCGCCTTTCTGGAGGCTCAAGGTAATAATAGTAGGGTCAATGTAGGTCTAACACTCAAAAAAGTACGAGGAGGACTTGAATATCCATGGAAATTATATTCGGTCATTAAGCCAGCAGGCAGGGGTGATCAACTTTAGGACTAGTCTGAACAAGAACTTTAGTGCCAAGGTTTGAGGATAGATTTAACAGCTATTGCTATGGGGTGATTAGGTGACAGGACCGTTTACTTTTTATCATGTTACCCTGTATACAGAGTATCTTACTAGACCCTGTGGACAGTTCGCAGTTAAGATAAACCACTGCTAAAACATGTCAATATATGTATAGGTCCTCGCTGTACGTGGTTTCAAGAACAGCTCCATAGAAGGGCGCAAGTTCAGTAATTGCTGTATACGTGATCCGTCGTATGAGGAGGGATTGAGGCGCCTGCGTCTGACCTCATGGAGCTTAGGGCGAATTAGGGAGGATTCAGGTCTGCTTCTTCAAATTGTCCAGAGATTGGATGGGCCTGGCGTTCGACTAACCGGTACTTTTTTTTTAATTTTCCGACGTTACCACTAAAATAGGGCCATCATTTCAAACTTCGTGGGAAAAAGTTGCAGAAAGTCTTTAAAGTATTCCTTTTCGAAAATAGTGTTCGAATGGGTGGCTGACCTCCCTGAAGATGTTGTTTTATCTACTAGTGTTTTAAAGACTTCAAGAACACTCTTAACTTGCTTTTCAGGAATTGTTCGGCTAATTCGTCAAGTCTGATTGGTTCTTCTCTTAGGGGTGTTGTGGTTTCCAGGGTCGTGCATGAGGGCACACATGAAATGCCATAGATGGTATTATATATGGATATATCTGGATTGAACAAACAGATCGATATGGCCATTACAGCCTGTTATAATTGAGATGTAGAACATAGTCAGATATAGGTATACCGTTCTATATAGCCATATAATGCCTTAATTGAACTGTATATAGAGCCTACCAGAGTATATGGAATAGGTATTACAATTTTATTTTCAATAACTGGTATAGTGCCTACCAAGACTATAGGTATCACTTTTATATGATGAACTGATATAGAGGCTGACGGATATAATTAGGTATACAGTTAATAGCCATATAAAGCCACATGTAACTTATATAGGGCTCCCTAGATTATTAGGTAACAATGTATATTTGGCTATATAAAGGGCCTTACATACCTTGATATGAAGCCTACACGATGTGAAGGACACAATTCTTATATTGCCCTATCAAGGTATATATAGGATGCGTTGTATAGCAAATGAAGCCTTATATAACTGATATAGATCCGACCCAAGATTTATAGATATACAGTTTCATATGGGCATATAAAGCCAATACCTTGAGAGAGAGTACCAGAATCCCAAAATATTAGCGCACGTGTTATATGGCCATATAAGACCTATAGAACTTATATAGAGGCTGACAGATATCGTTATACAGTTTTATCTCGGCCATAGAAACCCCAATTCATCAGCTCTAAACAAGAAATAAAAAAATTGTCTCCCGGTTGTAATTATAGAAAGGAATGCGCATATTCCACGATTCAGAAATTTGGGAAAAAAAGTGTAGTGAAAATCCTTATGAACATTTACAAAATGGTCATGAAATGGCTAATTAATAGGACGAGGGTTGGGAGCTTTTAGGAATAGGCCCGCGGTATCCCCGCCGGTCGGAAAGGCAATAATGAAAGGGGGAGGATGGTGAAGGAAGGCAGAATGGGAAGAGAAGAGGATGAGAGCAAGGGGGGAAAAGTTACAACGGTGCAAGGAATACAAGATGATACGAGTTCCCGTGTATTCTGAGTTTGCCGTATCCTCGGTTTTCATGTCTGTCTTCGTGACACCATAGCTGTGGCAGAGTGGCAGTCATGTCGGTCACTTTCACAGGCAAATCCACTTCTCAAGGTATGTATGATTGTATTGACCTTAAGTGGCGTCTTTCTGGCTTTGGAGGTACCTAGCCTCATTCACAGCCGCTTCAATTGCCCGGCTCTCCGGGCAAGAGCTACCACGCTAGTCCTCCCCCCTCCCCCCCCCCCCCCAACCATGGAGGTACATCCAAGGGCGCTAACCATGAGACTCCACCAACACACTTCCACAGTCCCTCACTTCAGGAAGCAGAAGAGGAATCAGGTGTACAAAACGGGTTTGCACACCACGCTGCTCAAGAAGTCTCCAGCGAGCTCTCACTACACCTTGCATGAGCGAGGCCTCGCGGGAAACAAAGCTACAGGCTACAAGAAGCTCTACGATCCATCATCCGCGCAGACAGCGGACTTCTTGAGAAGTAAAAACTCGACTGCTCAGGACGCGGATGCGCAAGCAGGTGATGACGGAACCTTGCTTCAGGAGGATCCTAGCAAAGATTTACCAGTAGGAGGGAGGAGTAACCCCTCTATAGTTTATTGACAGTCACGAGTATCCCCCTTGCCTTTCCAGATCGGAACTATAAGTCCCCTTTTCTAGTCAGTTGTTGACACCAGTGCTTCAAACAGAGAAGTAGAAGGTCAACGACTCAAGGCAGCCTGCCTCCAGCCCAATCATTTATGGTCTGAATTGCATGCAAGAGCAGGTGTTTCCGCCATGCAACTGCTCCAATTGCCTCTCGAGTTTCCTCGTGGTAGGCACTTCACAGTTACAGGAGGTTCAGACCTAGGGTTGCAACATTATCCACCTGAATTTCCATGCTTGGAGGCTCATGCAAGCCTTGTATAATTCCTCAAAATACCCAGCCCATCGTGCACGCACATCGGATTCCTCGGTCAAGGTCCTCAGTCATTTGTCTGACAGCGGGCACTGCACACAGAGAACGGTTGCAGAGTCGGAAGGCGCTCTGTAAGCCGGCAGCGCTGCAACGGTACCTGCTCGCCCAGGTTGCCTCTCCAGGGACCTCCGCCAGCAAACATTCATTTATTCTCATTTCATAGCATATATGCCCACACTCTTCCTATAGTTCGCAAAGTCCTCCCTCTCGCTCTTCTGAAGCCAAGGATTTAAGTACCGGCCAATGGTAGGCCTGACCACGATTCGCCTTCGAGTTCACTCTAGTTCATTCGAGTTCATCCATTATGAGACATCTAGAATTGATGTGGGATAATTGTAAATGCCAATACACTGGGTGGGCATGAACGGTCTTTGAGACGAGGTTGTACATCCACAGGATAGTAGCAGGTAAGCAAGGCATGCATCTAGAGGAGAGTTATGAAAAGCTAATTAGTAGAGGAGACCCCGAGTAGAGAAACATTTTTAGGATTTTGGATGTGGAAGTATTTGGCCCTGGTGCTCATTTATTACCTGTCATCAAAAGCTGGGAACCGTCTCCTTCCTAGCAGATTCTGAATGGAATAAAAAGGAGAGATTAGGGGGTCGCTTCTTTAATGTCTTGTGCGTAGATCCTCAAAATACTCCCAGAGAGCTTACATTTTTATCAAACAGGCGATACCCCTACGAATGTTATGTTTCAAAATCCATGTCATCCAAGGAAGGTTTCAAATTATGGGGTGGCATAGTTTCAATGTATTCAATCAGATTACCCAGGAATAAGAGTCTTGTACAGCAGTGTTATTCGTACACTGTTTGAAAAGATCTGAGCACATTTCCTCTGAAGTCAGCGTCTGGTTTGATCGTGAAATTTGAAAATGGGATCTGTATTGCTAACCAGATCTGAAGCCTAACACAGAACCGAATAAAACGTAGAGTTTCCCTGAATTCAATTCTACTTTAAGCTGCCGAAGTTCAATCGAAAGGAAGAGTGCGGTGAAAAAAGCAGTACTCCGTCACCCGACTATCAAGGAGAGCAATTATGCGAACAGGCGCATGCGTTCAATTTCATTAGTATTCCGATCTTTAGCATTATTCGTGAATATTCAATTGGAGAATTAAAGAGCAGATGGGAGGTTTGATTTCGTAGGAGCAAGTACTGCTTGTAATAGGGGGTACGGCAGGCGGTATGTAGGTTGGTACTGTGGCCATTGGGTATGCCTATGATATTAGTTGATGCTATAAACTCTATGTGTAGGATAGGTCCAAGTTATTTCTATGACCGGTTATAACCATGATTGTTGATGTTGTACATTGTACTGGGCCATGTTAATGCACCCTGATGGTATATTTAAAACATGGTTCATGTGTGTGACTAGGACACTTCAAATATTCATTGTGAGAGACCTGTCAGTCGATGCCAAAATAATATTTGCCTCTAGACTTACACTGTTTAAAAGTTGCTGTAACTTAAATCGGCTGCAACGGTAAAAACTTCGTTCCAGGTTACTGGACTGCTGGAAGGTAAACTTTCGTTTTCTCGTTTTCTGTGAAATTATGATTCGCTGCAACAATAAACCAGGGTTCCCCCATAACCCCGTATATAGGGAAACCTTGGGTGTTGTTCAACGTTCAAACCGACATACTGATAGATTAACAGAGGAAAAAGCCCGAAAGGCGTTGAAGCAACTTTACGGGGTTTATTTTCCAAGTAGCGTTTGCATGTATTTCAATTTACGGTATACAGTTCCCCTGGATTTACTGTGGTACATGCCCAGGAAGCTCTGTTTTATGGCCCCATAAAGCCAGATAAATGATGATATGATGACCGATAGCGCTCCTTCCAGTGCATGTGTAACCGACCTGAACCAAGTATGCACGAATACATGCATTTGCCTGACCGCATGACCGGAACATTCCTGCATAAAGGGCGGTACACGTGAAAACGATATCGTGTCGTGCAACGATCCGATAATTATTGGTTCAGGCCGATTGGATACCGGGCCTATTAATATGACGGCTGGACACCTCATGCCACATGAATGGAGATGATTCGCTATTTGCCAAACCATTCCAATGTGGAAAAAAGCCTTCCTGGCGTTGTGATAATCAAATATTTACTATTATAGTTGAGCTCAACGGATTTATCGTACGACTCTTACCCTTTTTCGATATGGGACGTCATTTAAGAATGAGGTCTTTTTTCGAACCACTTTCGATCTTGCGAAGGTATTGTGATAATTTGTAATAGTATTCTGACAATTGTTACCAAACAGACCCTCTCTTTCCTGGTTGAGCCAGAAATCTAAAAAAGATCGTGAAGCAGAACGCATAGAAAAAAGAAAATCCGCCTAGTAGTGGTGACCGGCCCTTAACACAACACCGCGTGGGGTATAGACTGCAGGTATGGTATAAGCATCAATTGTAACCATTGTTAGGATGAGCGAACGTGGTAGGGAATGGAGTCATGTTTTTTCTACTAATGGCCCGAAAACTAAGGACAACCAAAGCGCAACAAAATACAAGAAAACGCAAAACAGAATTTTATGTTTTCGAAATGAGGACTGAACTTCTTCGCCTGGGGGCTGAACAAACTTCACCCCTAATGTTATCGCGCTACTGGAAACTCAGCATTTCCATGGAGTCAAAACCCAGGGCACGAGCGCCCGCTGGGATGTAATCGACCGAGCGGGGAGCAGGGCCTTACCAGGAATTCAATAGGGTGTCTCACTTGCGAACGATTAAAATCCTATAGCACAAATTCACTTGCAAATCGCAGTCGCGGCCACCAGTGCGGAGCGCGGGTCAAGACCGAAAGTACGAGCCAGTTTTGGTGGGTCAAGAAAGCAACTTGGCATTTCTAATAAATGCCCACTACACGTCCAAACGCACTATGTCAGCTGACTAAGGAATCGTGTGACCAAAAAACACACTTTTTTTTTTTTTTGGGGGGGGGTGGCCCTCCCAAGGCCGTCTCACAGAAAATCGGCCGTCCCCATCAGTGTCCTGGCCGTCCTCAATCGGTGAGACGCCCCTCTGTCCTAAGGCCCTGCGCGGGGAGAGGGTGCGGTCTCTTCCTTCTTCCACCAATTTTTGTTTGTTGGCAATTTTCACATCTCAATGATCGATCTAGTGACCCTAAGCTTGGCAGTTTCTAAAACTTGTTCATCAATGACACATAAAAAACGGGTGAACGAGGGAGCCTGTCCATAGGCACCGCATGGTACTTTCCTTACAATAAAATGGTTTGCAATGTGAAGAAAAACGAAGAAAGACTGTTAAACAATATGTCCCAATTATCCTGAAATAAGCATGGGGCATGCTAAAATTTTATTTGGAGGTCCTCATCCCCCCTTCCAACCATACATGGACACGTTCCTTCCTTTCCAACCTTCTGCCAATGAGGAAAAACACACATGATCACGATGATGTAAGTCTAAAATAACTCGCTTATGGTGACCCCCGTCGCATAAACTGAAAATTGGGTAATACTGTGATTATGTATGATTCGAAGCACATATCATGGGAAACTTCACCTGGCTTAAGAGTGTTCCCTATGCCTCTCCGCCATGCGCAGTATCCCCCAGATATCTGGAAAATTTGCGAGTTGCCATTTACCCTCAAAACGCAAATGGGGCATCTCTGCGTTGGGGTTGCCCTCCACATCAGAAATTGGGGTGCCCACTAGTGCCCATCCCACCCCACCGCGATTTCATGTTCCTGGTATGCCGCCACTGAATAGAGATGTCTTTCCCTCCTTCCTCAGCTGCTCAGAGTGATATCTGGCAAATAGTTTACCACCACGTCAATGTCAATGTTCATATCAATAATGTACGTGCATCATGCAAGAGCAGAGAGACGAGGCTCGTCATGAGAGCCCTCCGGTAAGTCTTATCTTCGCAATCACGCTGAAATTGCGTTCACACTCGCATCACGCTGAAACTGCGTTTCACACTCTGAACTTGTTACGGCCGGTTTACGTTCTGCTCCGATGCTCCGCAGTTCATGCACATTTGGATAA
The DNA here is from genome assembly GCA_026419785.1 of Sclerodactyla briareus. Lineage (NCBI taxonomy): Eukaryota > Metazoa > Echinodermata > Holothuroidea > Dendrochirotida > Sclerodactylidae > Sclerodactyla > Sclerodactyla briareus. The sequence continues at coordinate 304,096 of JAODTK010003109.1, read as the reverse complement.
TCGTGTATCACAGATTGTCCAAAGCTTCTGACCAATGTCTTTGGCGCGGTTCCACATGGTCTATGCCCATGTTAGAAATACGCCACATCTTTACTTCACTCTGAATTAATTCTGGACTGGGCAGATCATGCTCAAGAAACTGGGTCAGCTCTGACACATCTGGGGTAGTACTCAGGTGCGGATCCATGATTTTTTTCGGTTAGAGGGGGGCGCCAAAAAAAATTGTCAACATAATATAATGGGGGAAGATTGTGTGGTTGTGTTTGTCACCCCCCCCCTTGGGGTAGCACAAGAGGCGCGAAGTCCCAAATCTGGGGAGGGTGGTGCGCCTGAATCCCCCTGGTTACTGAACTTTTGTTTGATTTAAACGCACATATCTGATCAGGGGCGTGCCAGAGCGTTAGTAATGTTGACCAGCTGCTGCGGAGCCCGGGAGGGTTGGCGCGGAGTGTAAACCAGAAACATTTCTGTTCTGAGAGACCTCCAGATGGCCTGCACGGCATTTTTCGTTTATTTTGTTGAGGAACGGCAAACCTAAAAATTCTGATGATTGGTCATCATGATTTTTGGAGGAACACCTGGTGGTCCATTAGAACAAGCTCCTTTATTGACCCCTTTAACGTTGGTACTAATGACAATTTTGCAATGTGATCCAAATCTCAAATTTTTGGTGGCCTTGATGGACAGTCTTCAACAAGATGTTTCCACTGCGCGTATGGAATTTGACCCTTTTCATGACATATACTCCGCAATCGTGATGAGTTAACTGGATCAATTTGAAGGCTCTGAATCACCAAGGTTTAACCACTTGCCCACAAAAGAGTCAGGCATCAATTGCCCGATCAAGGTGTATTCACGGGTAGAGCTTCCTGCAGGGGGGGGGGGCCGAACTCTAACTGTTTTTGGTGTGCGTAATATAGGCATTGGGAAAGAAAAAAAAAGATTGTGAGATGGTTTTCTCGCCAACATCGGTTAGCCCATAACTTGTCTCGAAACGCCTGATCCAGCTGAATTTCCTACTGAGTGGACAGGATCCTGTGATGTAGAATGAGGGCAAAGTTCTCGAGAAACATTATGGAAAAGTTTTTTTTGTCAATTTCGTGTATGTATAAATACGATCACACGAACCCACCACATGCCATTTACGTTTGTCTCTCAATCCTCATGTAAGTACACCTGATTGTTGCACCTTAAGCACAACTTTTACTAGGCTGGATGCGATTTCTCCCAAGAGGGGTGGGGCGATTTCGTGATGTTAATCATAGTACCAGGCGGACTCAATCCCTATGGTGCGCGTCATGCAGCGCGTACGAGAGATTTAGAAGGGGGGGGGTCGGGTGGTTGGGGGTGGTGGGTTGAGGGTCGGATCCCAGGGGAAGTGCGCCCTCATTGGCAGCCTCGCCATCACTATTGGCAGTACGTACAATCGTATGGATCCCTAGACATATCCCTGCTGGCAATATTTGCTATATCCACTGCAACCTTCACTGAACTTGCTGAAAAACCGTTTTTGTGTTAACATTTTCCCATCACTTCGGTCGGGAACTCACCACAATGTCGTCGCACATCCATTAAGCCATGGACAAGCGCCCTCGTCCGACTATTAGAGTTTGCGTGCCTAGATACGCGATCGCCTTTTTGAGGAAGCTAAAAATACCTAACAATTACACCCCCCAAAAAAATTCCGCTCTGTGCTTCTTCTGGCTGGGGACCGATGGCATGGGGCTTGTGTCAACTTTAACCTCAACGGCTCAGGCCGGCAAAAGAAAAAATATATCCCTTTTTTTTTAATCTTCTCGAGATTTTTTAGGGGGGGGGGGCGCCGCTGGGTGTGTCGCCTCCCCCCCTGGATCCGCGCCTGGTACTCAAACCTGCAATGCTGCAAAATACACAGAACTGATGGAACAAGAACTTGATTCTTCTCTACAACACTGGAGAGGCCTACAAGAGAAGAGAACACAAGAAAGCAAATATGATATTATATACTGATTCATTTATAGATTAGTTTGATTGTCTCCCCATAAGAAGAGTCACTGCGGAACAAGTCTAACAGAGGAGAAAATGAAGAAAGAAATAGGAAGAGAAAATAATTGAGGGGAATACATACATACCGATGTCCTCTTTTTAATTTATCTCGTTATTTCTATTTTGGATTTATTAGTGTTATAGGTATTTCCCACGTTGGAATTTTTCCACAGAAGTGTACTTTGACAGGCCAATCAAAATGAAACATAATTAACGCAGTATCTGGATGCTGACCAAAACTCTCACTCTCACACCCAATCCTAAATTTAGGCATTAAAACCTTTTGAAAATAAAGTTTCGCTGGAGACTTTACTTTTCCAGTGCATATTTATATTTATTTCACTACATCTGTACACATCCAACATAGCCTAATACTTCATTGATTGCAGGCACAGTTGGGACACCATTTCGTAACTCCTCTGCAGTCCTTCTTTCCAAGCATTTCGAGCTGCTAGTAAAGCTGACTAGTACTGCATTGAAGAAACAGTTAAACAGTCTCGTATGGGACATTGGTCAGTAGGAGATAATAACCATCGGGTTGATTGTAGACAACCAGGGATCATTGAGCCCTTTTTTCTGGGGTTCCTCATCGTTGGAAGAAGGTGGGACAAATGCACGAAATCTGCCATACTTGGACGCTGACTGCAAAGAAAAAAGTGGATTAAATTCCTGGAGATTTTATTGTCAATTGGTGTTGAATTCTACTTTAGGTGAAGACTCCACATCATACCCTTAACCTAACCCTAAACTGTAATCCCAAATAAATGCTTGAGCCTAGACCAGGCTTATCCTTCAAAATTAGTGAGTTGAGATATGAATAAACCCCAAGTTCCGTAATTCATCACAGGACGGGGCAGAACCTAGTGACATTAATGTATCGATGTAAGCCATAACCCATAGTCGCCAAAATAATAACGTTCCAAAAAAATCCATCAAAGCTATCAAAGATGAGAATGTTTTCATTTTCACCATGTACTCTCATCGTTGTGGGAGCATGATTTTAGTGACCAAAAACAGTCGTGGACGTTCACACACGAAGCAATGCGGGATTCACGTTAGCTAGGCTAGAACCACCATGGACTAATTTGTTTCTTGTAATTACGGCACATCTTATGCCTCTAAGAAATGCAGTTGTTATTATCAGTGGCGTCACCAAACTTGTCAATTTTAGGGGGGCACAAGGGGGGACAGACATTTTGTGGGGGAGGCACAAGAATACTCTCAAGCGGAGGGCCCCATTAGGTTGGCGCGGAGCGTCCAATAAAAGTTTTGGTTTGGCAAGCCCCCAGATGGACGGAAATGACCTCTTCCGAGCGTTTCAGGATGCATGTACACAAGCTTTTAAAATCTGGGCATTGTGTGATCACAAATTCTGTCATCAGTGGAAATTTTTAACATTTTGTCAGACCTCGGTCTGATGCTGCCCAGACTTTTTGACCAAGAATGTTCAATGATTTGTGCTCCACACTACTGTTCACCAGTGTGGGCGCGGAAGTGCGCATTTTTCTGGGTTTCCTGGCACATCTGGGAAACAGGATCTCACCCAAAAAATTTGGGACATTTAGCTGTCTTCAGCTTTACGTCCTAACCATGATAGGACTAAGTAGCAGTTACCGGAGAAATCAGTGCGTCGAAAATTTGAAGCGTTTGATTTTAGCCTAAGCTACTGCAGTTTCAAATCGCGCGTTTGGCGAGGGAGGAGGGAAAAGAGGCTAAAGGGTTTTTTAGTAATCAAAAGAGGTTGACTTTAGTTTTTTTAAGGGTCATGATGATGTGTTGTTATCAGTCAGTATTTACACATCACAGATAGTATGAGTTAGGAAGCCACTGAGGTAGAAAAATTTCCATGAGTGCGGGAATGACGGGATGACGCGGAACGAAATCACCGCTAGTATAACGCGCGAAGCGCGGAAAACTTTTCATTTTTTATCGCATTCGAGGCGACTTTGGCACAATTCTTGCACACTGCTATTTTTTGTGTGTTTGTTTTGCCACGATTATTTCAAACTGGTAGTCGAAACTGACTACAGATATTTTTTCGAAAATGGGGGGGGGAAGGTTTTCGAGGGGGGCAGTGTCCCCTGCTCCCCCCCCCCCCTTGGTGACGCCCGTCGTGGATTATTCCTGACCATTTGTGCTATTTCGGGGCCTACATGAAAGTTTCTTTAATCTTTACCTTAAGCCTTTCTTAAAACCTTAATTCCTCGAGAGTTCCCGTGTGGCTGCATGAGATTTGCTGAGTTAGTGAGGCCCGTGGGAATGGTGTTGCACTGAAATAAAACAAGTCATATACCGCGTAAGTTCATTCCCACTGCAAGGCGCGGCGTGCAGGTGTGGACGTCCCTACACATTATTGTTTCAGTGTTGCCTTAAGCTGTTCGTGTGTGTAAATATAGGTCAATACGTTACTCGCGTGCACGATCCCTGATCGATGGCACCCACGTCGTTGGATAGTAATTATACGTGTGTAATTTAACATGCATTTTCGTGTATAACATGACAAAATTTCCCTGGAAATCACCGCCCCCAGTGAAAAAAAAAAAAACGGCCTGGGCAGGGGGTGGGGTTCGTACGAACCCCCAAACCCCCCTGGCTCGGGCCGGATGCGGGCCACCTACCTGGAAAATTCTGTTAAACTTATAATTTCGGTCTGTCATCAATCGACGTCAGAATTAGTGAAACAAATCGGGAAGTGGGGGTTCCAGGAAAAGGGGCGATGTCCCAAATTACCGAAATTTGAATTAGCCCCCGCGAATTGGATGACATGCACGGAGTCAAAGGGGGTTTAAAAACACTGCGCGCGGCGCAGAGTAACAGTGGTGAGGGTGCATACTCTTCGGAAATATGCCCAATCATGGGTCGGTATTCCTACGATGTGCTTGCTATCAGGGGCCTATCTCCCGAATATAATAGTTATAATAGGATTAACTGTCCGAAGGATATCCCCTTGTAGGGAGACTACAAGAGTTACGGGGTAGGCCTACTTTTTTACAAGCTTTTTTTCGCTTTACTCGATTTTGGGGAAAATTTGACACATTTTGAGCGGAACTCCACCTCGTGCGATGGGGGGGGGGGTGCGTCCGCACCACCGCCTCACCCCCACACCCCGGCTACGCCCCTGATATAGAGTGAGAAGGCCACTCAGTGCTATGTACATAGGAGCTCCAAAGTATCACAATTTCACAGTCGTGGATTTTGAGCCAGTGATACAACAGTCATGGTTCCTATAACTGCATGGGCAACGAAACACCTAAGCCGGCGTGGAAGGGAGACCGAGCCACTCATCCATCGCAGCAAGAACAATTCGGCGTAAACCAGGTAGTAATAAACTACTAATAGGTTTGTAGGAGTGGACAGAATACGAATTACGCCACCTCCTAACTTGAAACAAAAACAGCAGTATGTAGTCGGGCACTGAAGATGGTTGAAATCTTGAGGGGGGCTTGATTAGGGTTCTAGGGAAAGGTGAGTGGTTAAGTGGGAGAGGATAATGTTAGGATTGGCTCTGGGATTGCGGTGGAACGACTACGAACATCGCAAGACAGAGAATAAAGAGAATAGGAACACAAGGGACTCTGGCATGAGTAGGCTGAAGTAGGGATGAAGAAGTCCGGGACAGAAACCCTGACTCGAATTGAGACCCGCAGCTGGTACTATCCGCAGCCCTTTCGATAATCCAGTCATACAAATGGGTCAAGTGGTGCGGCCAGGTACACCCAGGTCTCACAACAGTAGCCAAGGGGAAAAAGTTAGAGACTCCACCAGCACACTTCAGACCACTCTCACTTCCAGAATATTAAGAGGATATCAGGTGTACAAGACGGGTTAGCACACCACGCTGCTCGAGAAGTCTCCAGAGAGCCTCCCGTCCAACACAGAGCCGGAGGTCTTGCGGAAATCGATATAGGCCACACGAAAGCTCTAACCAAAGTTTCCCGCCATCCAGTTCGGACAATGACACGGAGAGCCAAGATGCGATCCACAGTGGACGTCTTGGGAGTAAAACCCGACTGCTTCAGGCGCTGATGCGCAAGCAGCGTGATGACGAATTCTCTCCGGATGATCCTATCACAGCTTTTGCTAGGTACTGAGAGGAGTATGGCCCGTCCATAGATACTCTGCACCCGAGTATCATCCTTCCCTTCCCGATCGGAACTATCTCCTGTCCCCCCTTTTCCAGTCAGTTTGGATGAACCCGTACTCCAAACGTAGCAGTAGAGTCCATGCACACAACTCAAGGGCAGCCTGGCCTCCGGCCCAGATCATCTCTGCATGTATGCTACCCCGGGCATTTTCCTGTCCGCCCTTCACTGCTAACAATGCCTCTCGATTAACCTCAACTTTCACGTCTAACAGGAGGTTCGAACGCGTATAGTTACAAACAACATTATCCATTCTGAATGTCCCAGGCTTGGGGCTCAGTCCTCCTCAAAATAACCCAGCCCAACGTGCACCACATGGATTTTCCTATCCTAGGTCAAGAACCCTGACGCCATCTGGCCTTGAACAGCTGGCCCGCACCACATCACAGGGGCCGTGTTGGCGGAGTCTCTATCGTCTCTGTAAGCCGGCTGTGGGCATCTGTTTGCCAGGTGGCCTCTTCACGGACATCACAGAGACGCTGGCCCCCCTCCGCCCCCTCACAGTCGCGTCGCACAGTGCCCTCAGTGCCGTGCTTCGAAGCTCCCTAGACAAGCTGAGTCTTACCCCCGAGCCCTGGCCTGGCGGCTTCCGATCGATGGCTCGACTGTTTCCCAAGTAATTACCCCAGTGGTCCTCCTAGTATGCTCAGGATGCCTTCTTCTGTCCTGGGGATGCAGGCTTTGAAGTTTGCCCCCAGCTTGTCTGCAACACTGTAGACTTACTTCAGTCCTTAGGTTGGCTCACACCAAACCCTTTTTGAAGGCGACGCAGCTTTCCTTGGGATTGGAAGTAAGCCTGATGTATATAATGACCTACAACCTGTGATCAGTGTGGAGAACTGGGGCAATCCTGACGGACCCTACAGTCATGAGCACCTCATCTCTCCTTATGAGTATATGCTCCCAATCTTCTGAACAGTAAAAAACAATCAGTGCTGAGTCCAGCGCTCACATCAGAGTGTTGGTACCAGCAATTCCAAGGCCCCGATTCTAGCAAGTTAAAGTAGGCGAAGACTGCTATCATGCATGGCTCCAGATCCATGCGGGGCAAGACATGGACTCATAGCCATTCCCTCGGACACCAGTGGAAGATGCAATAAACACAGAATGAGTCAGAAGTGAGAAGAGCAATCGCCACACGACTGAGTGGCTAGAACGCTCTTTCAACAAGTACTCTCTTACCCTGGTCGGAGTGTTACACTGTGACCCATTGATAAAACAACCCACAGTGTGGGTGATTCGAAGTCGAATATGCGTTCGTTGATGAGTGTGACATGTTACCAAAAGGGAGCAAGGTGGATTGACCACAGCAACGCACCTGCGTACACCGACCATCGTCACGCCGACAGTATTAGGTGTAGCACCGGAGTGATCTCGCCTGAACCCGGCCGACGCACTCAGAGAGAGAGCTGCAACTCCAAGCCCAGCCTATAAGTTATATTGGCAAAGACAGGGGCGAATGGGCCTCATCAGGAAGTGAGAGGATGTTCCAGGAACAAACTGACGCCCGCCCAGATTGGAAGGGGCGATCGTCCAGACAAGGGAACGACACCTCGGACACCACCAGCACAGTGATCACACGAGGACCCCAACCGTCGGGTTCTTTTCCACATTCCGGATCGGGGTTCCCAGGGCTTCGCCTCGAAAACTCTTCTATGGCGTGCTGCCATACGGTGGGCAGCAGCGTCAGTAAGAGTTACCGCGGACAAAAAAACAACTACGTAAATTTCGATGGTGTACCCGGCGATAAAAGAAAAGGCGAAAAGTGGCAACCTCTCCTCCCGGCTACAGATTCTGGGAAGGTATTGCAAACCCCTGGCCGGGACCTAACGGGAAAGGAGACCCTGCGACCCTAAAATTCCATAATGTTCAGAAGTAAACGTTTCATCAAGTCAACCCTGCAATAGAGGCAACAATATTGCCTCAATTTTCCAAGTGATTCCCAGTGAATTTTTTTTAGTGTCCAGTTGCGATTCCATTTGTTGAACATTAAACGGTAAGAACTCGGTTGTCAATGAAAAAAACAAAAGCAAATTGGAGGCCCCTATAAAGCCATAACAAATGAATGATCAACTATAGAATCTTAAACAACAGTACAGACATGTAAACATGTGAAGGGGAATATATTTGGCTGAAAGATAAAGGAACGTGCTAAAGGGTTAGGTTGGTAGAACACAGTATCATTTCTTTTTTATTGAGTGACGCTCTCAGCTATTTCAGTGTGTTGACGGCGCAATTCCTTAACTAATGTGAATTATGAGATGTGGGTCAGTTCCGCGAAGTAGCTCATTAGATTCGTAGTATAGTGGGTTTTTTTTTTTAAAATCAATCTTCGGAATCTGTTCCAGGGAGTGTCATCATGCTGTTGGGCCTAGTAGTTAGTTCACTATGTTTGGGCTCAGCGGTTGTTCACTCGTCATTCAAGATTCAAGCATGTATGCTGCGTCGTACAGTTAGGGTCTGGTGAGGCAATTTATGGGTTTATTAATTTGGGCACAAGTTTCCCAAACGACCTGATTTTTGCGCAACGCAGTTATGTACATATATCACTATACCATACTCCTTTAATTTTTGACGAGCGCCAAGAGGATGCTCACTCTCGCGACCATACTGACCAAAAGAACATAAATGGAAAAGTGTTACACGTACTTTCTCCTCTATCAAACTTTCCCAGAAATAATCATCAATTTCATCAGATGATATCCCGCATTGGCGTCAACAGGTGGGGGCACGGGGGACTGTCCCCCCACTTTCAAAAGTGGGGGGGGATATCATTACGTTTGTCCCCCCCCCCCCCCCACTTTTCCGACCGTCATGAAAAATAATAGGCACATGCCCGAATTTTGTATCACTCTAAACTGATTCAATTTTTGTCTAACCAAACAATAATCGCGTTGAAATTTGTCTAAGTGCACTTAATTTCCCAGGTGCGTACCCCAGGTGAAGGTCTGGTCCAACTAGGGCCGAATCGGACGATTGCCATGCTCCAACCGAGTTCTCGAATTTTACATCGGATAGCCAAAAGTGCATAATTTTCAAGTGTTTTCGCGCGCAAGGGCGCTTTCTTTTCTTTCTTCCGGCTTTGCAGGCTACTATGCGATGTAATGCTTCGAATTATTTTGTTCATTCGATTAATTTCAGGAGCCTTTGGGCAGACTGCCTTCCCCCTTCCCCCTTCTTCTGAGATGAAGAATTCGGGCGAAAATTCGTGAACAATTTGGGAGGGAAAAAATCTAAGTGAAAAAAGCTGAGTTTTTTTGCGTCTTTTTCGATAAAATGCCCGGAAAACATGCATTTTTTTCGCGCTTCGCGCGCGCCGGTAGTTCCCTACCGACTTGTAAATTCGGATACCAATTTTCTGCTCCCAAAATTGAATGGTCCCGTCGCCGATGGATTTTCCGTTCATCCCACAAGAGGCCGTTCGGTTTAGTAGACCCTTAAATCCCACGCAAACAAAGCAAGAGTGACGAAAGGTGAATAAAAGAAAATACTATGTGTGATACTCGGATAAATCATCATAGTAGGCACAAGACAAATGTTTTGTCTGTCTTTTACTCAATCACACATGTGATGGGTGCTATTGAGCTTGGCAAAGTGCGTTTTCGTTCGATTGGAGGCTATGAAAATCTGAAATTTCTTTGTACGATGGCTTTGGCGTCCCTTAGATGGGTCATTTGCATCCGATGTGTCCCCCCCACTTTTCGAAAACGCTCCGGACGCCATTGATATAACTGGCATTTTCATGTTGATAGGAGTCATTCGGAATAGCCACTGTATCTTTCCATATTGGAAGACTGAGCATGATGTCCGCTAGCGCAAAATCATACTATGTGAAGTAATTTCGCTGGAAGCACACGACCCACTTATCAGCCTGTAGTTCGAGTGACAATGATCAAGCGTCATTATGAGAGCCAATTAAACGTTATATATTGGAACATGAAAAACAGGGGACAGTTTACGAAAATATTACTCGCCACTGAGAAGACTTGCAGTGTAGATTCTGATGAAGGCCAGAACTGGCAACTTGTATAATATGTTGGTTGTTTTGACGTTTAACAGGACGCCGATAGAAATGATCGAGGGAAGTAGCCGTCGGAATGAAATTTAAAAAAAAACGCATTTAAGAAACTATGAAAAATATGTCTCCAATCAGGAATATAATTTATAACTATATCGGTTACAGCAAAACATAAATAGCATGTAAGTTTGAAATTGGCGGTGTCAGTGTCACCAGCATATCAAGAAACAAATCGAACAATATTGAACCTATTTGGGACAATGCCCAGGTTCATCGGGGGGAAAAAAAAAAAACAAATTGCTGTGGACATTGCAAAAAACTAACATACACCGAAAACGATATTACCTGTCAGTTTGGTGGGTATCTTGCACTGCTCCAAATGTCGGGTTTTAGGTACGTACTGCCTCACTATGATTTGTGTGGAGGTAGAGCTACCTATAAGGTAGTAAATCTATTGCATTGGATGATATAAAAACTACAAATTGAAAGAAATTTGTTGAGACGATAGTATCGGTCAAAATTCGTAATTTCGTGGAATAGGTCCCTGTGGCGAAGCGGAATATTGTGTCAGCTGCCGGCTGTTTGATTGATGGTCAGTCGGAAAGTACCCTTTTTTTATATCGAGCGATGATACATCCTCCAGTATTTTTTTCCAGGAATAATGATTCAGCAACTATCAGTACATCTAAAAAATGTCGCAATTCCCAAAACAGTTCTGACCAAATCTCCGTCGAAAAGTCTCTCGCCTTCCCGTTGGTCTGTTTCTCAAACGCCGAATTCACAGACGTCTGATAGGTCGGTAGTTAGTCAAATATTTACTATCTTCAGAGATAACACGTATAGTATACTCGAGTCGGAACTAGAGCCTTCCAGAACAACAGTGTCTATCGCGAACCTTTGAGGTATTGTTAGTCAAGCCCTGTTGCAGAGCGCGTACAAAAAAGGGAAACTTAATATTATGATTATTATAGTATTATTTTATTCGGAGTCTTAGAAGTAGTAGTAGTATAGTAGTAAGCTAGTAAGTAGTAGTAGTAGTAGCGTAGTGTAGTAACGTCAAAAGAGGAGGACATTGCTATGCCGCCTTTCAAACGTGCGGTACGCCCCCCCCCTCTTAAAATTTGAAACATATGTTCCCTTCAGGCAACCGGATAGATCAATTAAAAGTTTGGATAAATAATCACGAGGGACTGAAAAATTACTTGAAGTTGCTGAAAGCTCACCAACACTGATAGCTGATATATTTAAAGGCATCTACGATTTCTCTCGATAATATGCCCCGACGCGTACATTTGTTGCTTAATAGTAATGATAGTATGCCATTGTGCAACGAGAACACTTTAGTGCGTGTTACCAGCGGAGACACAGAACAAAATAATTAATTCAAAAATTACAAATGATTGCGCCTGGCCAAGCAAACACCATCTAGGCGTGACAGTAGGACTACACCGAGCACAACTATAAGCTAAGTATGGTGAAGCTCGAATTAGAGGAGGCTCTCAACCGGAACATATCTAATATTTCTGGACAAAATGCCGAATGATGTCGCCCAGATCACATGTTACTATAAAAAAAAAATAGAAAACTGTCAGTGGGGCGTGTCGGAACATAGGCAAAAAGGCTCAACATGGCTCTAGTACAGGCCGGGGCTTGGCTAATAGAAGAGAAGAATAAGTTTCTGTCTCGGTTTTAATGGACTATTACCCAATTATAAAACAATTACATCGACAACTGTTGTGATAACTAGCGTTGTCGTGTGTACTTTTTCCCCTCCGAACAGATGAAGACGGGGGTTACAGGATAAAACTTTTGGTGTGATCTAGAACCTTTAAGTCAAACAATACTCCAGGCGGCAGTCTCTTTACGTTTGATATTACGAGGTCAGCAGTATATGATGATTTGTAGGGTGCTTTTTACTGACATGGTTTTTTCTTTGTGAATTGTTCTATACATTTACAAATTTCTGATAGTGCTATCCTGTGTGAGACGGGAAGTGGCAGGTATCTTAGTTCATTCGCTTTTGATATGCGCGCTGACCAACACATCAATGAGCCAGTGAGTGCAACAATTGCTAACCTGTCCAGCAAGCAAAGTAGGCCTACGGTATACGATAATGCCATCGTAATACAAAAATAGAATTATCGCAGTGAGATGTTAACCTTTATAGGAGTGATTTCACGCCAAAATTAAACACCGGTCAGCTGTTAGCTAGTTAGCGCTCAGTTGGGACAGTTGTGTTTTCTACTGCATGTTGATACGGAGCATCACGCACGAGAGATGTAGTGGCCCAACTTTGAGTCGTTGAGTATGATTCGACTAACGATTCGTTTGACCCCGCTATGGTATGCTTGTTCAAATAAACTGGTCAAAATATATTTGATACGAATACCTCTGCTGTTAAAACGGATCTGCCCAAAAACATCAGTATGGAGCACAGTTATAGTTTCTGGTCCTGTATCTTTCTTCATCCATAGAAGCCGGGGTATCGCGGGATCTTTACCGGCCTGCTCCTCCTATTATCCTGTTATCCTGGTCTATTCATGATACACGTAGAATATCGATGGTCTCCCATCCAGACTACTTTGACGAAACCTGGCACTTTGAGCGATCCACAATCCTGGTGAGTACATAATAGATTCTCGCATCGAAGACATAATGTAGCTAATATTGGGAAAAACAACATTATGATCTACCTCTAACTCGGGTTCTAACATCTCCGATAGCTATCACGCATGAAAAAAACACGGCCAGACCGGGACATAGGATTCTAGAAAGGAGAGGGGGAGGTGCCGTACAAAGAACGCTCTCCTGACGGAGGAATTCAAAGATCGCAAACGGCAGCGGGACTTCTTGCCCATTGTGGATATTTTTAGTAATTGAGTAACCTCAGATGCAATCTGAGTGGTGCCCTAGTAAGTCTCATTAAGATGTCTTTTTCACGGTCAAAACTTCGCTTTCGCCCCCCCAAAAAAAAAGAAAAAAAAAGAGAGAAAAAGAAAAAAAAAGGAGCCTTCGCGTATATGCCACAAGCCCTCCAACGTCTGACTACAATGTGTATCTCGTGATTAAAATGTTAAAAAGATAGGGGCATTACTTGCAGCCAAGTCACTGTGTTAACAGGTTAAATAAGGCATGTGGCATATACGCATAATTCCATCACTCGCTATGAAGGATGAAAATCTGACCGCTTATTACGCCATGCAGGGAATGTTAGAGTAGCACTGCCCTGCTATGTCTTCAATACAGCATAATGAAGTACGAAACAATAACATCAGGACGATGACACAGAGGACCAATGACACGAGGGAATAATAATAATAATACTAATAATAATAATAATAATAATAATAAAATAATAATAATAATTAATAATAATAATATAATAATAATAACAAGAGGGCAATCCCAGAGTTGCATGATCTCATCGGCAAATGTGGAACTAATCAGTTGTTTTCCTGCTGCCCTTTTTCGCGATTACAAATAGGACGGGGAAATTTAACAAATAAGTCTAGAAACCGCTGTTCTCCCAAAAAAATATTCATATTCATAGAAATTCCAGTAAATTCACAGCATAAATTCTGGGAAACCTTTGTTTCGATACTCTGTACCTTGTTCTAAAAATTTTGGGATACGTTCAGTGCTCCCAATTTCCTGAATATACTGACCCAGACCAATTTTCGAAAATTCCCAAAGTGGCCAAAAATCCATTCCCCCCCCCCCCCTAAAATCCACATTTTTGGTCATTTTCGGCTAATTGCATGGGAAAGTTGTTATTTCTGCCTTTTTACATTGCTACAAAGTTTGAAATCATTCAACCCTCAATATCAGCACATATTTTGGAAAATAGTGAAAAATTCGTAAAATTGAGAAATTGCCCCAAAATTCTTTGTTTTTTTTTTGGCCCTCTAAATTCCACAATTTTTGATAGTTCCACCTTTTTTCTGAGAACAAAGAGGTGTTTTGTGACTTATCATCCAAGTGTGAGCAAAATTTGACTTTTTCCAAAATGGAGATATTTGCGAAAAACCATCAAATCTTACGGACACGCAAACAAACACCACGCCACACACACCACACACACACACAACGAATACTTCGCAAGTGCACCTCATTGCTGGATCACCTGGCACCCACGGGTACCCACCATGGGTACCCCTCAGTGGATAGTCCTAACCACCACTTGGTTACCACAGCAACCGCTATGGCAACCAGCAACAGTAACAAAGGTGAATGGCTACTGCTACAATATCTCCTCTGGCCCTTCGGGACCGATGAGATAATAATAATAATAATAACAATAATAATATAAAAATTTGAATCGGGATTATATGACGGTCCTGTTAGCAAGGAACTTTCACGCCTGGCTCTTCTGGCAGCCGAGAAATAGTGTCTCAATCCACGCTCAACGAATGCTTCCAAATATAGGGCACATATTGGAGTATAATTCGAAACTGAAACTAGTGTGCGTGAGTCGCATATTGGATGTCTAAGTGGACTTTTGATTTGCTGTGATTTCTACGGGTTCAGCAGGGGCGTATGCAGGATTTTACCAACCCGGGGGCGCGGGTCACTATTTAAGCGGCGCGCCACCGTAGGTGGGCGCGGACATTCAAGAACTTCTTGGGTTTAACACCTCCTCTTGGGACTGGAGAAACCGTTCATCTCACACTATCGGCTAGAATTAACAAACTGCCTGCTCCTGATGGGATTACACTGAAAACAAAAATGATCTTTGCATTCTTACTGGAATATAATGTGACTCAAATGTGCGGTTGGGTTTCCTTCTCTACATACATATTCACTTATATATAAACCAACGCCATACCATACGAGTGACAGCTTGATTCCTCTGCCCGTCAGCTCATACAGTGTAGTCCGACACTGAACAAACGCTCATTCATGGTCACTGATAAGATTACAGTGCCGTATATGTTATCGGCAGAAAAAAAAGTGACCATCGTTAATGTTTGAATAACTGATTGTGTTAGTGTTTGACATGAATTTTTTCTCCTTCAGAAACGTAAGCACTCATATCATGCTAGATCATTGATGCACATTCAGGGACGATGTGGGACTGCAATTTATTATCAGCGGAGCGCCACCATCGGTTGGCGAGATCGCTCAGAAATTTTAGCTTTTTGTACTTCTTAGATCGCCGGGACTGGATGGGATGGTGTCCGATTTTAGTAATAAAAGTATGTTTAAGAGTTGTCACTCTGCAGGATATAGGCAGATACATAATAGCAACACAGCATTTAGCAGTCTCTTATATTTTTTATGGAAATATGTCAGCATGATTCCAAGCTAAATACCAAGAATGTTCACAATTTACGTAAACAGGTGGCAGAGAGGATTGCAACCCACCCCCTTCGGTTAGCCATTAAGATCTGATTAGCGAAGTGGCCAATATGTGGTTTAAGGTAACACACCCGTTGAGGGAAATGTGGGAGAGTATCTTGCCGGGTACCTTAACGGAGCCAATCATGCTTGACACGAATCGTTGAGAAAGGTTCGAGAGATATAGGTCACTCAGATTGCAGAAATAGTACTTTTGGTACTTTACTTCAGTAGCGTAGCTAGGATTTTTCAGTGGGAGGCGCTGGAAGAGGGGTGGGGGGGGGGCAGTATTTTATAAGGTCGTTGATTTACTATTTAAGCTGAGAAACAGTCCTCGGTTGATGTAGCGTACACAGAATTCCTGATAAAAAGTCCTTCCTGGATGTTCAGAGGCACACTTCCCCATCTTCCCTGATCTTTTTCATTTTTCACAGCTTTAGTTTTCATAGGGGCGCTAGACATTGAATGGTGAGCTTGTCAGATTAGCAGAATAAAACTACCCAGATCTCAAAAAGTTTTGTGTGTGTGTGTGTGTGTGGTCATTCAGTAGTTATTTTGGGTAACATTTCACTTTCACTTCACCCTATACTCTTCTTTCTCCCATTCTTTGCCCGACTTCGCGCTACTTGGGTTCTCGATCTCAACTTGATTATGCACTGCCTCAGATACCTGTGATGATGGGTTTGCCCTATACTTGGTTTGTTGATGCCAACTGACTGTACTGTCGACTATTGGGCGGGGGTGGGGGGATTTAGAACTGCCATCTGAGCGGAGCGCATTCTTCGGCTGAGGCGAATCGTAATTAAGGATTGTTAGGGCGGGGGGGGGGCTATAGTAGAAACCGCGCTGATATTAAATGGGTTAAACGGGGTAACGTTGTACTCTTTTGAGTGATTCTGCAGCGGCGGCAATAATGAGAGCAGATTATGGTCCATCTTTCGCGAGGGATGTAAGTATATGTAGTATATGCGAAATTGGAATTCAAACACACTCCTGATAGCGGGTATTCTTTTTTTTGGTTTTTTTTTTTTTTTTTTTTTTTTTTATGTGGCGGATCATAGAAATCATCATAACCCATACTTCAATCGTTAACCCCATGAGCGGACATAATCGTAATTAAGCGCGGGTAAGCATTCATCATGTCTCTCCGTCCGCCGTTGTCGTAGTTCATTGTACGTCCGTCGTCGATCTATTCGTCAAATTCACCTCATACCTTAGCCGGACATGCGATCAGGTTGAAGAAACTTGGTGAGTGATGGGAGCAGTGCCACTGGCTTAAATTGTTGTGTGATTTAGATTCTAGCGTTCATCCCATTATTTCCCCCCCCCCCCCAATATTCTTCGCCAGGTTGGGCAATATCGAGGGTAACAACGCTCGGTCCTGAGAATTTTCTTTTTAATTCGGTCTAGCGAACCTTCGGTCTCGGGGCCCTTTTGATTACTTTCGGAGTTTTTGCAGGACCTCACGGAATCGGACCCTTCATCAAGTTCCGTCTCGCGGACCTTCGGTCGCGGACTCTTTTTTCCCAATTTCGGTCTCACGCACCTTCGTCTCGGGACATTTTTGTCATTTTCGATCTTCGCTAGCCTTAGGTCTCGTGGACCTTCGGTTATCTTGTGGTTTGTAAACGTTGCTAATCATCTTGGTCTAAGCCTTGCAAAAGTGACAAACCTTTTTCAAACATTGTCTACTAAAATCGAACATCTAGATAGATGTATACAATCAGGCCCTGCAGGTGCCCATTTCAGGTACAAGCCAAAAAAATGCAAACCTGCGCGCGCGCCCAACTAATAGTAACGTTTCGTAGGAAATTCCAGTTCACCTCTGCACCCCCCCCCCCCCCCCCCCCCCCCCCCCCCCCCCCCCCCCCCCCCCACCCCCCCCCCCCCCCCCCCCCGCTATTCGAAACGGATCGACGTCCCTTGATGACCGCTATATTCCGTGGACGTCAACTATTGTAACCTCAGATCAGTTGATATTAAGTAATTATGAAGTTGTCATCAATTTGCCATCATCCGATGAAACTGAAAGTGGTAGCACTCATAACCTATGGTGGCACGTCCATCTGTAAGAACTTGCACTGGCGAGACAACAATAGGAAATCGGAGGGAAAACGGAAACGGGATGTCGGAAGCTGAATTTACAGATTGGACAAATTAACAGGAAAGCAAAAATCAAAACAAAGGGACGGATCGAAAAACCAGGAGGGACGGGCATCATATGCTGAGTTGAGTCAGAGTGAATATTATGATGTGGGATGATAGAACGACGCTCATGCTTCCGGCCCGGATTTTCCCCTACGGAAAACATGAGATAGGGCGCAACTGCGTGTTCAAAGTTGTGCGGTTGGGGCAGATGGTCATACTCTTTTTCCACGGTAATGGTTGGACTCCAAACATCGGACTGTGCCTGAGAATAGCGGGGAGATGCTGCTCGCTTTTCGATCACAGGAGTTGAGAATATTAAAATATATAGACTTAAGCCCTAAACATACCAGGAAATCACGCATGGGATTGTCATCCCGACAAGAACTGTCGGTCGGTTAAAAAAATGTTGCATTGTCCTTCGCGCCAACGCTTAGTGGCGCTACACTTAGATTGGTCAACATTTTACCTTATTGCCTATACTCGGATCGATCGATGTCGGGTAATGAGTAGGTTGCCCATGGCGACACGCTTTACCAAGGATTTCGTGAACCCCTCCCCATTGGTTTTAGTGTGTTATTTATACCCGGGGTTATTCGTCCCTCGGGGGTATGACCCGAGGGGTGGTAGTTGTCTCGGGGTATTTGTCGTCGGGGGTGATTGTCAGGGAAGTAAGTAAGAAAAGTAGTAAGTAATTTGTCTGGGAGCTTGTTTGTCCTGGGGGTTATTTACCTTCTTGAGTGATTGTCCGGGGGGTAAGTGTCTGGGAGGTTTTTTACTGGGGGGTATGGTGGTGGTATTGGTTTCGGGTGGGATTGTCCGGGGGTTAATGTCCGGGTGGGATTTGTCCCGGGGGGATTGTCAGCGTTGGGACTCATCCGGGAAGTTTAGTATGTATCCAGAGGTAGTCGTCAGGGGGGGAGTTGTCGGGGGGTGTAGTTGCCCCGTCACGGTTTCCCCGTCATCCCATTTTTTGTAAATAATATTCGTACTAAAAACATTGTTATTTTTTAATTGAAACATTGAGTTTCAACCATGTGAAACGAAGAAAAGGTACTCGGTTTGGTTTAATAGGACCACTCGTTTTCATCAATATCGGTTTCTAAGACCGCACCCCAACTAATCCTCTTACATTCATTTAGAATCGAATTTCCTTTTTGAAGATGATGTCATAGAAACACTGGCACCCCTTATCCGATTTCAATAACAATGCATAATTGTGGGATTAATGGCAAATAGGATGCTCAGCCTGAAATATAAAAAAAATTATGAATTCAACACAGCTTTACGTAAACCCCAATACGTCGGAAGTTCACACTTGAGTTTAAACTATGACACGACAGGGAGATGACATGTCCATTACCCATTATAAAATCATTACAAATTGAACCCTCGTTTTTTGAAAGGGAAATATAAATTTATAGATGTCCACCTAATTGGAAAAGAGAATATTCCAAATTATTTGACTCAAGAAGTCAACCTCATTATCACATGACTCTTAGTATTAAGGATTATAATCCAAGCAGAAAACACATCATGCCAAAACGGGATTATATTAGTATACCCAGTCCTTAAGAATTCCTCTATATGGCTACAACTTATCATTGGAATATGTTACTAATCCTAGCATCGAAACAAATAATGATGTCACGAATTTATGTTCACCCCCGGAGTTACCAAGCAGTTACCTAACGAGAGCTACTTCCTGTTTACCTGACAATTCGAGCCTGCAAGCGTCATTTTTTCCTTGCAGAAAGCAAAAAGTTGTATATGGGTTTGTGCATGTGTGGTGTATGCGCGCTCGTGTTGTGTATTCCGTTGTTGCGTGTGGCGATGTGCGATTGTGTGTTTTTGTTTGTGTTGGTGTTGTATGGTGGTGTCGTTTGGGTAGGTGTTGGTGTATGCGCGCGTGGGTGTTCGTGTTTGAGTGTGCGAGTGCTGCAATTGTCGTGGATGGTGTGGGCGCGTGTGTGGGCGTGATGGTGTGTGCGTGAGTTTGCGGGTTGTGTTGTATGCGCGCCGCGCGTGTGTGTGTGTGGTGTTTCAAGCTCCAAAGAGAGGCAAAAGAGAGGCAAATGCCGTGCGATCCATATTCGGAAGGTTGGAAGCAACAATCAAAAGTCTGCGTGTAGGTTGCAGAGATAGATATGACAAGATCGAAACTACGTAGTGATTCATTTTCCCATATTTTAGGGCCTAATACCAAACTCCAGTAACAGATGAGACTTCAAGAAGGTACACCTAACATCTAAATCAGTCTATGCAGACGGGTAGATTTGACCGGTAATCAATTTTAATTGTGTTGTCAATTGTTAAGTTTCAAGTAAAAGTACCCTCATCTGGCAGTTGGTCATCGAATTATAACTTTCAAACGGTTGACACTTCGGCCTAAAATAGTTTGATGGATGAATAGAAGAGAAAATGAAAAACGGGAACAAATGGACGGGGTTTTGTCAGGCAAAAGGGTACCGAGTGCGCCGTTCTATCCGGGCATGCACGACCTTTCCAAGCTCTTAAGTCCCACCCCCCCCCCCGTCAGAACAAAAACTCTAACAGGGATTACTTGGGTTTCTCGTCACCGAAATCCTAGCGCCTCCATAATCTAGAGTCTATAGACCTCGCTACGTTCCAGTTTCATGGTTAGCTGAAATGTACTGTCGAACAAATCCAAACTACTCTTGCCACAACGTGCGTCAGTATAACAGTCTCTGTGTCAATTAACTTCCTTGTCCATCTTTTCAGGAGAATATATCTGATCGCAATAATAAAGGTATTATTCTAAGAAACTTCATATATTGGGCTCTCCGGTCCTCAGTAAAAACATAATAGGTTGACGTGCTGATGTTCGGGGACATAATGATGGTCTGCTCGCCGTACATTTGGGGTGTTCATGTATTTTTTTTGTCTGAGGTCAGACTTGGGCCCGAGGGCCCATTTTAATATTTCACACAATGGTTTTGAAATGCAGTTTCCTCCCCCAAGCTTCATTGGATTTTCTTCAAATTTACATGAATGGTCCCGGGTCAGAGGGCAATTGACTTGTTCAGGAATGTTGGGTAGCCCAGGGCCCAGTTTGGGCTATAGAGCCCATTATGTTGAACGCGCGAAATATTGTAATCTCCTACAAATTTAGTTGCCGCAACAGGTACCTGAATGTTCGATCATAATGATTGTCTAATAGCCGTACCTTTGGGTGTTCAGGATTTTTGGTTTGAGGTCCGACTTGGGCCTCGAGGGCCATTGTATGTTTTCATCAGTTTCATCACCCAATGGTGCTTGAAATTCATCTCCGCCCACACTCTGATTGTTTTCTCTTCAAATTACATTAATGGTCGGTTGGGTAATGCCAGTGGATTTGTTCATGAGTTTTAGGCCCGGCCCAGAGTCGGGCCTCTGGCCCATTATGTGAATACTGGCAAATTCTTGTAGCTCCTAAAAATTTAGAGTTGCCCCTCTGCTGTTCAGTCATAACTAAAGCTATAATATCCTTCAGGGTGCACAGGGATATAGGACCCAATGCCCACTGCCCAGTGTGGGCCCGAGGCCCATCATGTGGAATTATGGCAAACTGCTCCTCCTTTAAAAGTTCTGGTGCATCGTGCTGACATTCGGTCATGATGATGTCTACAAGTCGTAACTCCGGGTGTTTCAGAATTTTTTATCAGTTCCCACTGGGGCCCGAAGGCCCATTTATGAAATTCCATGGAAATTTTCACACATTGGTCACTTGAAATGCATCTCTTCTCAGTTCAACTGATTTTTTCTTTGAAGTTACCATTTAATGCTCTGGTTATGTGGTCCATCATGGTGTTTGCGAACTCCTAGCTCAAGGCCCAATGTGGGCACTGGGGCCCACAAGATTTAAATCAAAAAGCTTCTTACAATTTTTGATGCACAGGTCAGTGCTGTTGTTTCGTCATAATGTCGGTTCTAATAGCCGTACCTTCACGGTTCTCAGGGAATTTTGGACTTGAGACCCATTGTGAGCCCGTGTGCCCATCATGTGCTTATCACCACAATGCCTCTCCCTACAAATTTTGGTGCACAGTGCTGATGTTCGATCATCATGATGGAATAACCTCCTACAGGCTTTTCAGGAATTTCCGGCCCAGAGCCTATCCACTTTATCCTTGTGTCAACAATTGCATTTTTGGGGCCCCATACAGTCATTCTGTGACGAATGTAACCAAAACTTGGACACAATGTTAATTCACCGTCATGACGTTTGACTTGTAAGGGGCAGGGTCAAATTTCATTACAGGGGCATAAGCCTTAATGTGTATCATTTCCAAATGTATCTCCTAAAAATACTTAGATTTTCTTGAAACTGTGTCCTTATATATCTCTTTTCAGCTGGTTTGCTCCAGATTTTGGATGCAACATCATATAGTGTCCTTAGACTGAAACAGAAACATCTGATGAATGAGCAAAAGAAAAACAAGTCCAGGCCTTTGATGGATGTCGACCAACTTTAAAACCCAATGTTCATCGACCTTTGGGACATCTTGGCCATGTGCAGATCATCAAGGGACACAATAGGCCACTGTGTTAAATTGACCATTCTCAATTGGCCATTCTTCGATGGACTTGACCAAACTGAGTACAATGTTTATTAGCTGCTATTGACATCCGGGCATATGAAATCACTGTCAAAAGTGTTCAATGAACATAGCTATTGTGAAACTGCCTTCTGGCCTCAGATCTCATGATCTTGAACATTTGACACAATTGTCTTGTTACCTTTGTGCGGTTTGAGCTAACAGCCACCATGGTTGCTCTAGTTTATTCCATTCATTTAAAACAACAATTTTTATATTAATACAGAATGGACTTGTGTGGAGGATTAGTGAACTTAGTTTCAATTTCTTTCAAATAGGATGGCAGGTTATGTCAATCGGGTGTGGCATTGACTATTCTAGTCTGGTTCGAAAGTCAAATAATGATGTATGTAACAGTTCCTGCGTATAAAGTAACTTGATCGTGCAGGTGAATGGCCATGGTGCATTCAAAGGTCAACAGAGCATGTTTCAGATGATCATGTCTTCAATTTTAATAAACATTTACAAGCTGCAGAAAGTGGTCAGCACCACGTGGAAGTGATACTAAACAAGTTGTATTGCTCCCTTTTGCAAGGTGGATAGAGGTCCTGAACGATGTTTACTTGTTTTGACGGTACGGTTTTTGAGCAAGGTAAAAGAAAGGAAAAGCTACGATAAGTCGACCTGTCCACTGAAGGATCCGAAAGAAGCCGTCGGGAGGACTGGTGGAACTCGGCCTTCCAGGGAAGCTTCAGCGCATTGCACTGAAGGCGCTGCATGGGACGCGACTGTGTCCCGGCCAGCGTCTCTGTGAGTCCGCGGAGTGCAGGCTTGCAGCTATGCCTTCCAGGGAAGTGTTCCCATAAGTCATTGAGTTTCGGGGCCTTGGACTCTAACCAACTTCTGGCATGATCTCTTTTCTCTTCAAAAGCGAAGGTTAAAACTGGAGTCTTCAGAGACAGATGCAATCGGACGGGGCAATATCGCTCAGTCAAGTATACTCTCCAAGACTCTCCAAAGTAGCGAGGAGGTAGGGGTTAGCGGGGAAGGGGTAGACCGCTGGGAGGTTTATGCCTGAAGGCATTTGTATGAGGTTACGCGCAACCCTGCACACCCTTCCCCTTCCTCCCCATTTCCCCTAGCTTCTAACTGACACTCATGCAAGGGGATTGTGGCTCCGTAAAGGCCGGCGTATTCAGTGATAGCATACCACTTGATGCATCTGATCACGCATGCAGATGCCAGCGTACTGATGTATCCAAGTGTGTCCCAAGTGTCTGTCAAACAATTTTTTAACTTGAACAACCTTTTCTTCATTCATTTTCCCAACAGCAAATCTGCATCACTGCACAGATTTTCCTGGGCTAGCGCGACGCTGCGCCCATGCAGCCCCCCGGGAACGTCGTGTTCATCAAGACCCATAAGACTGGTCATTCCGGACCTTACGAACATCCTGAATAGATAACGGACTCGCGAATACCTTTCTTTCATCCCTAAGCAAGAACTGCGTTCACGGTCACGTGTTCCACTCCCTGAAGGAAGTTCCCGATCTCTAAACTTCATCTCTAACTTCTCCCCCGCTAGGAGTCAAAGATGGCGATTATGTAATTACAGGTACAACATTCTAACGTCCACATGCGACCAAGCCTCGAAGATTTTGTCCGAACTGATGAATCCAAAATTCTTTATCCATTACTCTCTTACGTGATCCGGTGAAGCAATGGCTCTCCTGGTTCATTACTTCCACAAGATCAAATCATGAAAGACCTCCTCGGAGACAATGCCACGGATCCGGATCCAGTGAAGACGTTTCCTCCTCCTTCCCGCCAATTCAAAGAATTTCAAGAGCGAACACGCTGAACAACCGTTTCCTAGATTAATATAGGGGAACCCGACTGTACGAACGAGGAATACTCAGAAAACATATCGAAATACTTTGCCGAACTGTTCGACACCAATCGCCTGTTGACTGAGTATTTTTGCGATCTCTGAATCTAACTGAACGCCTGCTCTGTTTGACCGTCGAATGATATTCTTTAGACTCAAGATCAAGAGCAACCACAACGGCTTACCGCTGATCTGATCGAGAAACCATTTGAGAAACATAACAGTGCGGATGTCCTCAAGCTTTACAACAACATATTTCCGCGACGTCCTCAACAAAAGATATCCGCCTACGGGCCCGACATTCCAGACGACTTAGATTATTCTAGGAATTATCTGAATATTTCTCTTATTGGAATGTGTGGGGGATAGCAAAGTTGTCAATGTGGCGGGAGACAATCAGAAACATTCGCTACAACCTCAAACAGCCATCTACAACAACCATTCTGTACAATCTGGTGGGGCTATTCTTCATCGGGGGGACACTTTTAAGGCGACAGAAGCCCTAGAACTACAGCACGTCTGTACCGCAAACTACTACTCGACGTTGATCTTCAATTTGTTCTGGGACCCGGGTGTTTTTTTTTTCTTTTTCATCAGCAGACAGTGCACGATGCTAATTGTCATTTTCCCCATCTCGCGTGAATTCACCCACAAAAAGCAGTTGGCGTATATACATAAGTTTCCAGGGGGTGTGAATCATTTTTGCGACCGACAAGAATTTTTCGTGCGACCCGATTCTATTATCGGTATTGTACGGTATTGTAGCCAACTCTAGGATCCCCTAGAGTATCGATATTTTACCAGAGGCAGGCGCCATGCGCGCTCGTGGAGGGTGCCGCCGTCCCCGACTTGGTGGCCCATCGTTTTCGTTCGTGATCTTGTTGATAGACTGATTCTGGGGGAGGGGTCTACCTAAGGGGAGGGGTGTTCCCCCTCCCCTCTGGAATTTTGCAAACCTGAAACCCCTCAGACTCACATGGTGCTATCCCAGTACGATATTCCAGCATGATTACTATTAACCTATTCATGTTTTCTGCAACATTTCTTTCGACTACGTAACGTGGTGGTTAAGATAATGTGTGTCAAAACGCTCTGTAACCCAGCTACAGAAAAACCTGTGCCCTCCATATAGTTTTCATATTAAGATTACTAGATTGCTGCACTCTGGATTAGTTATGCACGTTCATTTTTCAAAGTGCTTGAACCTAATCACAAATGATGACTGTACACGGAAGACTGAGGAGATTGCATTCACATCATGACCTTGCATAGATCATAGCTATACTTTTTTAATAATGTCCCATTGGGCTTAAACTCGGCACATATGTCCCATCATAAGTTAAATCAAGTTCCTGCACTCCTCGGACGTGCGCAACGCACCTATTTTTTTTTTACCTTTTCTCTCCCGACCTTCTACTTTCCTCCGCTTTGCCCCCTGAGACGGAGGGGGCAGTGCTCCCGCTGGCGCCGCCCCTGTATGTACGCCGATTTTTCAAATTTTCAAATGTTCATTTACAGTGGGTGCGAATTTCGTAATTATGATTCAATATGAGGTGGAAACGAGTTTCATTTTTTTTTGAAATAACTCTTGTCTTTACCCTAACTACCAGGAATTCCAGATGCCACATCACAACATACACTACAATATAGATTTTTGACCATCTAACGATTTAAACATGCAGTTGGACATGCAAATTAGGGGAACAGAAACCCAATGCACTTACGTATATTTCCACCTACATACTGTGGGGAAAAGCGGCCTATTTCGCCGACCTCCATATCAGTGATCCCGATCAAACACTGATAAGGCGACCAACTAAGACAGTCTGCCCACCGATCCACAATTGCATCCAAGTCAATGCCATTTGTGATATCACGCTCACAAGCCAGGGTCAAGGCCCGTAGTCGGTCTCGGCCCATGACAGAACGTACGAACGTCTTCACTAGTTTGAAGCTTCTCTCACTCGATGCGACGATGCCGAAGTTATTGGGGGGGTACAGTAATCATCAGGCTCTTAGTTAGAAAAGACTAGTCATGGCTATAAACAGTAATTTTTTTCACCTAACTCGAGCGGAGACCGAATTTTTGTCACCCAGAGACCGACTTCTGATTTTCACGGGGGGGGGTATTGGGGGTATCCGTCAATCCCGTACCCCAGAAAATCCACGGTATCACAGCGGAACCCATGAAGTGAAGACCAAGACCTCGCTCATCGCCACCTAGGGAAATCGATCCGGTGAACCGCGCTGCAATTCGAACTCCGGAATATTTGGTTGTAAGTGTCACTGATACCACTCTACATTCTTCCGCCTTACTTGCTTATGTATATAATGTATCAATTGACCATACGTGGCATTTTTCAGTTTTCTCCTTGTTGTTTGAATAGTTTTTTCTCCACGTTTGCAGCATAATTAATGTATTATGATCTTTGTTGCCTTAGGTCTCGTAGCACAAAATTCAAATTAAAATGACAGAAAACAACCACAGTTTCAAAGTCAACATATTTCGCACGTCAAACGGCTATATACACAATATACAGAATCGACATGTTTCAAAAGATACTTTCATCGCAGGTACTATAAGTGAAATGATAACACAAAATAACTGTGACCCTAGGCGAGTGGGTTACTCTGACACAACACAACGACATAATTATGGTGGGATTATTGAATATTGTGACATGACCCCTCTTTCGAGCTGTTGTCCAAGTCAGGACGTATCCAGTTATATAAGACTTTCCTTGAGTTTTAGTTTGGTGGGAGCCTGATCAAATACTTCTGAAAAAGCCAGGCCGCATGAGCTCTGCAATTATGAATTTGGTCTAGATGTCTTATAATGTGTGAGTTTTTGTCCTGTATGTGCTCATTGATCCGTGTAGCTAGGTACCTGTGGGTTTCCCGATGTAACAAGCATTGTGTCAGTAACACTCGCCTCGGGTCGTCAGTTTGATTTTTTTGTTATCATTTCACTTATATCCTGACGACGAAGATTCGTTCGAAACAAATGTCGTAATTTTATATGGTTACATAGCGTTTTTGACTGTGCGAATATATGTTGGACTTCGAATTGGTGGTGTTTTCTGTCATTTTAATATTGCAATTATGTTAATGACATTTAATTCGAAATTAAACAAGACTTACCTTCAGTCGATGTTTGGTTGGAACATTCCATGAGTTGCGTGCGCCGCCAGTGGGCCAGGGGGACGTGCCCCCTCGTAAACCTTGTGCCCCCCCCTTCCCCCCGTGTGCCCCCCCCCCCCTCCCCGCCCAAATGAATTTGGTATTTTCGAAAAAATATTCCTTAGTCATTGTTTCGCACACCAGTTATGATATAGACCCAGCTACTTTGTGGATTTTTATGACAAGAAATGCAGTAACTTGTGCCAAATTTGCCTCAATGCACTAGAAAAATGTGCAAGTCCGTACTTTCGCCGCGTGCTACTAGTGGTGGATTCATCCCTATCCCGTTGCTCTCTCCCGTCTCTCCCGACATCTCCGCAAGCTCTATTGGAAATGTCTGCGTCATTGGCCCCTAGCTTAACATATAATCTGTGAGGTGAAATATACAACAACCTTCTCATTTGACCGTGAAAACTACAATCAACCTCTTCGGATTAACCAACCCGTTACTGAGCCTCTTGTCCGTTTGTTTTTCCCCTCCTCAGAAAACCACAGCGCAATTTTTCAACTGCGTAGCCTAGGCTAATCATACTGGCTTGGTCTTCATTCCCGCGCGTGGTTTTTCTCCATGGAGCTAATAAATCTCATCCAGGAACTACTACTCGGAAGTTCCCTGCTCCTATGGCATTAAGTTTATATCATGGTTGTGATAGTAGAGCTCCAGCTGGCTAAATGCTCTAAATTTTTGCTGGGATTCGGATTTCTTCAGATTTGGCCTGTGAAAATACGGGGAAAAAATGACGCGCTCCGCGCACACTTGTAAACAGTAGTAGAGCAGTAATTGTTTGGACTCTTGCATATCAAAGTCTGGCACGATAGGACCGAAGTCCGCAAAATGTCCAACTTTTCCACCGATTACAAATTTGTTGATAATGAAATGCCCCCTGTTGAAGCTTAGTACATGCAGCCAAAACGCCCGGGAAAGGGCCATTTCCGCCATCTGGGGCTGCAAAACCAAAAATTCTCCTGTCACCGCTAAGAGCTGAGATTTTAAAGTCGGGGCACTGATAGGATCCGGATTCCGACAAAATGTCCAAATTTTTTCTACCGATTACAGCATTTGTGATCAGAAAATTGCCCAAGTTTGAAGCTTGGTACAACCAGCCTAAAACGCGCAGGAAGGAGGCCATTTTCCGGCCATCTGGGGGCGTTGCCCAACCCAAATTTCCTTTCACGCTACGCGCCAACCACTGGTGGCGTTCCGCTTAGATATTATTCTTGTGCCCCCTAGAATATGTCTATGCCCCCCGTCCCCCCCCCCCCAGGACGACAAGTCTGGTTACGCACTGACGAGTTGTCCGGGGCGGGAATAATGAGCTAGTGCCGCGCCGCATAGCCGGCCAGTCATCAGCCTTCATAGCACGTTTTTACTACTTTTACTATGCAGGTTTGGGAGGGGCATTTAATCCCGCTCGTTTGTACAACTCAATGATTCCAATTTCCATCAAACATCGACTTAAGGTAAGTCTCCTTGCAATTTTTCGAATTACAGTCTTTGTACCGTCTCACCTGGATCAAATGAGAATTTGAAAAGTGAGTAAGTAACCTATAAACTAACTGAAAATGCGCAAATACTTTTGTTACCACCCAGATTATTCCTGATATCCACTGCCGGGGCTCGGTATAATGGCCGGCTCTGCTTCACTAACTGGTCAAAATGACTGGAACTTCTTCTTCCATTACAGCATTTACATTAGTCACAGAGGAAAAATCCATTAGATGGAGAGACTGGATGCGAGGCGAAAACCTGTGTACACAAGTGGGTCCAGAAATTTTTTGTATAGCTTTCTTACGGGGAGTAACATGCACCATTTAATTTGGGCCAAAGTGTTTTTTGTATTGGTTGCTTTCAATTTCTCTGGTCAAGAGTGTGAAAAATGGATATTGGTCAATTTGGCTGGAGATACAATAACTCCAACCCCCCAAAACAGATAAAGCTCATACTTAGTGAGTCCGTCATAATGAGTACATGAACCTGTTTTGGGAGGAGGGGCTGCAGTTAAAGGTCTCTCAGGTCAACAGAGGAGGTCAAAGTCTTGAAAACCTTGTGATCATACTAGGTCCAGATCCATGATCCAATATGCCACATTTGGTACGGCAGCTTTTCTATGGATTTGCATAAGAAACCCTATTGTTTTGGGTGTGGAAGTTGGGATCATTCTAAGTGAAAAATGGATAATCCGGTCAATTGTACTCGTATTGTCGACAATGCTTAGTTCAATTAAAGTCGGCATCAGTCAACAGGAACCACTGAGCATGTTGTTTTTAAATCTATACTCATGCAGAGTTTATGGGTGTTTTGTATATGTATGTGTCGCTCCTCCTTGTGAGCACGGTATCTGGAGAGTGAGCATCCATTAGGTTCAAACACACATGTAGATTTAACCGTTACAAACGTAGAGGATCCCCATTTTTTGGGGTAAAGTTATGAGGTCACCTAGGTTCAATTGAAGTCAGAGAATGGAAGAGCTTGTAAGCAAGAAAATTGTGCAACGGTATGGCGTAGAGAGTTCATGCTTAGCATGAAGGTATGATCGTAAAGGAATGACCCCCTGTTGTTTTTTAGGGGTCAGTTCAGCAGGGTCCCTGCAGTTTCTGGGGAATCAATTGAATTTACATGATTTTTTTTGAATCAACAAATGAAGAATTGCCGATGACCTTATTTCTTGACGTTTTGCCTGAAATAACAAATTAAATATAACAGCCAAGAAAAGGCCAAGCCGAATCAACAGCTGTAAACAGCCAAAGGTCAAAGCAACAGAACAATGCCCTTTTGGGGAAATTCCATGACTTTTCCCAATCGACCTTGGACAATCCTTTCAACTTTCAACTTTTTTCCAGGCCTGGAGATTTCTTCTTTTCAGAATGTCATTACTCTCCCGAGTTTTTTCCCATTACTGGCAGGAGCCCTGTCCTAGTCACCATAGGTAAACAAATTGAAGCGTGTGAGCAAAATAACGGTGCAACGAAACTAATGTGAGAAGCTTATACTTGGAACTGGGTTAGCCATGTTTATAAGATGATCCTATTGTTTTGGCATCAGGTCTAAAGTCACTGAAGGTCAACGTAGACCGAAGTCTGACAAGCTTGTGAGCACAATAACTGAGCGGCGTAAAGAGCTCACAAAATTCCTGATCACCCATGCCTCATCTTCTATTTGATGATCATTGTGACCATTTGTCACCATGATCGAGCAAACACTGCACGAAGAGTAGTAATTTGAATCAACTGTGGACAGACAGATAGAATGACATGCGGATCAAAATAGCTCCACCAGGGCATTTTTATGGTATACTGTCAAGCGAGGATCGATCCCATTCAGGCAAGCAAGGGTGCAGGAACTGGATACTGTATATCATTGTAGCGGCGAATCCTTCCACCAGAACACGGAATAGGGCAATGCCTCTTTGGCGGTACCCTTATGTGGGGTTGGGGGGTATCACCACGCAGACGGCAACTTGCAAATTGCCTACCCCGGTTTGTCCCTGCTCCGGATCCCGTGCTGAGCGCCCAGCGAGGAAGGCAAACAGGTTCCTTTTAAAAGTCTTGGGTTATCACTGTCCGGTAGGACATCGAACCCAATATCCTGGGTGGAACGCCGATGCTCTACCAATTGTGCCAACCATCGGTATATGGTGGAGCTAACAGTGGTATCAGCAATCATGACAATGTCAAAAAAGGAAGATCTATTTGTTCTCAAACTGTATCGACGAAGGCAACAAAAGTTACGTGATATTTTTACAAAAACTATTCCAATTCACGACACTTGCTGATGCGTGGGTTGGTTTTATTCAAACAACAACCGTAAGTGATATAGATGGAATTTTTTTCCAAGCGAAACCTCATCTACAATTGCACATTCATCATAGACTTGATGCCAATTTATGACGTCAGGTGACAGGTGAATTGAACCAGAAAGCCATAAGACTTAGTGATTCATGAACTGATAAGCTAAGCATGTCGATAATGTATACAAGATTTTAATCATTTGACTTTGATCTGACCCCCAAAACATAGGTTCACGTTATTCGTTATGGGGAACCCACATACCAAGGAGGGAGCTCATCCCTCCAAGGGGGTTTGAGTTATCTGTGTTTCACAAAATTTACCGAAATATCAGGGACCCGCGGAGAACGAGGGGGGGGGGGGGCGGGGCCTGAGGGGCTTAGCCCGAGCCTTTCTCTGCCATCAGCCATTTTGGCCGCCTAAATTTGGGCCGTCGCCCTGTGAATCGGCAAGCCTCGCCTCTCTCACGAAGGAGGTGCTCCAGGGAGTAAGAAGCGATGACTCTTTCAATTCATTTCATGCTACAGTTGACCTCAAAAATGACGCACATCTACAAGTATCGTCACCTAAACTACCTGAAGATCGTGCACCTGCAGGTTCGAGGTAGGTTCTGGGGAGCCATCGTTTCCTTCAGCAGTGCAAGACCACTACTAAAGATTAATTTCGAGGCCCGTTGACTAACTTGACTTGATGATATCTCCTTGAATGAACGTTTTAACCACCATGTTTTGAGGGGGGCGTTGCAAAACGGGAGTCCCGCTGGTGAAGATTGCTAAACTACGGACGACTATCATAGAAAGGCAGTTTGTAGTCAGATACGTCGTACTCCGCAGACATCGAAAGAAATATGTTGGACGGCGCATCTTTTCATCCTTTCGGGTCGGCTGATGTCCAACTCTGAATCACCTGTTTTCAGTGAAATTCTGAAATGAAGTCAAGAAGCTGTCGGAAGAAGAAGGCTGATGATGCAGAACGTAATAACATTTGCCCAGCTCTGCAATGTCAGTCCCTGAACCGAGTGCCCACCGGAGAAAGTCCATTTTCTTTTCTAGCCGCGAGGGGGAGAATCTAGACGTGCTGCGTTCGAACATTACGCAGAGGCGTCACCAGTCCTACCATCCTCAAACCCACATAAACCGAACAGACCAGCTACACCCGTGCTCCATCGGGAATGAGTTTTTTGTGGCAGGCAACCCCAGACGAAACATCAAGTTTGGCTCATTTAAGAAGGAGTAAAGATGTCCGTTCTAGTCCGAGGCAAGATTAAAATGAAGGACAGGCTGGGGGAGAAAAAGGATTCCGGTTACAGGAATTTGGTCGTTTTTTAAACGACGGCGACCATTCGGTTAAACGTTGTAGAAAAAACGTTTTTGAAACAACGAAGCCCTACTGGGGGTATGTGACTTTTTATCATTTTTCGTGCCTGCCGTCAGGTTGTTCACAATATATTGCTAAGGTTCGATGTAAAGTTGAAAAAATGACCCAAATCTCTGAATGGCAAAAACCGGATTGAAAAGTCGTAGGCCTACACAAGTTGTCCTCCCACAACATAACATGGATGATAGGAACCCTGCTGGTAGCTGGTTACGTCAAATGTTAATTCGATCTGAATAGACGCCTAATGCTCCAGTATAATGGCACCAATTAGATTTCCCGTTGTAGCAACTTTCCTTTTGTGGAGTTTAGTACCTAGGAGTTGATACCATGCATTGATGGTTTAGTCAGACACTTCGTAACTTTACTGCGGGCACACATCCCCATTCATTTTGTATGTTTCACTGATTTTTTTTTTCATTAAATTTTTCCGCAGATCCATCAATGGTCTATGTCGGGCCCACTTAAGGTATGTGGCTATTCTTAGTTTGTAGGGCCTTACTAATGACATTTTCCAAGTTTCTCTATTAGATTCAGGTTCTACTTGATTTCCCTGGGTAGAGTAATTCGTTGTCGCGACGAAATGAAAAAAATGTGGTACATGATTCAAATATTTAGGATGTCAGTAATGCCTGAAAAACGCACGAAAGGTAGCATCTCCTGCGATCTGGGGGGGGTCTTTCAGACGAAAAATTTTCTGTCCAGCCGCGCCAACCGATGGTGGCGCTCTACTTAGATGGTGGCGCCACATGATTAGCCACCCCCCCCCCCACTCAAATTCTCTCCCCGCCGGGGTCCCTGAATATCAATCTTTTTTATACCAAAATTGACCCCCAACTTACACCATGAACAATAGGGTTCCTTTATCCCCATAAGAATGTTGCACACCAAATTTCAGCTTGAGTGGACAAAGCATTCCGGAACTTATTATATTCACAAGGTTCAAAGACTTGACCTCTGCTTAACATCAGACCCGCCCACAAACAATAGGGTTCCATGTACTATTCTTTATGGGGAAACCCACATACCAGTAGGAGCTGGATCATCCAGGTGTATGTTCAAGTTATCGTTTCACAAGCCACAATTTGCCAAAATATCACTCTTTTGTCACGATTTCCTTTCTTCATCGAAACAATGACCCTCAAACATAACAAAACAATAGGGGTTCTCGTACTCCCCATAAGAAGCTGCACACCAATCCCCAGCATGGTTGGGCCAAGATCGGTGGGACTTATCATGGTCACATGATTTCAGAATTCCCCGCTGTTGACCCTAAATGGACCTCGACCTGATGTACTCATTAGGGGAACCAACATACAAGTTATGAAACTTGATCCATTCAAAAGTGGAAAATATAGCTAACCGTGTCACGCGCACAAATTGGCCGAAATAGCCATTCTTTATAATTTTCTATTTTTCAACAGAAAGACCCCCAATCTATGCCATGAGAAAGAAGCTGTACAGCAAATTGCAACTTGATTAGACTAGGGTTGTGGTCTTAACATGTTCACAAGGTTCCAAGACTTTGACATCTGTTGACCTTGACATGACCCCAAAAACAATAGAGCTCACGTACTCATATGGGGAACCCATACAACGTAGAGCTTGATTCCTCCAGCTGGGGGTAGAGTCCAAAGCCAGGCGTCACATGACCACACATTACATACTCATACATTGTCGTCAAGGACCCCCAATCAGAGAGCAACGCAGCCTTATGATAAGGTTAACACGTTCGGCAAATCCAAGATTTCTGTAGAGGTGAGACATATTCATTAAAACATGATATAGATCATCCCTCTCCAGCATGTATTTGCAGCAGTCTTACAGTAAAATACAACATACAAATCCGTTTCTGGGAAATTGTATCAAGTCAGAGCGCATAACACCGACGGAAACTTTCTACTTCTTTTACGAGGAAGATTTTTTTGGAGAGAGTACCCAGCGCCTCCATCGAGAGAGCCGAACTACGCCTCAGCACTACATGAGGAGAAACAGGCGATCGCCAAAAAAGTGTCCTCGCCTGGTGCGCGATCGGTGGTTTTCTTAATTTTTCACTACACAAACAAACCAACTAGTTCCGTGAGACCATCGCCCATGGCAAACGAACATCCCATATTTGCGATATAACACATACAAAATTCCCTTAAAATAAACCTGAACAATAAGTTTACTCTTTAATACAAAAGTCCCGTAATGGCTTTTTTCTGCTTCATGCTCCCCCCCCCACTCTTCACTCCATTAATACCCAAATTGAATAGTTTTATCGCTCAGTAAACTCACTTCTTTGACACAAAATCCAACTTGCCTTTTAAAATAAAATTCCCTTCATATCATTGCCTTTTATTTTCAAGCAGACAGGTGACATGCCATCCCTGGAAATTGAATATAAATTAGCAAATTAGGCACATACAAGTGAGCTTATAACAGCAGTAAAATTGTCACAGAGCGATGGTTTACTCGTTCCTCAGTGGATTATCCTAACAGAAGCTTATTATATATGGAACCCAACCAAATATATGAAACATAAGAAAAACATGCAGATCCACAAAAATCGTTAACGTTCCTACCTACTAAGTTTGGCAAAAATTCTTATCAAGTTGGAAATTGGAATATATTATGCAAATTAGGCACATACAACTGTACTCTACTGACCCCACAGTTACCTTAAACATGATCAGGATCAAAGGTGGATACATCTACCCAGTTCGTGGAAATCAAACAACTTTCAAGAATTGCTTAAAAGCTGCAAAGTAGGGACACATTATGTACCTTAGGACCCCGATCTTCACTTTTAAATTCCTCAGGGGGCACCATGGTAGGACCCACATCACCCAATTTTGTGAAAATCGAAAAACTGAAAGAAATCACATAAATTATGGCCAATTAAACCACTTAAGGTAGGCATATTTTAGGCTGAAAATCAATCAGTCATCTAACGTCACCAAGGTCCGCATCCCAAATAAATCACTGTAGACAATACGGTTCTTGCTTAATATTGCTAACGAGACTCTAACAATAAATTACATAAAATGTAAAAAGCTAATTACCCAAGTTAATTAATGAATTTGCTTCCCAAAAACTAACAGATCGTGTACCCAACGGTAGAGACACACAAACTTTCGTCATAAGCGGCCTCAGGTTCGTGAGAAATCCTGCCAACAAAAGTGTGACACACCACACACACACACATGCCAAAGTGCCACTAAGTCTCTCCTGAATATCATTCAGGCCAGACAAAAACATGACAGACACATCCTGTGGAACATTCTATATCCAGAGATTGTACACTCAGAACATGATATTTTGCAAATTGGACACATTACATGAACTAAACATTCACAATTTTAAATTACTGAAGGACAATACTTAATCCCAGAGTTAAAGAATATCACTGGGTCAATGAATCATTCATTAGCACAAAGAAGAATAACAATTGAGAACAGTCATAATTTAACTATGATTATTAAAACTCGACAAGAATTCTCGTAAATTTTACCTAAACTTCCAATGTTCCTTCACTACGAATTGAGAGGATAGTATCATATTCCGATTTCTCATGTTAGGATGCCGATTATTAGAAAGGCCTCCATTAAATTTGCTTCGTGTATGTAGATGAGTGAATCAATGAGAGGGATGGCATGGGCTTTCCTCTGAATAATTGAAAAAAATAGAATTCAAGAGAGAAGGGTGAAGCAAAACGGGGAGATTTCAGGGTCAAGATTCAGAAACAAAAAACATGCTAGTGACATGAATCAAATTGTACACACAAGAGATTTGGATTACATCCAATATACAGCATAGATACGTTCAAAAGAATATTGTTATTATTCAACATGGGTACAATGGAATTTTATAGAGAACAAATGGCTGACAGCGTGAGAATCTGCCAATCCAAAATTAAAAAAACGTAGTCAAACAGTGTATGCATAGACCCTGTCCGTCTATTACTGTGCTAGTTCGGGGGCCATCTCATGTTGCCATAAACAGGTCCTATCACTTCTGCCTCACCCAGGCAATTTCCATCACAGGCACTGCAGTTAAGAATAAACATTGCCAAAATATAGGCAACTATGGGGATATTGTGAAACCAGTTCGTGAGCTGATTCTAATTTGTATCATCCATGAAAGAGATAGAGAGCCTCATTCTGATTCAGCATATTCTTGAGAGACTGCCATGTACAGGCTGGACATATAAATTGCAGCCAGAACATGCAACCTTCAGGACACAGAAATAAAGTGAGGGGAAAGAAGAGTGGAGGGGGGGGGGTTTGGAAAGACCATAGGTGGTGACAAAGGACTTCAAGCTTGGATATTTGTAAAAGACATGCAATAGAGGCAGGTACTGTATGGTAGTTTCATGGAACATTCAACCTGCAAAGGTCCAATGACACCATGTTGGTTCTTCACATAGAACTACCCTGCTTTGTTAAGTCCACCACGTCTTACTTAAAAAATAAATGACCTGTAAGAAGGCTTGTTGCATCCAAGCTGAAGAACCAAGACCATAGCCGTGAATAGGCTGGTGTATATTAAACTGACAGCAACACTCAGAGAAAACGGGTCCTGACAACCGACAGAAAACATACCTATTATGATCTTGACCCGATGCCCTTCACATGCCATTAAGCTGTTGACCGCAGCAATTCCTACTGTCTACCACTAAGCACTCCTTTATCGTTTAAGAAGTAACCATCGTACAGGAGTAGGGAGTCAAAGGCTGCCAGGACATACAAAGTACTGACACTGACACAATGTATCATATAGTACCACCAGCAAATGTTCCTTTGGTAACCTTTAAGTTGCCACAGGGAAAATATCTTGGATAACATTAGCACAACGGACATAGATTATTTATCTCTGTATTAGGGATGTGTGCCATATAGGAGCGAGCATAAACTATTGCTCTCTATGCTGGGATTTTGCCATACCTATTCATGTGCGGATGGTATTAATTATTCTCTCTGTATGATGGGATTTGGCTAATAGAGGAGCCAGAGGGGTTATCAACATTATCTTCGTGCGGGATTAGGATCGATTTTCAATGCGATTCAATACAACTTCAAGTGAAGATGTACCTGAGAATGCATGCATGTTTCTGAGCTAAAACTTGTATAGGCCTGGTGGAAAGCACGAGATGTGGTTCCCACATTATCAGGTGCTTAGAAAAAGTCTAGATCATACAAATCATAATGCCTGATGTACAGCTTATGGTGGAAGGCAGCAGGGTTACAATCTAATGACAACTTCAACACATCAGTCATCGAATAGTGTTCTAGAAAGCTAAATCAGAAAACTAATCCTGCACTACTAGGACATCATTGCAACAGGAAACTTTCAGTCACTCCTCTTAGATATGGTCTATAATTCCCATGCACATTTTTTTCAACTTGTTTTTCCGTACAGAAAGCAATGCGTCATCGAGTATAATTGAGAGCACCTCACAATACACCATACAACACGCCCCAGAAGACATATAAAAAGCAAAAAACAGAATAGCACACAGTCTACCCAATTGTCTCTAACAGGTCGGCAGCAAGTCTACGCTATGAGATCATCATCGTCATGCCTACTGCTACAGCTTTGAGTTGAACGCAGGACAGGGATTAACCAAAATCTTAACACTATCAGTATGCGAATAGTGTTCTAGAAATTTAAATAAGAAACTATCCCTGCGTTTCAGTCACCTTCCAAGTGGCCAACAGGGAACTCCCATGGAATTGGGGATAATCGGCCCCTTCGATTCCACATGCAATTTGGTCTTGTGTTGCAAAGCAATGTGTTGCCAAAGCAATGTTTCTAGAATTATGCATTGTAAGCTGCCTACAATACCCACCATACGGCACGGTCCGGAAGATTAGTCAAAGAAAGAAAAGCAAGTAACGGACTAACTGCACAACAGTCCTCATTGGTCTGTACTAGGGCAGGAAAAGGGGGGGAGGGAAGAAGAAGCGTTTAGTCATCTCAAAATGAAATGGGGACTACCACTGCAGAAGTGATATCACCTGTACCAGTATGTAGAGTGCTAGTTCTGTCGGGTGCCATGTGTTGGTAGAAAAAATCTGCTTCTGAGAGGAAGGCAGTAGTAGTCAGTAGCAAACTTATTGTTGATCCTTTGTGGTCCTTCTGTTCGTAAATCAGGCCGGCGTTCGCCCCCCATCGGTCTGTTACTGCATCGGTGAGCATGGCAGCGGGTATCATTATCTTGGACTCCCTTCTTCCTGATCAGAGGCATGGCAGGGATCAGAGGATGAGAAAATGAAACAAAAATTGATTGATGTAAAAAACTGCAATTCAAAAAACCTTGGACATAATTATAGATCCATCCCACAAAAAAAGAGATAAAACAACCCATGCCATGCACTTTCACCTCTAAAGAAGTTCACGCCCCTTCACAAGGGTCAACCAATGATGGTTGGCACACGTGATGCATTAGTAACATGCAAATTTCAGCTACTATTACAAATTTCCGTAATAAAAGTCGCCCTTGAACAAAAGCCCTGATTTATTTATTTGAATTCTACAGGTTCCGGAGCATTGTCAAGTAAGGATCATCAAGCAAAACATAGTTGTATGATCGTTGTGATGATTGTATTTTGGTGGCTGTGATGCGTATTTATTGACTAGTGCTCAATTGATATCGAGGCCGAGTGGTGAACCCAATCCCACCTGCTGTACCGGGGACAGCCAGTTAACATCTCCCTTGCTGAAAGGACGATCAGTGAAAGTGAAATCAGGATCCAACCACTTTCTTTCAGAACCTGGAGGAGTCGAAGTTTTTGACCTGACCGATGAGACCTTTGGAAATATCCCGTAAAATACAGCATTAACCACCAGAAAGTTACTAGCACTAAGGCCCCCACACCACGATCAATTTTTCTTAAGTAATTGATGTTAATTTAATCATTCGAATAATTGACTGTTCCCCACACACGACACCAATGTTTTTCAGCTTTTTGTTGGAATTATTCATTCCGGAATAAATATGAGCAATCAGATAGGACTTCTATTTTTGCACTGGACAATAGTTCTTGCCCTGGAAGCTACTCCAAAGCCAAAAAAAGAGGGAAGGAAGGAATAGTCGAAAAAAAAATGGTCTCGCCTTCGAAATCATCTCGAAATGCCCGGGTGCTCAGGGAGTTAAGGGAAAGATAAGCCACATGATTACAGCGAATTCCCTGGGAGAATGGACGCTGCAGCGTATATGATGAACTCCTAAAATATTGTGGGCCAATAATAGGGAACAGGGCAATCGCCCCCAGTGTCTTCGCCTGGTTGCGCGATATGTGGTTTCTTCTCTAGGTCACCAGCAAACACAACAAGGCATCCTATGTTGTTTAATATCCCACGACCTCTTAAATATTTAACAGTAATTGCCTCATTGATATCACCCCTTGATCCTAACCTTACTGTACCTCCTCCTTAGAAACCAATACATTTACTTGGGGAGTAGTAATCGTTCCCCTTCAGATTACATGTATTGTCCAAAACAATGTTAAATGGACCCATAATCTAATAAATTTTATCCTAATATATCATCAAAGGAGTATGCCCCTGTAGACATCTATAACTACATCAAACTCCTAGGGAGATTCACACCCACCCCTCTCAAATCCCATGTCTAGAGTGGAATAAGACCATAATTAGGCTTCCCGGGCAGGAATTCATGCAGGCCCTACTGGTGAAGATATTATGACTATATAGTGATAAAAGAGGGAGTTACCCGCCTCCCCCCATCTCACCCCCCCCCACACCAGAGCTACTGCAGGCGACCACCTGAACCATTCATACTTGAATAAGTGCTGGGGAGTAAGTAAACAAATGACTGAGTGTTACACTTTATTGTGTGTAGGGGGCCCCAGAAGAGGTTATGACAGGCTGAATGTGACCTCAAGGTAAAGGAGGTTTTTTTTGACAATGGATGGATTTAATGGAAAATCTTGTCTGTCACAGAGGGGAATACTAGTTAGGATGAATGGAAAATAACATGCCCTGAGGGGTTGAAAGAAGGAAAACATTTTTTTTGATTAGCATGCTATAATAGCTATTACATATAGATGATTTCAGCATCAGGCGGTCAGCTAGGGTGCCCCAAGAATCTAAACCATCTTAAAAAGGTAGAGGGACAGTCTATGGAGCTTGTTGCAGTAAATGGTATTATTGACAGTTCTTGGTCCGGGAAGTGACCTTGATGAACTTGATGACATACGGTTTTTATGAAAAAACTGTGTTACCCTTGATCCTTCAGATGCCCGAAATTCAGTTTATAATAACACACAGCACTAAACATGATTGAAGAAAATGTGAATATTTGGAAGTAGTTTCTGGACTCGAATGACCTTTGTGGACCTGACAGTTTTATGAAAAAAATGCTTGCCTCATTGTGATGCACCACGCCCCAAAGCATATGTCATCAGGTACGCACACCCTATGCTATCGCCCAAAAAAGGTAGTAAAAATCAACTTTAGCCCCATGTAACTTACGACCAGGTGTCGATTTGAAGCGGGGTGGTTTTTGTGTCTATATAGCAGATTATAGCACTATCACTTATCCAAAAATCGACAGTTTATTTCTTTGGCCTGATTTGTTGGTAACCCTAAAAATAAGCACATTTTCTTAAAACTTGACTTTGGAATCTTTGGACCTGTCTATAGATGTTGTATGATTACTGAAACCAAAAATAACCATGACAAATCTTACGAGCCCCCTAGCTGCATTCATTCCAATTGTACTGGCCATTTAACAAAATGCAAAAAATTGTGTAATTTATGCAAATTAAGTCACCATTAAATGTTCTTAAGTACCTTCCTTTACACTGTTGTTAAATCAGGATCAAAGGTGTAACCATCTCCACCAAGTTTCATGGTGATTCACAATGAACACGCCTAAGTTTGCGGAAAAAAAGGCTATTAAATTAAACCCTTGACCGCTTTAACTACCACTCAGTAATGCGTACGATCGGAAGTGGGAGTTGGTTTGCTCCATAACGCACACAAAGGTATATCACATAGTAGGCCCGAAAATAACCAGTTTTTTTTTTGGGCCCGTAACTCCTTAAATAAGCACATTTATGCTAGACTCAACCTTTAACCACATGACCAACCAAGAGGTCAAAATGACTAGCATGAGGTACAAATGACAGGTCACAATTATACTCACATGGTGAAACCTTCCAGCCAATCACAGATATTCAATTTCGATTATGGCCGGGAAGGGGAAAAAGTTTTTAGGCCCCAAGGTGACCCTGAAAGACCTTTAATGAAAATGGCAGTTGTCATGAAAAGGTTAACCTCCATTGATCCATCCACATACAGGAGATTTTACATTGATGAACATGCCCAGTGCGTATTGACAAAAGAATACTATAAATCATTTTTAACCCTACGTGCCCTTTGATGACCTTCAAATGACATGACGTTTATTTTTTTATTTAAAATGTTATCTCCATGTTGATGCATCCACTCTAGAAGCATATGCATTCCAATGATACACGCCTACTGTATTGCAAAAAAAAAGCTATTGATTAAAAGTGACCCCTTGAACTACCATAAGTATGACGTCCGAACGATGTGGGGAGTGGTTTTCCTCCCCATGAAGCACACAAAGGTCTCACACATATCAAAAAAAAACAGTTTTCGTTTTTTTTTCACCCGTAACTCCTTAAATAAGCACATTATTCAAGACGCAAAACCTTTAACCACAGGACACCCGACAGAGGTCCAAAATTGAGGTCACGAGGTCAACCCATGACAGGTCAACAGTATATGGACAAATAGTGAACCTTTACCAGCTCAAATATTCACATTCACTCCGATTATGGCACAGTAGAAAACAGGTTTAGACCCTTACGTGACCGTTATTTAAATGACATGGCAAGGGTGAGTTTAGTTTTATGAAAAATTGTAACTCTCCAGTGAGAATCCCACTTCTAGGAGCATTTAGCATGTTCTGATAATGAACCTGCCCAGTGCTATTGCCAAAAAGTGCTAAATTCAGTTTTTGACCCCTAATTACTTGATGACCTTCAATGACCATGGCGGTTTTATAAAAATGTCATCCATGTGATGCATCCACTCAGAAGCATATGCATCCACTGAACACCCGCCCAAAGGTTAGTTGCGAAAAAAAGCTATTATTTAACTTTGCCCCTTGTAAAATACCAAAGGAGGCGGTCGAGTCACAGCGGGCTGGTTTGCTCCATAACGCACACAAAGGTATATCACATAGTCTCAAAAAATAACCAGATTCTATTTTTTTTTTTGTGCTCTGAACCTCCTTTTCTTAAATAAGCACAATAGTCAAGACTCAAACTTTAACCACATGACCACCCGACAGAGGTTAAAGTGAGGGGCAGAGGTCACACACCATGTCGGTACAACAATTATATCACAAGTGTGAACCTTCCAGCCTTCACGAATTCAATTTCTCCGACTTTGGCCAGAAAACAGTTTTGACCCTAAGTGACTGGAATAACAGATAGATAGTAGACCATTATAAATGACCTCTGGGGCCCGCGTCCCTACTGTCAAATTCATTGGGACCTATAGATAAACCATCTCCACCAAAGTTTCGTCAAAATCAAACAGACTTCAAAAAATATCGCCGAAGATGACAAATTTGCTAGTAATAGGGGGCCCCCATATATCATGCCAGGATTTGATCAATTCGTTTACGCTTCGAGTTGTTAATACCCTGAAACGGCATCATCCCCAATGCATCTGCCGATCAAGAGAAGATCTTTTGTGACACACGCTTCCGGGCCAATTTTCATTTAAACTATGCAAATTTGGCAATATGGGAATGGTTCTTTTTGGGCCTCAAAGTGGATGCACATCGGCACAACTCTTCACCGCGCACTGCCAACAAGAAGGTCCCAGCATGATGGCGTCCCCGGGTTCAGGAGAGATAACCGCACATCGGACAGTACAGCGACAGACAGACAGACAGACCAGACAGACAGACAGACAGACACACAAACCACACACACACAACAAAGGACCACTATCTATCTCTCTGATACAAAGTTCAGGCGAGAACAATACAAGGCATCCTCAATGTTCAAAATACACAAACTCGAATCATACAGGTGGTCGTCCCTGCATCCTG
This sequence comes from Sclerodactyla briareus, assembly GCA_026419785.1. Taxonomy (NCBI): domain Eukaryota; kingdom Metazoa; phylum Echinodermata; class Holothuroidea; order Dendrochirotida; family Sclerodactylidae; genus Sclerodactyla; species Sclerodactyla briareus. Next base: position 260,560 of record JAODTK010003109.1, on the reverse strand, counting down.
ATTTAGCCACTACGTTCAAACTTGCCGCAGTCAGATCAAAAAAAAATATGTGAGTTAGGCTATTGAACTTTTTGTTTTTTCAGTTATTGAGAGTCAAGTAGCGTACTTCTGATGCAAAACCGTGTAGCATAACTGTTTTGTTCTCAGTTTCATATATTCACCGGAATTTGATTTTCCATAATGCAGGTGAGAGAATCGTAAGTGGCTATGACTTACATGCAGGAAATTTCAGGCAGCTTCTTCTTGTGTCACCCATGTATCACTTCGACGGTCAGACATAAATTGAATATTGAGCAATAGATTGACACTCCCCACAACACGTCAACTTTTAATGAGAGCCGTTCAATAAAAATACAAAGGAACTTTGATCCGTCCAATGGTTGCTTCAATGAATTGTTTCAATAATTCGCTGTAATGTCTCAACACACGTCAATTCTCAGTCAATTAATTGATAATAAATTGAATTGAATCAATTAATGACGAAACCAGAAAAGCCAAAAGTGCTTATGATCCCTGGACTGTTTCTTTCAACTCATAGCCAGACACACGGAAGATGATTAAGTACAGCTTATTATAGGCAACCTAACAACGTAAATGAAAAATTTCATCTTTACCAATAACTAATGGGTTACTGTACCCTTGGTAAGCAAAAGCTACACACAAATTTCAAGGTTTTCAGACTGTGAACTTATGGTAACCTCAGTATGACCTCCGACCTGACACCAAAACACCCGGATAGGGTTCTGTATCATATGGGGAATACACCAAAGATGAGCCTCATTCACCCCGCCCTTACCCAAAAACTATCGGGTTCATGTACTCCCCATAAAGGAAGAACCCACCTAATTTCAACCTGATCAGGACCAAACCGTTCGGACTTATCCAGTGTTTACTAAGGTTCAGACTTTGTCCTCTGGTGGACCTCAGATGACCTCGGGATCATCCTGACCCCAAAACAATAGGGCTATATGTATTTCTGGGGAACAAACTACCAAGTATGGCTTCATCATCCAGGTGGGTTCAAGTTATTCATGGTTACAGACAATAATGGCTAAAATATCAAATTTCACAAATTTTCTAGTTTTCGATCACAAAATTCACTCCTGACACTGAACCAAAAACAATAGGGTTCCTAGTACTCCCCTAAGACAGCTTTACGCCTATTTCAACTTGATCCAGAACCAACCATTTGGAATTATCGTGTTTACAAGGTTTTCAGGGACTTTGACCTTGGTTGATTCACTCAGATGACCTCTGACCTGACCCAAAACAATAGGGTTTACATGTACTATCAGGGGGAACACACAGACCAAGTATGAGTCTCACCCATCCGGTGTGGGTCGAGTTATCGTATGTTTACAAGCCAAAATTGGCGAAAATATAAATTTCATGCAAATATTTCTATGTTTTTACGAGTCCCAAAATTCACCCCGACCTGAACCAGAAACAATAGGGTTCCTGTACTCCCCCATAAAGAAAGCTATACACATGAGTTCAAAACAGATAAGGAACAAAACCATTCCGGGACTTATCGGGTTTAACAAGGTTTTCCACTTTGACCTTGGTGGACCTCCAAATGCCGAGGATCCCAACCCCAAAACCCAATAGGGTTCTTCTGTACTCATCTGGGGAACACACATACCAAGTAGAGCTTCTTTATCCCGCTGGGGTCGAGTTATAGTGTTTACAAGCCAAAATGGGCCCCAAAATATTTTGAATTGTCACAAATTTTCTTTTCGACCAAATTCACCCGACCCCTGAACCAAAAAACGACAGGTTCTGTTACTACCCCATAAGAGAAAGCTATACCCTAATTTCAACTTGATCAGACCAAACAATCTGGAGAGTCGTGTACAAGTTTCAGACTTTTTGACCTCTGGGGAAACTCAGTGACCTCTTGACTGACCCCATAAACAATAGGGGGTTCAGGTGTATCAGCATGGGGAACAAACATACCAAGTATGAGCTTCATCCATCCAGGGTGGGTCGAGTTATCGTGTTTTTACCCCAAGCCGAAAATTGGCCAAATATCAAATTTTCCAGAATATTGTCAACCAAAATTCACCCCGACCTGAACAAAAAACAATAGGTTCCTGACTCCCCATAAGAAAGCTATACACATAATTTCACTTGATCAGACCAACCATTTATGGACTTATCGTGGTTACAGGTTTTCAGGACTTTGACTCTGGTGACCTCAGAATGACCTACTGATGACCCCAAAACAATAGGGTTCATGACTCTTCATGGGGAAAACAAAAATACCAGTATGAGCTTCATCCATCCGGGTAGGGTCGACGTAAGTTATCGTGTGTGTTTACAAGCCAAAATTGGCCACAAATCGGAATCTCACAAATTTCTATGTTCGACCAAAAATTCACTCCCGATCCTGAACCCAAAAAACAAGAGGTTCCTTGTGACTCCCCATAGGAAAGCTATACAACCCAATTCACTGATCAGGACCAACCATCTGGACTTATCGTTGGTTACAAGGTTTTCAGACTTGAACTCTGGTGACCTCAAATGACCCGACATGACCCAAACAACAAAAAACAATTAGGTTTCATGCACTCATCTGGGGAAACACACTACCAAGTATGAGCCTGACATACCCAGCACCTGATTCCCCCCAAGTTATCGGTTTTACAAACTGGCCGTTACACCCACACAACACGCCCACAACACCACGCACACCACACCCACAGACACACACACAACCGGACGGCATAGATTCCTCTGACTTCGTCAAGGAATCAAAATTGATCGTGTGTGAGGGGCTTTACACTGGCATAAATGAGTGAAGAAAATGACATAGCCTCCATCGCCACGCCAAGTTACAGGACCAAGAAGAAAAACATGCTCTGGAGAGCTAGGACTTTCGAACCCGGGAGGGAAGTTGCTCGCAACAGCGTTCACTGATAATCCACTCTGCAATCCTTGCCCGAACAACCTTGGGAAACCCCGGCTCTCTAAATGCTGCAAACAATTTTCCTAGATATTTTATCCATGTATAATCAACAGACATGACACAATTGTACTAGTCCACATCGGGGCTCTGTCATCGTTACAGCTTTGCAAGGATTTATGGGGATGGTTAATTAAGTGTTGTGCACAAGAAATGCGTGGTAGTTTTGCACATTCTGTGTGACCCGTGTTCCAAGCCTACATATCTTGCATGAGACAGAGAGACTTCCAGGACACGTGCCCATCGTTAGCTCTGCGCACAACGGGGAACTGGGTTACGAGGGAGTGGAATCTGCTTGAACTTGCCTGGCAAATCCGGGAGGGCATGCAGTGTGGTCAGTAAATGAAACATAGAAGGTCATCAAAGGGCATTCCCAACAGCAGCTAGCAGAAAACGCCTCCCTCCAACTTGACTGCAAGCGGAATGGCCCTCGACATACTTTCGAGGTACGGACAAAAGGATATTATTGCTCGTTTGATGGGTGGGGGGGGGGTAAGCTGACAAACTATGTTCTTCATAGTGAAACACCATGCCACATTGATAAAGCCCAAATTTTTTTTGCTAAACCATTGCGATGTGGAATCGCCTTTCCTTTCAATTTGGAGGTGTTTGCAGTGGCTACCTCGTACTCATGGACCATTCATTTACCACATGAAGCCTAGTCTTCCTGGAATTGATTGTGTAGCAGACACGATAAGGAAAATGGCATGGCGTTCCCGGCCCCATTACCCTCAACAGATGATCATAGGCCACAAGCCGGTTGACAGTTCCTTGCATCATTAACCTTCTGGTGTGGCAGGCTCATAGGTCCACTGTCAGCCCGCTTTCTTCAAGGGCGTCCTGCTGCACTCAGGTCATGGTTCTGTGTGAAAATCGGAGGCAATTAGTGGCAGCTTACTTCTGAAAGGTTTAAGACATTGTGTGAAACCTGGGGGGCTCCATTTGACTGTCGGCACAGATACGGCGATTCTGCCAGGAGATCAGGCTAGAAAAACCTGCAGTTAATCTTGCAATGCTGAAGTGACAGAGGGGGCCGTCTGTTTTGATTATAAATCTGCAGTGGGCCAATTGTATTGTGTAGGATACTTTTCCTGGAAAATAGGTCAAATACTGGTCTAGGGCGTGTACCAGCCTATTAACAGGCCAATGAAGGAACAAACAAGACAACAGGGCAACAGGCTCGGAAAAAATAGACTCCACAACTGAGGTAAACTGAATGCTGGCTGCGGAGCAGGAACAGAGGCAAGGCAGTCTGAAACCATCCTCAGTGGTAATAGCATTGCCATTGCACCAGTATGTTAGTCCGACTCTTTATTCTTAGGGATATCTACCTAATCAGCAGCTGCACTCTTGGCTTCAATTGAGAGTTTTTCGCAGATTCAATGCACAACAGGGACCCCCCCCCCCCTTCTCAGGAATAACTTCCTCCAAGGGGTGCTCAGATGTCCCTGTGTCTCACACCCTTGCAGTGATGTCGCATCGTGTTCCAGCGAGCATCACTCAAGCAGCCTACTGCTAGTGACGAGCTCCGCGTGGACAAGGACGGATGTTTCTGATGTAGCTCAGTGATTAACCCCTGGAGTCACCCATGAGAGTGAACCTCTCTTCTCTTGCCGCCCTGGGAATACTCGAGACTTGAGGGGTTAGGTGTGCTAGAGAGCACTTCCTCAGTATAGCTCAAGTTTTGGTGGACAAGCTTTTAGGTTTTGAGAGTTCATACTGAACTGAAGATAGCACGCACCTTGTAGGCCACACACTCGTCCCAGCCAGGCTTCCTCCAGGCTGCTTCACGAATGTCTTTGTCTTTCTGGTCTGTAGGTCTTTGTAGGCTGCAAGAGGAGACCAAATTATTAGTTAGTTTTTTTATTCTAGCAATCGGATTTTCTCTGAATCACCACCTAAGATCACATAATATGTTCTGCAAATCGGGGCTACACACCCTGCTTTACACTTTTACCATCCACAACCAACTAGGGAGGACCACAACCTACAAATTTTCAGTTAAATTTAACCAAGTTGAAAAGACAATGTCCTCACAGTATTCCTGCAGGACATGTGAAACGGTACTTTGATACCCTGTCCAAGAAGTATATCACTTTTCATTGTATGGTTTGTTACATGGTATTGACATTCATATAGAAACTTTGTCAGATGAGACAACACCAATCAACTTTCAAATATTGCATAAATTATGCAAATTAGACTAAACCATTAAAGTACTAACCATGATCACCATTTTGAGTATCTTGTACAAAAGCTTTTGGTCTATTTCCCCATTGAAGGCTGTCATGGATGAATACCTAAATAGAGCAAATACTGATAATGTGAATTGACCTTTGTCAGAGGCTTTTGACTCTCTTCAGGTGATACACTAGCCACTACAATAATATACTATTTTATTTGAATACCACAGAGATTAATATTTCTCTGTGGAATAGGAACATTAACATTGATTGTATTTCTTCTTTTCAAAATTAGGGGAAGTGTTCCTGCCTACTGTAAAATAATTTTTCAAAGATTATCTGCTATAATAATCTTGAACCTATCATGAGAAATCCAGTAGAAATTTTGTGTAATATTGGAGCAGATTCTGTTGTTTTGATTTTGACATTTTTAGAGCATCGGAATTCCAAATGCCGAAGGCATTACCGGACTTAGTAAAGTAGTAGTACGAAAGATCATGTATCACACAGATCAAACCCCCCCCCCCCCCATCCACAATACGTGTGTTACCTAGCACGAACCAACTTGAAAAACCTGAAATACTAGATGGGCGCTCCGATGGTGTTTCTGTCATCAGTTCAATGTCCCAAATTTATGCAACTTAGTTTGATCGTTCAGGCTGGAACAGGTAAAGCACAACAACATTTGACCATACAACTCCACACAAAATTTCATCATGAGGGCATACACGGGTCAATATATATCACTGTGCAAATACTTACAACAACAGACAGACAAATAGACACCCATGCGAACATGACCACTATGTCTCTCTTGGAACAAACTTCAAGCAAGATGAAACACATAATGCAAATCTTCCTTTCTACTTGACTGAGTCTCTTCCAAGTTTATTTAGTTTAGTGAGAAAAGGTTAAGGAGGAGAAGAATCTAATGTTCTGAATTGACCCCAATGTAACAGCGTCCCAAGAGACAGAGAACTTATGATGAAGTTCCTCTGGTGGAAACAGAAGGTCATAATTTAAATCCCTAATTCCAAACTAAATGCAATACCAACGTGCCAAATAGGCACTTGGATTCTCCTGTTATCTAGTGAAGTTTCAACCCCTGCCGGCTGTTTACAACCTGGAGTGAATGGGTTTATGTTACATAACACAGAAGTTTCCCCAAGATGGTGAACAAGGTAGGGTCTTCCGATCTGGTCGAAACATCCCCGCCAAACAGCTTCTTCCTGCTCCCCCCGACGGTGTTTAATCCCTCTCGCACCTGTACAAAAACATAACAGGGGATAACATAGGTTTAACCCTCTTGATGCCATAGGCGACACAGGCCGATCATGGTTACGTGTGCATCTCAAACCACTAAAGCGTTGTGTGTTGATTGTTTTGCTATGTTACTGTCAAGACTAGAGGAACATCTGTAAATTTTTTGTGCTGGTAAGATGTCTAATTTTTGTGCCTTGGAATTATCAAATCCTATTAATTTAACTGTGAGAAGACTTATAGTCAACACATTTTTTTCTATTTTAGCTCTGAAACACATAACCAGGCGATGGCCACAAGTGTCTCGCCTGGTTGCGCGATCGGTGTCTTCTATTATTTCTACTACACTACACACAACCAAATAGTCCATGCGGACCATCGTCATGTCAAACGAACATCACATATTTTCACATATAACACATAAAAATTCCTTAAATAACCGACCCAATACGTTTGACTCTTATTACCAAAGTCCCTTAATGGCTTTTTCCTTCTTCATGCCCCCCCCCCCCGCTTCTCTCCATAAATCCTAATTTGAATAACGATTTATCACTCAGTCAACTCACTTCTTTGACCCAAAATCCAACTTGAAAGGTTTAAAATCTCCTTAGCAACGCGGGCTTCTTTGCCTTGAAATCATCCTTGATTATTCATTGCCTTTTTATTTCCAAGCAGCCAGGACATGCACCCCCCCCCCTGCCAGGCCAGCAAACACCCTCCCCCACACACCAATAAACTATCCCCATGCAGCAGTCAAGGATGTGCCATCTCTTAGGAAAATTCCACATGAGTCCCATCCCAGGCATGGAAGGAGGTGAAAAAATGTTACAGTATTTTTGAATGTCTAATCAACCTGATCAAATTGGTTGGGTTGAGAGGGTTTGCTTGTGGGCAGCTTATAACCCAATTGTCACAGGAGCTATGGTTTTAACTCATTCCTCAGTGCTTATTCTAACAGAAGCTATTATATGATGGGATTCATCAAATTCATGAACATCAAACACATCAGATCCAGAAAATGTTAACGGAGACCCTACCATACTAGTTTGGCGAAATTTACCAAGTTGGGAAATTGGAATATTTATCAATTAGGCACATACAGTGACCTCTACTGACCCCAGCTTAACCTTCAAAATGATCTGGATCAAAGGTGGATCACACCTACCAAATTTTTGGTAATCCACAGACTGGCCTCCAAAAATTGCATAAATAAGCCAATTAGACACCTTAAATGACCTCCATCCCCCGACTTCACTTTAAATTGCTCAGGTAACCATGGTAGACACTTCCACCAAGTTTTTGTGAACATCCGACAACGTGGAGAATTTGCATAAATTATGCAAATTAAGACCACTTCATTCGCAATTTCATTCTGAAATCTATTCCGTTCATCTACCTGTCATGATGGCCTACATGCCAACAAACTACATCACGTAGCCAGCTGATTCACATTGCGTAACTTGCTAACGCGCTCCAACATGATTACTAAAATAATCTACTTATCCCGACTTAATTAATGACTGCTGCCCCAAATCTAATCATATCGTGAACACTTTTTGGGTACTCTACACCCAAAATTTGTAATATCCGCCTCAATGGTTCATGAGAAATCCTGCTAACGAGAAGTGTGCCTACCACACCACACGCATACAGTACCGACCGGCAAACGAGGACGGTATGTGGGTGTAATATCTACCGAGGGACAAAGTGTGTATGCTGTACACTCTGGAACCGTGGACACACCTGCAACCGTGAACACACTAACAGTATTTTTAATATCAACGGGGGACACACACAGCCTGATATAGACCCCCACGAGGATCTTGTTTATATTCATTTTACGGTTAGATTGCAATCACCCTATTCATACATTGAAACGAGGATTGTCCCCCATTATAGGTGTGTGCCTTTGGTTTTACACTTGAAATCAGACGAACGTCCTCGTTTTACACCTGTTACAAAAACCCGCACAAACCACACACCGCCATGTGGACCACATCTCTTCCTGAATTCATTCAGGCGAGACAGAAAAGATAGAATTTGGGGAAAGGCAACTATGTCCTGCAGGGGTTTACAGAGATATATTAGATCACATTGGAGCCTCATGATTGGGAGTGCAGGTTCAAATGATCTTTCAGCATTGGACCCCCTCAAAATTGCAAAAATTGAACATATTCTAGAGTGAGGGTATCTAAAAAAATTTCCCATTTGGCCTATCTTATACTAGGAAAGGTATAACAAATATTTCAGCTGGTTCAAGGTATTTGAAGAAGAATTTTGGGGGGGGGGGGTTGAGGGTCATAATGAGCGTCTTTAGCTTTAAGAGTGGTGGGTTGACAAAAGCTAGCGTGGGACATGGGTCGCTGCTGTAGCAACTTGCTGATGCCCCCGTAGCTCATCCTGATCGAGGACACCTTTTAGTGCATAAAAGAGAGAGCATTCAATTCTGAGATAATCAGAATACTTGATGGACTGCACCTTCCATGATTGCTACGGAACTAATATTGAACAGGAAAGCTAGGACTTAGCAATTCCTTGACTGCTTTCAAACCTTTCACCTAAACCTTTTGTCAACCTCAAATTACCTTTACCTGACTCAAGATAATGGTGATTTATAGACTGATAATATCTGCGGAATTACTTATAGATACTTTCGAGTAAGGAATAGCATAGCATCAAACTTTGGCCTCTCCTGAGGCCAGATTGACCGCGCTGACCTGACCCCAAAACACTAGGGAACCATGTTCCTTGAAGATGAACCCACTACCAAGCATGATTATGTGTTATTACTATCACAATTTTTCAACTCTCCCAAACATGACTCAGAACTACACCAACCTTAATGGGGTTATTGTGCCCCCAAGCATAGCTGCGTACCAAATTTCACCTGATCAGACCAGGCATTCGTCTACTTATCATGTTCAAAATATTTTCAGAATTGACCTTCAATATCCCCTACGGATTGTGTACTCATTATGAGGAACCCACATATCATATGAGCTTCATCCATCCAGTGGGGTCGCTTATTTTCTTCACAACTAAAATTGCCCAAAAAATTCAATTTTTCAACATATATCAATTTTTCATCAATTCCCATATTGACCCCAAAATGAACCTTGTTGCACCAAGAACATAGGGTGCTTGTACTCCCATACGGAAGCTACAAACCACTAAATTTCAGCTTGATTGGGACCAGATTCTGGACTTATCCTCTTTATAAGATTCTAAAGTTTTACACGCTAATGACCTCAGATTTCTTTGACCTGACCCCAAAACAATAGGGATAGTGTACTCAATATGGGGACCCACATACCAAGTATGAGCTTCACCGCTCCGTGGTGTTAAGAGTTACGGTCCTTCACAAGCATGCGTCACACTCATACACACATACATACTGAATAGATCCCTGACTTTCAGTCAATGAATAAAAAAAATAAATCGCGCATTTGCATCAGAATGGAAACTCCTGCTCCTAGAGTTTGTGAGCCCCCCCCCCCCCGTACTTGGCTCCTGAGCCGCCAAATCAAATCACTCAACATTGGTCCCCATTCTATAAGTGTTCCAGGCTGGAAGAAAGTTGTAAGAAATATATTATGTTATCATTAACATTGATTCACGCTTGTCCTTGTGCACTAAATCTGTAGCCTCAACTGTTTACACTATTAAAATTAATGAAAACTGGCAAATTATTTTCAGCTGCTGGGAATGTTCCATTGTTTTTCATTAGCAATATTTGCTTCAATTTGTAGGGATCACCACCCTTAATTGACCTGTGAAATAACTTTTGCAAAAATTGGAAATCTCTAACAATGTAGCGACAGGTCCATTCCACTGCCAAGGGTGCAAATGAATGAGACAGTCAACCGAACTTATCATTATACATCATTCTTTTCACTATTTCGGGAAATGTCCTGCAACATCCCAGTCATATGTCAAGAGCATGAGAGAGATTTAATGGGTGTTATTACCTTTTATTTGGCTACAAATAAGAAGCATTACAATTATAGTTTTGATCCCTGGAAGGCCATGCCACAATGTATCAACCAAAGGACAACACAACAAATGCCCTGCCAGTATTGATCATGAGGCTATGATAGGGTTAGCAGAGCTCATAGAGGCCTCAAAGGTGGAACACAATAATACTTCCGAATCCAATCAAAATGTTGTAGTTGGCCGGGTGCATATTTAAGCACATCGGGCTAGATTTTGTATCGCTATATAGCACTTTACGATGTTACTGTGAAGGACGTTTACCAACTTCCCCTGGTAGGGGATTGTGTGGACGCCTCGTCTGGCAACCAGTGGTTCTCAAAGTTGGATGCTGTGTGGGGCTACTGGGGGGCAGGTGAAGGTGCGTAGCGTACCAGAAAGACTGCATTTATAACCAGTCTTGTCTTTTTTAATTTGTTTAAGATGGCCGTTTGGTTTTGTCAATTCACCTGCGACCTTCTCCGTGTATTAACTTCATCTCAGTGGTCTCAACTGGAGCTGCCCTTACTTCCTTGACGATATTGGTGATCCTGGGGAAAGACTTTGAGGATATCTGCAACACCCTTCGTGAAGCATTGTCTAGGTTTCGCCAGTTTAACCTCAAGCTGAAACCTGCTAAGTGTATTCTTTTTCAGAGGCAGGTGGAGTTTCCTGGGACGTATGTGTAGTAGGGACTGACCTCGAAATGTCAGATCACGGACGTTGGGGTAGTCAAGATTGGCCAGTGCCGAAAAACACCAAGGAGTGGAGCAAGTGCTGGGCCTTGTGAATTACCATCGAGGCGTTGTGAGGATTTGCAGGCAATTGCAGTTCCATGTAGAGTGACTGGGAAGAAAAGCCGTTCCGGTGGGCGAGGACCAGCAACGAGGCCTTCGAGCACCTGAAGAGGAAAAACGATCACCACAGTCTTGGCGTACCGAACGCTGAGAAGAGTTCATCCTGACACCGACGCTTTTGGACTATGCTGATGGGAGGAGAGCTAATCCAGATCCAGGATGGGCAGAGAAGGTGTCTAAATGTGCATGCTAGGATATAAGCTCTTCGCGTATCCCTATCAGCTATTTACTCGGAGGAAGGAGCTCCTGGCAGTAATTCGACTCGTTTCTTGACCCGGTCAGTTTCTAGACCATTACGTTGGGTTTTATAGACTTCTCCTACTCGTTGTTATAGCCATTTCAGAGACTGATGAGTTAGCATACTGTGCGTATCACCCTTGCAGATTCAATTTCAGAAAAACGCACGCCAGAACAAATTCGCCAGGTGGATGGAGGAGCTCAGCCAGTATAACTGGTGTTAAATATCGTACGGTAGGAACACACCAACGCAGATGACACTATCGAGGCTTCCCAGTGAGGGATCGGAACACTAAGTCAATGGTGTTGGCATTCAAACTTTGCCGAGGTACCGGCGGAGGATTTGTAAGTATTGTGAAAGCTCATACCGTTGGGATGCTTTCATCAAGGATGTCAACGATGTAGTGCCCACTCTCATGTAGACTACAGTATTAAACAAGATCAGAGGTGAGTGCGCATCCGGAGGCTGAAGCGGACCCTCCGAGGAGAGGGGGATCGATCACGAGGATCTGACAGGTAACGGTGGAGGTGAGTCGCGTGAGTGTGCAAGAGGAGGCTTTTATCAAAGATGGTTTATTTTTCCAGCTGTGCAGGTTAAGCAGCAGGCGACAGCACTGGGGTACACTGGAGGAGATTGCCCAGGAGCAAGACAAGATCCAGACTTGGCAACTGGTGAAGAACTGGTTACAGGCACGATGGTACCAACCGGAAGCCACTAACTATCTATGCGCGGGTCACAGGTGAAAGTTCTTTTGGAATCAACAAGGATAAGTTGCGTCTTGGATGGGGTTGTCTCTTTGAAAAACGAGGAAGGTAAGCTCCTGGTATGCCGAGGCCTCAGAGAAGAAAACAGCGCTCCGCTCATTTGATTTCCCAGTCTGTGGGACATCAAGGTATCAAGGGCACCATCCATCGTGTGTTAAGGAAAGTTCTTCTGTCAGCTGTCAAGGGATGTGGAGCAGTACGTGTCAACTTGTGGTACATGCAACCAGCAGAAGAAGCAAACCACATAGACGATACCGGCTGGTTGCGCCCTGCCATTCAGGACCATACAATGGAGAGAAGGTCATATAGATTTCTTGGGACCACTGCGAAGAAATCAGGTGGTAAAGAGCATATGGGTATGGTGATCGTTCACCAAATGGGGTGGAGATGGTCCCTGTTTAGTCTCAGACTGCAAGAGTCACGCAACGGATGCGGTGAACGGTTCTTCTCTCGGATTGGGATTGCACGCAGCGGTTCTCGATCAGGCAAGGATTTTCGAAAGCGAGTTATTCTCCTCACTGTGCGGCCTGCTGCAGATCCACAAAACCCGGTACAACGCCTTACAGCACTATATAATGGACAGGTTGGAGGGTACAACAGTACCTCCGATGAATGTAGTCAGATGTTTAGTGGGCAAGAAGAGCAAACTGACTGGGATACCGTCATTCCGCAGTAGCAGGAGCAAAAATCCGAGAAACCGTCAACAGGTCAACCGGTCAAATTAATGTCGCCCTGGAAGGTCCTGGTTAGTTCCTGCGCGGTTTCAACGCCCAATCTTTTCAGGGTCCAGCTCCGGAACAGAATCCTTGTGGTTAACACGATCGTCTTGAAGACAAGTGTGTCGAGAGCGACAGCCTCACACCTGTATAACAAACTTTGATTATCCGCAGGTGTCCGTCGACCAGCCAGGAAACTGTGGGGTCTTACGGTTGTGCAAGAAGCCCTGGGAAGGAAGGTCTGATTCCAGTGTGATTATTGCCCATAGCTGGTACATTGGGTCCATGTATTAACATTTCTCTTACAGATGCTCTGGACATCGATAACTTCAAGTGCAGCTCATGCCGTAGGCGTATAGACTTAACCATATTTATCTTACTGGTTGACATATATGACGAGTCTGAATGTGCGGTCCCTTTTCTACGGATATGACCGGGAGGAGAAGAGAGTGGGTGAGGCTGATGGCACCAGCAACATGACCAGAGGTGGCATACTCAAGATCACCGATCCTGAGCTTCAGGAGGTTCTGGAGGAACAAGCCGCCATCGCTTTCCCGACTGGTAAACCGCAAGTGGCTGAGGAAAGTGTGTCGCGTCAGGCATCAGGACCAGAAGTGAAGATTGACGTCCGCATTGGTGAGCAGACGTTCGAGAGCCAGTCAAGGGAGACGAACGTTGCTCCTCGAGGTCAGGGTGGGGACTCCCAGAAGGCAGTGGCTAGAAGAAAGCGCCCAGCAAATCGGAGGGGTAAGAGATCTAACCCTCTTCCCAGCCTCCTAGGGGGGGAACATCAATGGGCGAGCCACAGATACGAAGGGTGGTTACACATTGTTCTCGAGTAGCACGGATAAGGGCGGTGTTGGCAGTCCAACAACCCCGGGACGTTCAGGGGGTCAGACCTCTAGGAGGGGGGAGAAGCCTCCTGGTAAAGACGGGGGTTGACTTGGAACAGCCAACTAAGTGTGGAAGCGGCTTTGTTGCTTGTTGAGTGGCCGTATGGCCAGAAGGACTCTTCTTCACGTGTACCACGTTATTGGAGACACACAACGCAAGAGCATTTTGGCCCCGGAGCGTTGTGCAATTCGCCAGAGTACATTTCCTGGTTACGACTGCACATGTTGTGGCCCACTGCTACCCCGAACTCATGGTACGACATTTGAATTCAAGGATGTCATAATCCCGGCTGGGAGATGACTGACCTAAGGAGGAAGCGATGTCAGCGCTGTGTGATTTTTGCGGTTAGGCAAGCCGGAGAAGTTTCGCTGGCACTGATCAACTCCCGGCAGCACTATCACTGAGGTGTCCTGCATGTTTTCGCCATCACTTGTCAGAGTCAACGATGACATTCCTTAAGAGCAATGTTCCCACCACCCAGCGACTGCCCTATCTGGACCACCACCACGTTAGTGAGCCATGCCCCCGAAGCGATAGGGTCGCGAATCGGCCTCCACCGCCACTCGTGGACAATCAGCAGCCCGGTGTGGATAAACTTTTCTGAGCTAGCCAACCGCCCCTGGTAGATCTGAGCCCTGAGGAGGTTACCTTTGCAAGTCGTCACTGTCTCCACCAACATCAGCGCAGGCAGGGTAAGGGATGCCTCCAGGAAATGATTATGGGGTTGACAGCCATTTTTCCATCAGATTGGTTAGGTCCCAGATGAATTTAAAAACCCGGCGACTCTAAAGGATTCCAGCGGGTAGTTGCAGGTCCTTCACCCACGGATTTTGCACTGGAATTACTTATCCATCTCAGCAGGGGGTGAAGCAGCTCGCCACTGAGGGAATCAAAGTAGTCATCGGGGTGCATCCGAAGAAGGTCCTGTAACTCAAGCCAGTTAGAAGCCTCGAAGCTTCGGCTGGGGTGGCCGGAGGTTGTTAGGTTGGGTGATATTGGTTTGGACTTTACTATTCCACAAGGTTCGGTTTGGAACCAGCAGAAGAAACGTATGTTGGAACTCCTTCGGGCGATGTGAGAGGGACACGTCCTAGTTCTGCATGTTAGAGGTACGACCCAATCAGCGATTTTGCTTATTCCACTTGCTTTGAACTGTTGACCTGGAAGGCCGTGCTTCGACCTAACCAACGGATCCAGCTACATTGTTTCCGTGGGAATGTTGCCGTCGTGCAGTCATGGTTGAGGGCTTTTCCGGAAACCTACTTCAGTTTTTCTTCTTTTCTGGGATAGTTAGCTCTTTTAATCTGGACCAGAAAAGAAGCTTTGCGTCTCATCCCCCGAATGACTCTTTTTGGGGATCCCCCATACTTTTCACTGGTCAAGGGGAGCCAAGTTAGTGCACCCACCAGATCTACATCACTGCAGCAAAGATAGCAGCAATCCGTAGGGACATGTCGACAGAGAAGTTCTGGAGCTGACAGAAGCCAACCCCAGGAGATTGTTTCTAATTAGGAACAGCCACAGCATCCTGAGCTTCAGGACTGTCCTGGGATTGGGGGATTAACCTCTTTTCACTAGGCTCCCTCCTTCAAATAAAGTGGGGGAGAGTGTAGTGCCGAGTGCATATGTTAACCATCTGGCTAGATGCCATGGGAATCAAAACGCATGCTCACGATCGGTTTACGGCTGTATATGTAACTGGTGGGCTATGCAGTGGCTGTCTGTATGTGGTTGCGCGTACGTATGGATTACCTAGAAGAGAGCTACGCCAATCGTATGCAAACCTCTGTATGGATAAGACTACATGTTAATCGAACATGCTCCGTTGTGTATATGTTCACTGTGGTGTGGATGCTGATAGGCTGCTCAAGCTACGGGTAGTGTTACTGGAATGCGGAGGACCGGGATATCGGCCTGTTTAATCAAGGGATTTAGCGATGCTATCCTACGCCTGTCTGTGGATAGAGGTTCTTAACCTGTGGCCTATCTTCGTGGCGGAATCGAGAGAAGGAGCCCGCCGAATGATTACCGGTAAGCTGCTAATGTCCCGTAGCCGACACTTTGCCCTCTCCTGTAGGTGCTTGTGTTTCGTAGTCCTATTTAAGCGTGCGGGTTGCTTATCGCAAAGGTGATTAAGAACACTATAATGGTGATGATACAGTCATACATCTTACAGTCTTCTTGTGTGTAGATCTCAAACATTCTTGCATCTAGCCATCAGAGGGGCATGTACTATTTTTTCTTAACCCCCTGTAGATTCATTTGTGTTTCTTTAGGAGAAGTGACAAGTGATCTCCATCAATGATTTAGTAGAGGAGAGTACTCACTCTGAGATGGTAAGACCTCAGCTCATAGATGTTACCATCATCCCTCTCAGGAGGCTGTCCCCAGAAGCTGAAAGGCAGGAGTAGCTCATTCCTTCGACTGACTAACATCTCACCTCGCTTCTTTTTGTACTCCAAGTACTCCTGGTGTGGTCAAAAGGTCAAAATGTTTGAGTAGGTCTGGTGGTAGAGAGATCATTCCACAAAAGAGGGGAACTAGGGTGCTCTGAGACAGCTTTATGCATAGAACAGGGACACCACGACTACCCCCTTCCCCAAGGTCATGCCTAATTGCTGTGCGAACAAATAATAAACATGAGTAAGTTTTAATGTAGCTCAGTAGCCGCCATATGACTTCCTAATCTTCACGACTTGTTTCACTGGGACCCAATTCACGAGTGGGAAAATTGTAATTACGATATTCACAAGGTAAACGGAACATGGCATAACTACACCAACTACTACACTGAGACTT
The DNA here is from genome assembly GCA_026419785.1 of Sclerodactyla briareus. Lineage (NCBI taxonomy): Eukaryota > Metazoa > Echinodermata > Holothuroidea > Dendrochirotida > Sclerodactylidae > Sclerodactyla > Sclerodactyla briareus. The sequence goes on along the minus strand of JAODTK010003109.1, from coordinate 243,915 downwards.
TTTCAGTTTATGTTCATGTTCCAACACAGTGGTATTCGCAATTACATACCCTATTCCTTAATTACACTGCATACACTACGTGCATAGATTGGGTGATGGTGGAAAAGAAGCAAACAATTGTCGGTTCTTTTGGGCAGTCCCTTGTGCACTGTTGAAGTATGTGAGGCGCGGCATGATCTCAAAATGGAATGAAGTTCCTAAAAGATTCCTTCCTCTTCCATAGAGGGATGCTCATATTTGTGAGAGGAATACATTCAGCTCCAGCTCCAGTGAGGATGACAACTAAATTGAAGCCATCACACCATGGCTATGATAGCGCATGATAACAGCAGCTGGGCCCTGAATACGCTGTGACGTAGAATGTAAATATTATCCTGATTGGTCAACAGTTTTATTGTTCAAGTTCATTGATCGCTCACAAATCGATTCAAATTTTATCGTTATCACTCAGTGTGACAGGAGCTGGAAATTGTTCATAATCAGGCTGGGATTCTAGGTCACATGACTATCCCAGTAATTGTAGGAACATGTCTGATCAAGGGGTTCTGCCTTCTAGGTGGGTCCAAAGTAGCTCCCAAAATCATACTATCACATAACAGTTGAAAGGTCAATGGTCGTGTAAATATGACGAATTTGGTACTTTTTATGTATTACAATATGGCAGTCAAATCCCAGACTGAATTTCAGCTGATTTGAGAGTTCCAATAAGAAACAATCCAGCTATTGGATAATTTGCCTTGTGACATCACTGGTTGAACCGCATGTTTCCCTATAAATGAGACAACGTAAAACATGCATTTTTTTTTTTAATCTTGTACCAAACAAAAAACTATACTGTAGATAAGAACTGAATTAAAAAAACATAAAATTTTTATATATTTATTATAACAGTAATAATGATAATCTCACTTATTTCTAAAGTGAATACCAAGGTGCAAAAAGCAGGATTTACTGTGTAGGGTTCTATGGGATGCCTTCACCAAGGCAACATGCTAGAACCTCAAAATTTGGTCCTCTTTAACCTACAGCATGCTAGTTTAAAGCAAATCTGTCACATGGTCATTGGCCTTCAACGGTATATATATGTTATATTAAGGAGGGGAAAAGATTACGGACTTGTTTCCCCTAGTTACAGTAACATAGTCTCGCCAGAAGACTTCATTTGTTCACGGCCAAGTGATCTTTCCAATGTCTTGAGAACCACCTGGATTGTCACCATACCTAACAGCAAGGTAAGATTGTAACAGCCAGGTAATATTTCCAACACACATGTCATCAAAACACAACAGGGCCCAACCATGTATGTTGCATATTAAAATAAGGTACTTTACCTGATCCTTCCAGAGTAGCTCTGACATGTGTTGACTGACCGGTATCCATCTGAGTATATCCAGATGTGCACTGAGGAGATGAACGATATAATATACTTTGTGGACATGGTTTTACTAGTAATGAGTGACCTCTGTGCTGCTCTGTAGATAGTGTCTTCTTTTCCTAATACCCGACCCCCCCATATCCCATCATCCTGCAGGCTGCAACTTGTTCCTCTCTGAGGTGTGGAAGCACTTAACTGGATCCTGACTACGATCAGAAACGAGGCAAACATTTACGCTCATGTTATCCTTGGCGGTTTGAGCTAGTTCAATAGCACCAAGTTGGCAGTACTAATGCAAATATAAATTATTATCGCAATGTATGGGTTTAACGATACTGCCAGAGGTAGATTTCGGTTATACATTTCCAACTATTCGGTAAAAAGTGCTCTGTAAACATTGTTTAACTCCCAAGTGGTATGTGAATCATGACATAACAGTCCCATTAGTCACTGTGTGCACATATATGTTGTAGTTGTCTGTAGAGTCATTACACTAGGCCTTAATTGGATTTGCGTCTATGCCTACCTCATTAGCGGCCCCTATTTTGTAGCAGCAGTGTTAAAAAGAATTTGGTACCAATCATCCTTCCTATATGCCAACGAAGCAGGATTTTACTACCACAGGAAAAAAGTATACTGTAAGCATCTTTCCATAAGTGGTGTGAGACCATAATAGATGTGGTAAGTTTCCATAATACTTATGTATGACGTACCTGCTTACAACCGACCATCGAGATTTATTGCCAGTAACATTATCGCAATACCCATGTCCACTGCACGACAGAAGATATAGTTTTGCTTTTCCAATCTTGCTCATCTTAATCATATCCAAACCAAATCTGTGACACAAGTATTATCTGAGATGTATTACCCCCCCCCCCCCCTCCCAACTGGCCATGTTACTTCCACCTACCAGCTTGGTCCTGCTGTCCAAAGGCTGTACTCCAGCTGCCAAAGAGCTGCGGGTAGTGCGCCATTCATGTACCCTGGTCAGATGATGCTCTCTGTAATTGATTAGGAGTTACAGTTATTGAGATGATAATGATATTGTGTCAAAGGTCATAGGGGAAGGACTGCAGTCGATGATTGACCGTACCGTGTGCCAAACGATCTTAGAAACTCCCATGCACTAAATTTCGATCCTTGCCCACAACAATTTACAGGTCATTTCCATACTCTCAAAAGCGATGAATCGGTTGAGTTTTCACATAGTGGTGACAGTTTAAAAATGAGCTCTAACACCTATGCTAGGGGGGCAATCTGAGCCGAATCTTGTCTATTCCCACGAACTGCTCTGTGGTGAGATGCGTCTTAGAACTACGAAAACTGGCTTATAGGCCTGTGGTTCTTCCAGTATGTTTAAGATGTGGGGATATATACAGAGAAAAGCTGGCACTGTCTTTTTCTGTATCTGGAGAATGGAATTACTGTTTGAAACATTAAGTGTTGATATGCCATGACAAAGGATGGTACAATAATTTTCTCGACATCAGGTGTGGTGAGACGGAATAAATTAACAACTAAATAACCCTTCACTCATGGCTCACATAAACTGAAGATATCATGGGCATGGCAAGTCAATCTACCCCTCAATGCAAATATTAATAGATCTATGCAGAGGGTGGCTAGTCACAACTGGCCATTCCTTCAGTATTAAAACACAGAATCCCTGCAGCGATGTTGGGAACGAATCACTGAGAGACAATACGCTAGGGCTCTTAGAATTCCAACTTTGATGAATTATCCATTTTTCAAATTTTGTTCCATGAAATGACCCCACTCCATAATAAAACCAGAATGGTTCTTGTATCTCCCCACTCCTCCAGAGAAAATGGCAACACCAATTTCATCTTGACTGAACCAGGCATTCTGGAGCATTCAACTGATCTCCGGCTGACCTTCAGATGACCTTTGACCTGACCCTAAACAAATAGAGAAACCAGTTACTATTCTGTGGAGCACATAAAAGTAATGAGCTTGATATCCATTCAGGTGGGAGTTATGTTTTCACAATCCACAATTGGCCAAAGTATCTCTCTTTTTCACACAATTTTCTATTTTGTTTATACCAAGACAATGACCCAATCCCACCAATACAAAAGATTCTTGTACAAATTATGACCCCCAACAACGAAGAGCACATCATCAAGAATGGGATGCCATCCATCCTAGGTGGGTCTAGTTATCGGAATCACAAGCTAGTGTCACATACACACACACACGGACATCACTTAATAGATTCTTCGATGCTTTGCTTTCCTGATTTGAATTTGACATTTCTTCTATTCTCGGTACAGGAATCCAACTAAGGCTCATCTAGGAGCTGGCCCATTGATCGTGGAAGAGCACCAACGATAACCGCTTCCTCTTCTCGCTAGTAGCTCAGTGTCCCCCATCCGAAAGGAACTATCAGGACTCCGAGACCCAACGACCATTTTAGAACCTGGAGGCGGAGTTCCAGTAACCCCAAAATCCACTGTAGTCACCGCGGAACCCATGAAGTGAGACCAAAACTCGCCCATCGCAACTGCAATGCCTTTGCAACATCGTCTGGTGACCGCTGGAATTCGTACCGGGATATTTTGGTTGCCAAAGTGTGACTGTATACCACTCTACCATTTCTTCCGCCCCCCACTGGATGTCAAGTATCAAGACTGCTTCACTGATGTTTGCTTTGTGGACTACTGCACTAATAGACACAAATTGTGACAGTCCATTTATATCAGCACAAGAGAGACGGAGCTCTGCCCTGACCAGATAGTTTTTCATGTCCATTAGTGTTCACCTGATATACCAGAGGGGGAATATCGCCCTGTGGGGAATTTAAACATGTCAACTATCCCTGTATCACTCTCCTGGAAGCCCAAATAAGAACTTACGCGAGCTTGATATAGTCACCCATCATGTCTGGTTGATATTGTGAACTGCAGTAAACAAATTAAACAACATAGACATGATTTGACACAAACCACTATAGAAATTCTATGGAGAAATATAATAATGATAATAATAAAATATAATGTCTTCCTTATACTGCATCTCCCTTCCCCGAAGAGCGGAGGCTCGATGCGTTTTCATTGAGAAATCACCCAGATCGGTAAACATAAGAGACCCTGCGTTCCACTTCATGTTTGGTGATGACTGCTCTCCCCCCCCCTAGCCGCCTCTCAAGCACCCCCTCTGTTACCTCAGCAGTCCCATATGGCACCTGGGTGGATAGGAGCCCGTAATTGTATCGCCTGAGGGTGTTGTGTAGTCTGGAATCTCTGACAGCTGGATTAACAAGCTCAATACCTCAACCACTAGCCCCCACACTTCTACCTACATTCATGAAATATAGTGATCCACTGATTTTGAATAATCTTCGGGCAATCGATTAATTATGGACATTCAAAGAATATCAGAATATTCCTCAGTTTGTCAGCAATACTTCTTGAACAGAGGCAATGAAATTGGTCACACTCAAATAATGACAACACTGAAACACCACAAGGCCCAGTGTCAATTTAATTTCATCCACAGCTTAACAGCAAGATCTAAACAAATCTTACCGATGCCTGTAGTGACTTGTTCTGTCAGTCATTGCCAGGATTGTCTGTGCCATGGTGCAACTCAATAGCAGCAAGGTCTATCGACATTATCCATTGTCCCTTACTACTACAGTACCAAACATACAGCTAATCGGGGTTTAAGCTTGATTAATTGATATGGCAATTTTAATGACACTGAGCACTATAAAATGTGAATCAACCTATATCTACCCTATATCTAATAGCGGAGTTACTTCAAAAAATAATTGCACATGTAACTGCCCTTTTTGATGGAGCTACAAGGTACTATAAGATACCAGATATAAGATACCCAGCGGTCACAGCTTTACTTTTTGAGGATGACAGAAGCTACAGAAAACTCCACAGGGACTGAAGTGGCCCACGTTTTGAACTTGTACTGCAATGTTTTCTTCCAATATGGAACGAACCGATGAGACACGCAACTGCCATCAAATGGAGCTATGGAAGCTGTCCCCTGTAGCTTATTTCAGAGGAGACTCAGGTTTGTGATGCAACTAGCAGAAACCTCAAGATGAAACAGAAGTGACCCACAGGTCTATTAGTTGCCACTTCAATTTATTAACGGAAAGAATGATGCAATTAGGATTCACCTGCATCTATAGACCACTTCTCTGTCTGTCAAGGCCTTTGAGTTTTTGTGCCTCTGTTGCTGGTTCAACCTGTTGACATGGAGAAGTTTGGCGATCCATTCCCAGGCCGCTTGCTGAACGGGGAGTGATCTGTGGCAGCAGGAAAATTGATCAAAATCTCATTCACAATAAATGCTAGTAACTACCTTTTCCCAATGGATGTCCAGCTAGTACAGTTAATCCATGGATTATGTTTCATCAAGTTCGCTGTATACATTTGTAGGCATAGGGTGATATGAAGTGCAGTATTATCTCTGTAAGCTACAATTATCGTGGACTTCTATCGACAGTAAGTCAGTAACCCATGTAATTTTGGAAACAATGTGAACTACAGAGTCTCGTTGGGGAAGAAACAGTCCAACGTGTTTATCCCCATTTCAGAAATGCGTGGGCACGTGTCTTATTTGGGATGCAACTCTGCAAGGAGACTTTTGGAAGAAGAATTGGTACCAGCATTCCAAATGGGAATCTGTGCTGTCACACTATGGGTGGAGAATGCGATTTAAGTATATGTTTACAAACTTACCCGTAGACTATGAAAAACATTTACATTCTGTGCAGTGTTTGCCATTGTAGGTTGGAGAACCAGTGGTGAGCTGTATTACAAAATGGACCCCTATTTCCATGGAGGATAGTTCTTAGAAACAATTTGATTGAAGAAAACTTAACTTGCAAAATAGTTGAACAACAAACACATTTAATTGCAGGTTTGCAGGATATGAGTCTAATCCACTCCTTAAATTTTCTATGATTTTATACCGGATATTTCCAATTCAGTATGTCAGGGATGTACCTCCAGGCTACTGGCAATATAATTTAGTATAGAATACATATCGCACGACAGCTTAGCGGAAAATGACCTCTAGTCTCACCTGAAGTTAACTCGGGATATAAGTTTTAATACATACATCCCATCCAACAGTTGTGCTAAAAAAAAGTATATATGAGGCCTAGTCCCGATGAACTTAGTTAGCATATTGGCCTCACTGAAATGTATGCCAGTGAGCTGTCAGAGCAAGAGTATCTGCGGCCTGAGTAATGGAGAGAGATTCCGGCCTACCTCCTGAAACAAGGAAAGTCCGCTGTCAGCAGATGCAAGGTGTATGAGGCGTGCATGAGATCTGTGAGGCCGTACGGGCAGAAGCATGGGACACTTACAAAGATCTGGAATATATCCGGGTCAAATGTGACAGAAGAATGTTAAGATACATGGCTGGTGTTTCATGGAGAAGACAATGTTGTAGCTCTGAGGTTGCCGAAGCTGTGGTTTGCGAGATCTGCACTGCATTGTACATCAAAGGAGGAGATGGAGCTGGTTTGAACATGTCAAAAAGAAGAGAAGAGATGGTGCCACTTGACAATGTGGGAATGTCATGGTTCCTGGGCACTGGGAAAATTATATGGCAGTTAACATCACATCGATGATTCTTGTTTATTCAATTGTGTTTGTCAAAACACACGATGCATTCCGGAGACGTCTCTCACACGCACCCGTACCACACACAGATCTAAATTCTTTCTCCCGTAATCCACCCAAAACTCATCAAAACTAGAAAATGTCGGGGCGGGTAACCGCCGACGTAATAGAGCCCCGATCTCTAGTCAAGAAATTTGTGTGAACATGAAATCCGGACAATATTGTGGAAAGAGAATTTATAGAAGGTGAAGGAAACGTGACAGGTAAATGGGTCATTCCATATTGCACTTGTTAGTTGTATAAGGCACCCCTACAGCCCCCGGACAAGGTGGTCCTTAATAAGCACATTGATGGAAAGATTAGACTTAACACATGACCAACGACAGAGGTCAATTCAGGTCAGAGTTGGTAACACACCTGCGGTGCAACAAGTATATCACAATGGTGAACCATCGCCTTCGCAGATATTCAATTCTCCAATTTATAGCCAAAAAACAGTGTTTGCCCCCTAATTGACCTCGAATGACTTTAATGATATGACAGATATTATGAAAATTGTTTATCTCCATGTGAACATCCAATCCTAGGAAGCATTTGCATTCTGAGAAACACACCCAGTGCTATTGCCCCGAAAAAAGTACTAAAATTCAGTTTTTGACCCCTTAAGTGAACGTTAATGACCTTCAATGAAATGGCGGTTTTTTGAAAATTGGTACACTCCAGGTTTTTGCATCCACTCCTAGAAGATATTGCATTCCAATGAACATGTCCAATGGTTATTGCGAAAAGGTATAAATTGAACTTTGACCCTGTAATACCAAAGTAAGTGTCGATCAGACCGGAGCGGGAGTTGGTTTGCTCCATAACGCACACAAACTCTATCACATATCAAAAATAATACTAGTTTCTATTTTGTTGCCCGTAACTCCTAAATAGCACATTTATTAAAGATTCGACATTAACCACATGACCACCAGACAGAGGTCAAATTCAGGTCAGAGGTCACACACATGCAGCGTCAAACAATTATTCACAATGGTGAACCATCCAGCATTCGCAGATATTTCAATTTCCGATTATAGCCATAAAAACAGTTTTTGACCTTAAGTGACTTAATGACCTTCAATGACATGCGGTTTTTATGAAAAATTGTTAAACTCCATGTGATGCATGCTCACTCCTAGAAGCATATGCATTCCCAATGAACATGTCCAATGTTTATTGCCGAAAAAAGTATTGGAAACTCATCATTTGACTGATCAGGACAACTAATATGCAAAGTAGTCCCACAAATTACCCTCAGTGATCTCGTTGCTATTGAATAAATTATCAGGACTGGTAGAGGGTCCTATTCCAAATTTCGTCAAAATCCCTAAAAGTGAAGAAAATATTGCATTAATATTCTAATTATGCTAACGAATATGAAATTAACACACATAATGACATCATGATTTCAACGCAAGTGAATAAATTTATCGGGACTGTTAGAAGGCTATCACCAATGTTCGTGAGAATCCAACAAATTTATAAATTTGCCTAATTGCTATTGGGCCAACTATTATGCAAAATTAGTCATGCAAGATGACCTCCAGTGCCCCGGCCCCATAGAAAATTCAGCGCACGGATAGTTGGCCCTATTCACCAAGTTTCATGAAAATCCAATGAAGTTTGAAAATCACATACATTGCGCTATAAATTTAGGATACGGGCCAAAGAAATGCAAACTTGACTCGGATGACCGGAAATTGTCGCATGTTTTTTGGCTCCAAACAACTACCCACAACCACCACGTTTCGTGATAAATCGCACAAACTTGAAAATTTGCGGAAAACCTGCAAATAGAGGCAACAAATATACGATATAGCCCATTTTCGAACTTATTGAGTGTACTCATACGGACATGTGTACCAAGGGTTGGGTCAATCGGATAAACTGTTAAAGAATGAGAACGCTAACGTTGAAGGTCCTGCCGGGCGGCACGCGGCGGGCAGCGGCGGCAGCGGCGGCAGCGGCGGCAGCCGGCGGCGGCAGCGGAGACGGCAACGGCGGAGACGGCGGGCACAGGGTCAAAACCATAATATCAATGAACACTTACAGTGTTGGGGGATATAATCCAGAAATCAAAACATGCAACTAACATACGCGTAAATCTATCCAAGTCCAACGTCACAATGTGTACCGCACCTTTCAACGCACGGAGATCGCACGCGCAAACAATATGTGTAGCGATGTTGTTCACGTTTCATCGTAGGAGTATTAGGGACAGAAGATTACATGGGTAAACTTGATGACGATGTAAGGTGCGAGTTTTAGTTTTTGAAAATTATTGAATAGGCTAGGCATTTTTCCAGGATGTATGTGATTTGTCAAGAAAATAGTTAGCAAAAGGTCTGACCACTGCTGGCTCTTAGGGGTTCAACCATAATGTGTGCTACGATAGCTGATTGTATTGCACCTGTGCAAGCTTGAACCTAAGTTCATGCGTTATGGTGTCTGTGTGGAGAATTAGTTATTCAGTAGCAAAACATTCAGTAAATTCAGTGGATTGCTCTTGCCCGATTCGAGTTAGAGTAACGCCAGAAGGGTAGTAATATCGGCCTGGATCGATGTCAGATCCGATATCGGGTAGAGCCCCTGCCCAAGACTATGAGAAAGTATTCAATAGTCCAGTTATATTCACATGATCATTGACATTAACTGGCCCAACTAGCCTAAGCGTAGCGTAGGAGGAGTAACTAAATTCGATATGTAGCAACATTCTCGCGATACTTGCCTAACATTGCGTGCTTTGTCACGGCGTACAGTACTCAATGGACAGAAAAAAGTTTTATGTCGTTTACAGTACGGATGTGGAATATACACGCAATGTATTCATGGACTGCATTGGATGATCGATCCATTGGGTAATGTAATTCAAGGAGTTGTGGCTAGTTGTGTGGATAGTTGGGCTATTTGATGATCTGGGATTGAACAATTTGAATAGTTGGTGACCCCGCGGAGTTCGGTTACACGCGAAGTTAGGTGTTTTTACATAGCCATACACAAAGTGATTACCGGACATCATGTAGGCCTAGCCTAGACCTATGACAATTCAGTAGTACAAATGGTACTGTTGTTCCTTGTTAGGATAAAAATGAAAGAAAAGAGCAGCGGACCTGCTCTTGAAACAGCGTAGTGGAGCCGGGGAAGGGGGGGGGGAGGGGGGGAGGAGGGTAGGAGTGTAGCCGAGAAGGTGGGCGGGTGCTGGGTCTGCCATGAAAGTATGAAGGGCGGAGGTATCACTATTATTGTCTCCGAATAAGAGAACCCTTGAGCCTGCTTTATTGTTTGAGCCTGTTGTCTTTGGCGCGATGAGATGGATGCTGGCAAACGTACCGCATCTAGCAGATTGATGTTATGTGATGAACCATACAATGATACCGTACATCATGTAGGCTAGCCTAGACCTAGGCTATACCAATTCATAGTACATGGTACTGTGGTTACTTGTTCGGATAAAATTGAAAGAAAAGAGCAGCTTACCTGCTGAAACAGCACGGACTTGAAAACCAGAGCATGAGCATTGTATTCTGAGAGCTCGCCAACCCAGAAATGTTCGCAAACGCCATCTTTACATAAAACGTCATCGGTGACGCCACTAGTGAAGTTGGAGCTCAACACAGAAATACAGCGATTTTCAAACTCGGGTCTTCAAGCCGATTTGAATTATAGAGCTATACATAACCTGATTGATGTTGCCAGTAGTGTTCTGAACTCGATTGCCGTCAATGTCAAGAGAGTGAACGTTGTATGTTCGGAAGTTCGTGCACGTGAGTGCATGCCGTGGCATGGTATGTATGTATGTGCGCACGGCGTATCGACGCTATTGAGCCGGAGTAGGGGGGTGGGGGGGGGAGGGGGGGGGGGGTAGGGTGATCCGAGAGGGTGGGCGGGTGATGGGCTTCCATGGAAGTTATGAAGGCGGAGGTATCACTATCATTGTCTCCGAATCAGAGAACCCTCGAGCACTGTTTCTTTTGTTTTAGCACTGTTTTTCTTTGGCGCGATGAGATGCTGGCTGGCCAACGTACCGCATCGGAGGCCAGATGTGATGTTATTTATACCCTCCTTATTGATATCCCCGCAAAGTGATAAGTGTCGGGGATATATGGTTTTGACCGTGTGCCCGCCGCTCCGCGCCTCCGCCGTCTCTGAGTCTCATTCTTTAACACTCGTCCACGCCGATTGACACAAAACTTGTTACACATGTCCGTATGAGTAAATCTCGGATAAGTTTCGAAAATGTGCCTATATCGTAGATTTGCTGCCTCTAATTTGCAGGTGTTCCGAAAATTTTCAAGTTTGTGCGATTTACACGAAACGTGGTGGTTGGGGGTAGTTGTTGGAGCAAAAACATGGCTACAATTTCAAGGTCCCCGAGGTCAAGTTGCATTTCTTTTGCCGGATCCTTCGCATAATGTATGTGATAATTGCAAACTTCTTGGTTTTCATGAACTGGTGAATATGCCAACTATCAGTGCCGATGAATTTTCCTAATGTGGCCGAGGTCAATGGAGGTTCCACTTGCATGACTAATTTGCATAATAGTTGGCCCAATTAGCAATTAGCAAATTTTATAAACTTTGTTTGGTGAGGGTGGAGATGAGGTGGATTCTCACAAACTTGGTTAGTAGACCTCTCACAGTCCCGATAAATTTATTCAATTGCGTTGAATCACCGAAGGGCCATTACGTGTGTTAATTTACATATTCCGTTACATAATAGAATAATTGTAATGCAATTATTTCTCAACTTTTAGGGATTTTGACGAAACATTGAATAGACCTACTAACAGTCCCTATAAATTTATTCAATAGCATCAAGATCACTGCGGGTAAATTTGTGGGACTAATTTGCATATTAGTTATCCTATCAGTCAAAATGATGAGTTTAATACTTTTATTCGCATCACATTGGACATGTTCATTGGAATTCATATGCTTCTAGGAGTTAATGCATCACATGGAGTTACAATGTTCATGAAAACCGCCATTCCATTGAAGGTCATTAGGTCTTGTGGTCAAAAACTGATTTTTATAACGTTCCGGCATAGCACTGGGTTTGTCCATCATACTGGCAAAATGCTCCTAGGAGTGATTTACACATGGGAGAGTAACATTCTCATGAAAACTGTCATATCATGAAAGGTCTTCAGTTCACTTAGAGGTCAAAAACGTTTTTTTGGTATAATTGGAGAATTGAATAATTGAGAAGGCGGTTTGTTCACCAGTGTGATATAATTGTTGCCTGCATGTGTGTGACCTCTGACCTTGATTTGACCTCTGTCGGGTGGTTATTTTTTTAAAGGTCGATTTTTGATTAAATGTGCTTATTAAGGACGCACCTTGTCCGGGGGCTGTAGGGGTGCCTCAAAATTAACAAGTGCAATTATAGGCCTAATATGCTTCTTATGGCCCTAGCAACCTGAAACTCCATTAAATGAAGAATTTTTATTATCCCTGCAGAAATTGACAAAATAACATCAATTTCATAAACAATTAAAGCTTGTCTGGGGTTGATTTAATTTTTAATACTTGGTATGCCCTTTACTTATGAAACCTTGGATTATCCAATTTAATGAGACCTGTGGATGTTGTATAAATTTTTCAAGTGCAAATGTACTGGTTTGATCAGTAAGACTGAAGAATAACACAAGAAAGTCCTTCTTGAATAGAAATTGATTGAGCAATGGATAAAACTGAATTTGGGCCTGAAATATCCATGTCTAGGTTGGCCCCTTGTGCCGTTTCATTCATGGAATTGACATATACCTGTACCCGTTGTCGCTTCACAAGTCTATAAATGTCCTTCTTTCTACGAATATTGTCCCAGTTTCATGTTCACCAAATTTCTTAATAGATATCCGGGGATCTATACGTCTGCTGTTGTACCCTGCCCGGCCATTTTCTAGTTTCTCAATGAAGTTTGCAACATCACCTTCCACTTATGGAGATAGCTGATAGTGGTGTACTTGTCTTAGGTGCTATATAAAAAATTTTCGAAAGTCGTCGGTCCACAAAGGCATCGATTAGGCCTATAACCTTTTCATGCTCTTTGAAGTGTATGCCAATTGTTTGGTTTTTTTTTTTTTTCTGTGCGCAGCGTGGGATCCAGTGGCGTGAGCCCGTGGGGCAGGGTTTCATTTCCCCTTTTACAAAATATCGAGAGGGAAATCGGGGAATCGACTGTTTAAGAACGGAAATGAAAGGAGGGGGGATTGAGGTAGGGGGAAATGAGACGAAATAGTGAAACCTTATTTCCAGGAAATTTGTAATAACTGAATAATCGCGAAACCAAGCGGGCCCAAAATGGCACCGAGGTATGTGGGTATAGTGAGGTACGAGAAGCCTGTTTTTCGTGGACGTCCCCGAAAATTTAGGGGTAACCTCCCCCCCCTCCCCTACCCCCTTCCTGGAGAAATGCCCAAATCGGGCTGAAAATTGTCTTACCCCTCTGGCACGAAGGCTGGACCCACGCGCCTGCGTTGCACAGCAAGATAGAACGCCCGGTTTGTTGGCTATACGTGAGTTTTCAGTCCTGTCGATTGTCCTTGGAGCAGATTGCCGACGTTGCCCATAGCCTTGACACGAAACAGGAAAGGAAGGACACAGTAACGCTTACCAATCCCAGATAGTCCGATTTCTTCTACTGCATTAATATGGTTCACGATTTTTGGTCGAACCACGAAGGGCATGGAGACAGAAGCGTACACATGTGCAGGGGTCGCCCGCGGGGGCAGAGTTTGTTTTTTTTTTTCTTAAAGAGAAATGTTGAAAAAAAATGAAAACATCAAAAAGGCGTTTTTGCCTAGGGGGTAGGGTGATCCTCGTCGGGAAACTCCCCCGCCCCCCCCCCCCGTCGTGGAACTCCTGCCCACCACACACATTGGGAGGGGTTTTGGGAGTCGAACCCCCCTCCTCACAGACCCAAGTGAACCAGTAAATTTTTAACACAAAAACTGAGTTTTTGCAGTTCATAGAAATTTTGGCAGCGTTTGTATCAAAAAAATGTCCAGTTCCCATAAATCGTACTTATTTGGCTGATAGTAGGTAAGACGAGCCAAATTGTGCGGTCGAGAACTCAGACGAATATGGTCCAAGAGATTCTTCAGAGATAATTATGCATTTTCTATCCCCCTTCAAGTACATGCACCATTGACAATTGATTGAGCAATGGATGACAAACGTTTTGGCCTGAAATCTCCATGTCAAGGTTGCCCCTTCTGTTTCAATTCATGAAACCTATACCTGTACACGTTGTGGCTTAACAAGTCTATAAATTTCTTCTTTTACGAATATTTCCATTTCATGTTCCCCAATTTTCTTGAATTAAGGTGCGGGTATATTAACGTCGGGCGGTTTAACCTCCCGAAATTTCTAGTTCTCATGAATTGCAACATCATCCTTCACTTATGAATAATGATAGTGGGTGTACTTGTCTTAGGTGCTATATAAAAAAATGTGGGTTTTGACTTAGGGGGTAGCCTCGTCTGGGAACTTCAACTCGGACCCCCCCCCCCCCCCTTCCGGGGAAATCCTGCCTGGCGCCACCACTACACATTGGGGGAGGGGGTGGGAGGTCAGAACCCCCCTCCTCACATGACCCCAGTGACCAAGTAACTTTTTAAACAAAAACTTGAGTTTTTGTCAGTTTCAGTTAGACATTTTGCAGCTGTATGTAGCAAAAATGTCCAGGGGCCCATACATCGGTACTTATTTGCTGATAGGGAGGTACGACCGAGCCAATTGTCGGGGTCGAGAACTCAAAAGACGAATATGTCAAAGAGAGCATTCAGAAGATAATGAAGTGCATGTTTCCTATCCCACTTCAAGTCACATGCACATTGACCAATATGATTGAGCAATGGATGAAAACGATTTTGGGCCTGAAATATCCATGTCATAGGTTGCCCCTTCTGGTTTCAATTCAATGGAATGACCCATATACCTGTACCGTTGTCGCTTGCCAAGTCTATAATGTCTTCTTCCTACGATATTGGTCAGTTTCATGTTCACCAATTTCTTGAATAAGATGCGGGGATTATACGCTGGCGGGTTTACCCGCCTGACATTTCTAGTTCTATAATTGCAACATCATCCTTCACTTTATGTGAATAATGATAGTGGGTGTACTTGTCTTAGGTTGCTGTAATAAAGATATTTTTCGAAGTCTGTCAGCCGTCCAAAGGATCGATTGCCTATAAAAACCTTGTCAGGCTTCATTTGAATTGTATGCCAGTGCTGTGCGCCGCACGGGGATCCAGTGGCGTAGCCCGTGGCAGGGCAGTTTCCCCCCTTTGACAAAATATCAGAGGGAAAATCGGGGATCGAAGGTTTTAGAACGGGAAATGGAAAGGAGGGGTGGATTGAGGGGAAGTGGGGAATGAGAACGACATAGTGGAAACCTTATTTCCAGGAAATTTGGGAATAAATGGAATAATCGCGAAACCAAGCGGGCCCAAATGCCCGACGGGAAATGAGATATATGGTTGAGGTTACCTAAAGCAAGCCTGTTTTCCGTGGACGTCCCCGAAAATTTAGGGGTAACCTACCCCCACTCCCTACCCTCCTCCCGGAAGAAATGCCCAAATCGGGCGTGAAAAATTGTCTTTAACCCCTTCTGGTCACGGAAGGCTGGACACCACGCGCCTGCGTGCACCAGCAAGATAGAACGCCAGTTTGTTGGCTATAACGTGAGTTTTCAGTCCTTCTATTGTCTTGGAGCATATTGTCCGAGCGGTGACATAGCCTTGACAATAAACAGGAGAAGGAAGAGAACAAGTAACGCTTACCAAGCCCAAGATTAGTCGATTCTCTAAACTGAATGTAGTGTTCACTGATTTTTTTTGTCCGACCACTAAGGGCATGGAGACGAGAAGCGTACACGGGCAAGGGTGGCGCCAGCGGGGGCAGAGTTTTTTTTTTTTTCTTAAAGAGAAATGTTAAAAAAAAATGAAAACATTAAAATTGCAAGGTTTTGACCTAGGGGGTAGGGTGAGCCTCGTCGGGGAACTTCAACTCGGACCCCCCCCCCCGCCGTCGGGACTCGCGGGGGCGCCACCACTACGACATTGGGGGAGGGGGTGGATTCCGAACCCCCCTCCTCACATGACCCAAGTGATCAGTACATTTTTTAACACAAAAACTGAGTTTTTGCAGTTCAGTAGAAATTTTTTGGCAGCTGTTTGGTACAAAAATTGTCCAGGGGCCCATAATCGTACTTATTTGCTGATAAGAGGAGTAAGACGAGCCAAATTGGTCGGTCGAGAACTCAGACGAATATGTCAAAATAATGCATTCATAGATAATGAGTGCATGTCTATCCCACTTCAGAGAACATGCAACCATCCTTCCTCCGTCGTGGATTATGTGGATAACAGACCCGATTAAATGAGAGCCAGTTCGTGTTTGGTGAGTACGCATTGCTCACACTGAACAGTTCAGGGGAAAGACGAAATTCCCCCCATAGCAATATCGTAACGGCTTATTTTCAAACTGTTACCACTGTTTGAAAACGCAACCTATTCATATCCCATGTTTCCGGATGTTTAGTTGTTTGATAAGTAATGGGTGGGAGATCTTTGAAGTTTTATGTTGGCAAATTTGTTCACGGTCACGTCGAACTGCATTGTTCCCTCATGAGCCTTTGACACAATAATCAGCACCATCTTCATTCAACTGTACCTTCCGAACTGGCTTATTGAGAGTGTTTCCAAAATGAAAACTTCGTGTTTTCCTCTTGGTCCGCAGAGGGCGGGTGCGCTCTTCAACAATGGCATCCTACAGTAATCCAGTGAACTTCATCTATCTGCAATCTATCATCTATATCAATTGAAAAGTTATCCATATAGAGTGTTGAAAACTGAGCCTAATGCAGGATATTGCACTTTCACAACACAGTTAATCATTATTTGGTTCAACAACCAAGTATTACCTGCCCTCTCGAAGCGTCCTCGCTACCTAATTCAGCATAGTTTGGAAGAGCTTTTTCCATTTAGAACCTGGTCCTTCAAAAAACTTGAGAGCACCGACATCGCCGTCACGGCAAGCTATAATTTTTTTTAAATGTCGGTACGCGCTCTAGCACGTCCTCATGTTCTCCGCCCCTCCTCGTTCGCGTTCGTTCGCGTCCGTTCGTTCGTTCGTCCAGTCTGTTCGTCCACGTTCATAATTCGTACTTCTGAACGCATACATGCGCTCAGGTTTGAAACTTTTGTGGGTGGATGAAACATGTCACTGGCTAGGCTGATTTACATTTTTGTTTCATAGTGTGATTCGATTTTAATTAAATCAAAAATAAGTACACCTGCCCCAATTTCCAACTTCCAGTGAGCTCTATGTGACATCCTAGAGGAGGTTGTTACATTACCCATCCCTCTGCAGAGCAGTGTTTACCTTATCTGTCAGAAAGTCCAAGGTCTGCACCTAGTTGACAATTGAACCTATTGTCCAGGGGGGGGGGGAATTATTTGTCATCAACACATCTCGCTCTAGTTGTTGGCTGGTGACCCAGTAAAGAGAGTTTTTTTTACATGTTGGGTACATATCTCTAATATTGGCCTATGAATGATTTCGTTGAGTACTTGGTGGCAGGCACTGATAGCATTACGAGGCAGTATGTGTTAGACATCTTCCAATCCATTCCAAGGTTAGAAGATTGTCGTAAAGGTCAATAGAGTTGACCAATGAAACAATACATGTGGATTGGTGAAAACATAGCATGTATTCGCCACGATTGAATTTTGGCCGGCCGCAGCTATCAAGACGGTTTCGACTTGCGCTTGTTTTTTACCAGTAATAGTGTACGGGGTCCAAACTTGGGAAGCGTATCCGAGTTGAGGACGCACATAAATTCTATAGGCCGACTCTTTGACATAGGGTGGACAATTATGCAAATTTCTAGAATCTAATGACTCGGTGGCTTTGGCTTTGGTGTTAGAAATATGAGTCGTCCACGCCAATTTGGAGTCTAAGAAAACGCCAGGGTAGTGGGTAAGATTTGACGTGATCGGAGGTTTACCGGAAAGACTATAAATGAATTTGTGGGGCTTAGATTTCAGGGTGGTGGTAATAAC
Organism: Sclerodactyla briareus; assembly: GCA_026419785.1. Lineage (NCBI taxonomy): Eukaryota > Metazoa > Echinodermata > Holothuroidea > Dendrochirotida > Sclerodactylidae > Sclerodactyla > Sclerodactyla briareus. Next base: position 225,809 of record JAODTK010003109.1, on the reverse strand, counting down.
ATGACATCAAAGGATTGAAGCTCATGCACCGTCCTTTAGAGCATGCACTTAGAGCAAGAGAGTCCATATCCTTCTGCAGTGTCAATTGTTCGTCCAAACGTGGTGGAGGATTCAAACTGTCGGTACAAAAAGGCATCAGATTGTCAGCAAATGAGCGAACACTAGAAGACGCAGTCAGGGAGATCGTTAATGTAGCACAGAAGAAAGAGGGGTCCAAGGACAGTACCCCGTGGGACTCCATGCTTCTTCTACTCTACTCGTGGTTGGAAGATTACGGTCAACAAAGGTTCTTTTAGTACGGATTCGAAGAAAGGAGTGTACCTCAATGCAGAGAGTTGCCTCTAAGACCATAAAATTTCAATTTATAAAGGAGATGTCTGTGCGACACTGTGTCGGAAGCCTTGTGAAGTCAAGCAAGATACTGTCCCCTTGGAACGATTATTAATATAGTTGGCAAGGTTCATTGCGATGAAGGAGCAATTGGATACTGTGATCTTTTCTTACGATAGCCTATGTGTGGTGTTGATATGGGGGTAAGAATTTCATTCGCTTCTAGAGGATTCATGAAATGACTAGCCACAATATGCTCAATGATTTCAGTTTTGCCAACTACACTATTACGCGATCTTTCCGGGGTTTGATCTGAGTCCCTTCTTTATGGATAGGGGCAACCTTTGCCCTTCTAAACTCATCAGGATCAGGCAGATACTTGTAAAGAGGTGTCGGGTCCATATGGGTAGCGTACCGGCCGGGTACGTATGGTAGCGTAACTTGGCGATGAAGTGGGGGTGCCAGGTACGATTGGACATTGGCCTGAATTACCGACAACATGTGTTCAGGGACGTGTACGGACACTTAGTCCAGCCATAGGTGTACACCGGAGTGCCAAAGGTTAAGAGGGCTATGCTGACAATTTGAAATCATTGAAGCACTTAACAAACTATATCAATATAGACACTCTATGTCCAAACCTAATGCTGACGTGGGCAAAGTGTTGACTAAATCGTATGGTCTGGGGTTCGAATTCGTCTTAAGATGCAGTGACCGTGCCTGCCCTTGTATTTCGCAGCTTCTCGCATATTGGCCTAAATGCACCAGACATATTATGTCTATGGCCTAAATCAGTATAGGCTACGGTCCCTCAGTCTAGATATGCTCGTCACGGTCGCGATGCTGTCACCAGCTACTGGCATATATGCTCTGAGAAAGCACGGAAATCCACGAATATTCGAGTATAATATTGCAACGAAGTTAAAGAACGCCAGCTAATTCTTGAACCAGATTTGGTCGAGTTTACATACATCATTTGCATGGGCCGTTCGCGCAAATTAGGGAGGGGGATAGGCAAGGGGCACCAGGGGGAGTTGGGGGGACGACCCCCCCCCCCCCGTCGGGAGTTCTTTCGGGTACGGAAGGTCGGGGAGCCCGAGGGGGACCGACAATTTACCCTCCCGACAGGCCTGCCCTGACAATATAAATATTCATCACCTTCTTTATAGCGAAAAATCTGTATTGAAGCTTAAAATTTTCGGGGCCCTTCGCGCGCCTCATAACTACTATAAGTTGCCGAGTCCCTCGCTCAATTTGATAGCGTAATCCTCTCCTATTTTCCTACAAAAATAAACACGCGTGGGCATATATAAATAAGGATACACAAGCCTCATGAATATCTTCGTCGGAATGTCCCCTGCAAAGAGATTAATCTTACAATTCTGTCGGGAATTGATGATGGTCGTTTCCGCCGCCTCGACCACTGTTTTTTGCCTTCTTGGTTAAAGGCCATGTTCAATTAACAGTTTGCTTTATACTACCACAGGTTAAGAGAGGTCACTTCAAAATCTAAACCCTAATTATAGGTTTTGGCATGTTGATAATTTGTTGCAGATATTTCAATTTATACTCTTGAGAAATTCAAGGAATCCTGACATCACTGGGACCGATGCATAGTTGCTAATGGGACCCTACCAAGTAACTACTACATGTTGCGCCATTATGACAGGAACCCGAATAAGGCATTTAATTATAAATTAATTGAGATTATTCTTTGAATATTCTGTAAATGAGTCTGTAGGTTTTTTATTTGGATCCCATCTATATGTTGTTAGGTACAATTTTTCCAGAAGCACAATGTTTTACATTGAATTTGTATTTTAGGTATCCTTGCGTGATGTCACAAGGCAAATTGTGCATGCCAATTGTGCCTTATCGGTACATTCCAATTGGTGCGAATTCGGTTTGGTGTTCGGCTGTCATTTTGTAACAAATAGAGAGCGCCAAAGTGTAGCGTTCACATGACCATTGCCCTTTGTCGTAGTGGTGTTGCTGTCACGACGCAATACTCGCAGTGCCAGGCATTTCCGCATGAGCAGTTATCGGGAGTACCGACCCTATTCTACTTATAGCGATAAGTTATAGTCCCTGATGAGTGGGATGCCATTGAGTGAACAATGCCCTCCACATCCACAATGTTTTTTTTTTTTCTTTCGTTTTCTGTTTTTTTTTTTTTTCGAGAATATAAAAGTTCAAATCGACATAGCCCCCGTAGGCCTAGACCCTAACAGTCGGGCACCCTCTGCAGCTGGCGGCAAGGCCCACGTCTTTCAGGTCTCTCTGCCACCAAACTGACGGTTACCCTTGGCGCTTTGACCTAGAGCGAACAGCGAACATCATGTCTCTCCGTCCGTCCGTTCTTTAGTTCGTTCGTTCGTCTATTCGTTCGTACACGTCCCCACTCACAACTTCTGAACACGTATATGCGATCATTTAAAGCTTAATGGATGGTGAATCATGCCTCCCTGGCTAGGCTAGTTTACTTTTTGTTCGTATGGTGTGAATATATTTTAATTAAATCCATTAATTACCCCAATTTGTCTGCACACAGCCATTCCCTCTGAGCTCCTCCGTGAGGGAGGTTTGTTTACATTGCTCCCCGTAGCTCTGCATGCAGAGCAGGCATCATGTAGAAGGGGAACTGTTCAAGTCATCTGTCAGAACTGAGGTGGAATGAATAGAGGCAACGGGGAATAACAGGAAGTTCTGTGGGAAGATATGTCATCACCTTCGCATAATGTAGGTGCTGACTGGACTTCAGCCCCTGTGTGGAATATCAATGTGAATCCATGTGTAAATTTCCACTGTTCACTGCTAAAGGCCTAAGAAATTGAGTTGGCGCGGGGGTACACAATTGTGGGTAAATATATCATCATAATTGTTCAGCGACTTTGTGCTGGGCTCTGATAGCAAATATCTATTATCTATATATCTATATATCTAGTCATCTATCTCTCTATCTATCTATCTATCTATCGATCTATCTATCTATCTATCTATCTATGCTATCTAATCTATCTATTCATACCTTGTTATTAAAGCTGTCTTATTATCTAACCGAATGGAAACACGATGTTCATTGACGCCCATTGGACAGGGTTGACATTGTGAAGGTCGACGACCATTGAAGGGGGGGAATGATGGCCATAGTGTAAAATTTCGGAAATGCTACTTCTACACATTTTCGTGCACACTGTTGATATTCGGTCATAATTATGTTCTAACAGCCGTTTTACCAGAGGGGCCTAAGGAAATTTTTGGTCCAAGGTCCAACTTTTATGGAATGTACACAAATTGTACTTGAATTCTTGAAATGCATTCTCCTCCCACAAGCTCAATTTTTAATTTCGTCAAAGTCTACATGTAAGTCTTGCATAGGGGTCATGGGGGCGTTCGTGGGTTTGGGGGTTGAATTTGGGCCCCGGGCCAAAGTCTGTGGCCCAATATATGAAATACCCGGTACGCAAAATATGTATTTCGTTACAAGTCTGTTGCCACAATGCTGGATGTTCGGCCATGAAGATGGCCTAATAGCCGTACCTTTCGGGTGCCCAAATATTTAAGGTCGTCAAGCCGGGTGTGACCCTGGCGACCAATCTGGGAAAGTCAAAGGTCAAGGTCAAAAGGTCGTTACAGCTAGGGGACAAGAGGCCATGGTTTGAAGCTGCTTGTAATCCTCATGATCTTGAACATTTATCACATAATTGACATTTGTCTTGGTTACATTGTGCGGTTTATTCGGCTACAGCACCATTGGGGCTCTAGGTTCTCATTGTTTTGAAGAATAAGGCATTTAAAGTCCATGTTACACGCTGCCTCAAAACACTTTGAATAGGGTCGTCTCGGCCATATGTGTTTTTTGCGAACCATACCGTAAAAGTTTCTTGTATGCTCCGCGCCAACTATGGGTTAGCGATATACGCTTAGATAGTGATAGGGTTCAATCGGCATGAGTGACCCCCCCCCTATCCCCACCCCCTTGCGAAAATGTCTGCGGATGCCCATGATCATTGGAGCCAAGTGAAGCTCGCTTGCCTCTCTTCACCCTCTACACATTAGAGACGTGGGAGCCTTTGATGTATTTACATCCTTGATTTGTTGTGATGGTGTACCCCCCCCCCCCATACTTTCAACTCGATAACCTCCTCCAAAAGCCATGCAGACAGTCAAAACCAGTCAAACAAAGAGAAAAGTTAAGTTAGGACGATTCGGGAAAGCTTCGAAGTCTGTAGTAGTAGTAGTAGGGTGAGCTCTCTAGCCGACATGCGCAGTGATCAATCTCCGCCACGATCACGATCTTGTGCAAGCTTTACTGTTTCCTCGAAACTGTTAATCTTGATGTCCCTGAAATGCATTGAGTTTTCCGAGGCAGTAGACACGCGTTCTCCCAACTGGCTAGAGTATGTCTCAATGCCTCTCTCAGCGCGATCTTCGCTGGAGATTATTATTGGAGTATCGCGAGTCGTGACCAAAAAATCTCAACGTCTATGGGCTACGACGAAGACCAAGGGATGTGGATTTGGTCACATCATAGAGTCGTGTTTTGGTATCCAATTATTGGTCCATCTGATGTTGAGGAACATGCGAGTGGTCTTCTTGGAAAGTAGTCAATTTTGTGATCAAAGATTCTTCGTGTACCCCACCGTTCTAATTCATACATAAAAAAAAATCTGTATAAGGGCATCGAAAATCCGGAGTTTGATTTTTGTACTTATTTGTCTGCTCTTGAAAATTATGATAGGTGTTGAAAGCATTGTGGTTTATCCATCTTCTGTTGATGTCTTCTACGGTTCCTAACAAACTTCTACATATTACATTTCTTCCAACTTTTCATGCCATTTCTGTGATTGAGAATTCTCAGTTTTCGTGCGGTTTATTTAAATTTCTTATTGTAAGTTTCTCGTCACTCGCTTTCGAGGTCTTAATATAGTCTCCAGTCGATGCCCAAGAGATATCATCAGCGTGTTATGTGGTCCACGGTGAAAACGTGTTTTGTCGGTATTACTATTGCGTTGTAGTCATGATCAACTAACTGAGATGGTTGGATAACCGCTTCAATGTCATTTTCACCCGAATTCAAAGATTTGGCCAGGTATGTTATAAATAAAAATTTGCACTCGCACGTCACCATGGGGGGACCCCGATGTGTTCGTTGCGGAAAGGATTTCCAGTGTGCCTATATTTGACCGTGTATGACAAACATGTCAGTAATGTGAAATGAGGATAGAGTTCGTCGCTCTCGAGGATCTGTTGCAATTCATTTTAGGTGAGCCTCTTGAATGGTATCGAACGCCGTGCTCATGTAAGCCATCAGATAGGAAGGTGTTGATGTATATCTATGAGTTACGGCTTTTCAGCTAAATTTGTGACACGCGAACACGGCGAGCTCTGAAGTGCATCTACCTGAGGTATAGGCTTTTTGGGTGACGGGAATAGATGTCATCATTAGGCGGGAGGAGTCTCCTGTATACAAATGCCGAGGTGTTCCTTAGGGTGAAAGTAAGATACAGGTCCTAAAATTTTCTGGTGGGCTTATAGTTTTTCGGGTTTTTGAATTGGTGTAGTTCATTGTTCAATTTATATTGGTATTTCTCCGGTTTCGGCTATGTTATCAGTATATCAGCTATGTATTATGGTGCATGGGGCATATTTGAGAAGTTCAGCTGTGATTTGGTGACAACCTGGGGATATGATCTTTAATGATGCAACCCGCTCGTTTAATGTCATCTTCATCAGATGGTTTGCTTAGTTCCTGGGGCCACGTTTGGTTTGGTTCTGGGTTGATTCGAAGTTCGAAGTTCTGGCAGAAAGATAATTCAGTCAGGGGGTCGCGATGCATTTTTGTCTGGTTAAAGATCACATTATAACGACTTTTAAATACTGCAGAATATTTTACGACGCCTCCCACTCCCAGAATTGTTATGACTTAAAACATTCAAGTTAGCCTTATGCATCATTGTAAATTTTTCCATAGAAGAGGAGAGAGGTATACTTGATTTTACTCCCTTTCGTTTTCCTTCGGAACCGCGGATTTGCCTGAGTCTTGGATACAGGTTTTCAGGTTTTTATGTCTTTGGTGCCACAGACTCTATCTCTGTGGTTTGGGTGCCCGTGTCCATCATGAAGAGAAAAATTGCGTGCACTGAGCTAATAACTTCAATAAGTCCGTACCGGTTCACAAACAACGAAGAACTTCCGAGTTTGAAAGAAGAAACATGAGTTGGGGGGTTGAAAATTTTGAAAATTTTCACGGCGGTATATTCTGTACTGTACAAATCCTAAATTACAGGAAGAAGACACATCGGTACACAGTGGATCGAGGAGGAGGTTGTTTTGTATCCAGCCATAAAGGCTCTAAATGTGGAGGAGCGGCGAAACAAGTGGCAAAGACCCATGGTAACAACAACCTAAAGGTTAGTTCCTAACGGAGGTGTGAACGAGATAGTGAACCTAGCCTACCTCTCTTCTCCTAACAATAAATTCTGTAAGTGGAACTGGGATCCACGTAGGGCTTGCCGCGTTTGTTAACGTGTACACGGTAAACGAACGATTGCGACGTTTAAGATTTTACCTTTTCCAGATAAGTGTAAAACGCTATGGGAAAAATCCCTGAGGATTCCCCCCATTGTGTCACCCAATAATGTGAAAAATTGTCTGCCACACTGGTTGTTTCAGTCTTAAAGAAATTCCATGGACGTCCCGTTAATTATCCAGGAAACGCAGACTATGGCAGGATCGCACTATAAATGCAAGGCAAAAACACACACGCACATGCAAGGCATGGCACATGGTAACGGTCCATGTGTCTCTACGTACATAACAACCACTGGCACAAGAGACGCATCTCACTTAGCGAACATTACTAATACTATTATTTGATGTGCTAGCGGGGGGGGGGGGGTACTAGTACCTCAGTCGTAAATGGCAACAAAATCATTGCAAAACTTATTTTTAATTGTTATATCTCCCAAATACCCAATTAGTTAAGGTTTATTCACTTGCAAGTCTCAAGCGCTGTACTGTTTATCGAGGAATGACTGATGACGCGAAAATACGGAGTCTGTAACTACCCGTCGATAGAAAATCACCAGTGACGTTAAGTGTATGCGGTCGAGAAAGTCCGTTTGGTGATCTCTGGGCCGAACTCGGTTTATTGTGTGTTGTGTGCGCTCACTCAGTACGATTTACGTAACCCGAATCTTGTGAACCCACACGTGCACTGCAATGTATGCATGCATAGAAACGTTTGACATAACACTACTACACTAACGATACAGAATTTCACTAGCGTGTCACCCGTCTGGACTTGTAATGCAGGCTGTAGTATACATTACCACTTGTAGTAGGCCTACTGTGTATGTTTTCGCGCAGAACAAATGGAGATCGTAATACTTCTCAGGACTATACTATATTGAACCCATATTCGTCAGGTTCGCCGCATATACAAACGATACCGTCGATAAATTGGCATAACACCCACCCAGTTTGCTTGCATGATTCGCCTGATACCGTTCGGGAGGAATCGACCATGTAATTCAGATCCCAATGGTCGCTAGTCCGTGTACACTTTAAACGGTTGAGATACACGACCGTTTAAAAACGTTTTTCTTATTAAACTGAAACCGACAAGACTAATCCCATGTTGTTTACCCATGAAAAAAAATGGTCATCATTACTTTTGTGCGCCATATTCCTAACGTCGAATAAGCTTCTGTTATACTCTTTCCCTCGAAGACAACTGAAACTTCACACCACCCCCTCCGCCATCAAATCACACCAGTTACCTACACATCCTGATTAGAAGGGCATAACTGCATAAGTCAAAATGAAAAAACTTTCATGTTTAGCGTCCCCCTCCCCTCCTTTTTTTGAGGATTCTTGAAAATTTCTTCTTTCTTCTTTTTTTCTTCTTCAGGCCATAACTTTTTTTTGAAAGAATATTTTGAAAGTCTAACTCCATGAAATCAGTCTGCTCTTGACAAAGGAACAATTTGAAGCATGCTTTAGGTTAGTAGACCCTGTAGACCAGAAAATCCAAAGGAATGAGAACGGCCGCCTCCTCTGAGAAAGCCAAGTGACAAAACCCGCTTCGACCTGCTTCTTTCTCTTTGCGAACCAACAATCCTTGTATTTATCATGTGCATTTTAACCTAGAAATGTTTAGTATGCAATTTCTGTTATGAATGGCTATTATTTACAACGACTACATGTGGGACAAAAACACCCATCTGGTAGATAAACATCTTGATAAGCATGATGGTCGGGTCCGCCAGAAAAAAAAAAAGGTGCCCGACCTCCTCATTTTCGAGAATCTGATACATGTAAGCAATGACGGTCCGGGGGTCGCCAGAACAAAAAAGAAACGAAAGGTGCCACCTCCTCGTTTTTTACAAAATGGCCGGACTCTAAACTGTTTTTCATTTTTACTCGGCCAATAGCTGTGTTTTGCCATTGTAGTTTTGGCTAATGAATGATCATTATTCCCCACTATTTTTGGTGTATTGTGGTTTTGCCTTCGTCGTGACCTCTGCTCCCGCCGCCGTAAAGATTTTTGTGTTAGTGTCAAGTAGGGCCCGAAGTCTTTTATGAACTCTGATTGATCTGAAACATGGCATGTCATGTTGCCTTGGAATCTCAGATAGATTTGTGGGCCTTTGTGCCAAGATTGCAAAGTTTCTTTTTTTGCAGGTTTTATACAAAGAAGATGAAATTTTCTCCGATTTACACGAAATTTGTGGTGTGGCAATTCTGATGAAATTCTATGTAATATCTGGGTTGTGTGAACCAATCTGAATAGATATGGCACAAAAGTCACTAATTACGAGGGTAATTAGTGATTTTAAAATTATTCATGTTTTAGGCTCGTTAGCAGGGTCGGGAAAAAGTGGGCATTTGGGAGCTCCTTGCAGGGAATCGTGCCATCTGTGAGGGAAATCTGCCTATGGAGGGAAATCCTTGGCATTTTCAAAGGTAATTTCAACAAAATCATTGGTCCCCCCCTTTCTTGCAAATTTTTGTTCCTCCTTCCAGGAAATTTGCATTTTTAGCTCAAACCAGCTATGCTGGTTGAGCTATTATCTATCTATCTATCTGTCTGTCTGTCTGTCCAGTGCGCTAACAATTTGCCTTTCTGGCTCCCAACCAGTCATTCTGGATGGTGTTGACCAAACTTGGACACATTTTATTTACCCATGGACAGTATTTTGACTTGTTGAAGGTCAAGGTCAAAGCCCATTAAAGGGGGCAATATAGGACCTTATGTATAAAAAATTCAAATGTTATCTCCTCCTACAAAATTTGTTTGCACAGTGCTGATGTTCGGATATTATGATGGGTCCAACTTAGCCATATCTTCGGGGTGTTCAGGAATTTTTTGGTCCAATAGCCGCCACTCGGGCCCAAGGGCCCAATTTTATGACATTTCACACAATATTACTCGAAATGCATCTCCCCCACACGATCATTTGATGTTGCTTCTAGGGTTGACATTAATGGTCCTTGGTAAGGCCATTGGGGGTTTTCATGAATTTGGGCTCAGGACCCATTTGGGCCCTAGGCCCCTATATGAAATAACGCATAAAATCTTGTATCTCCTACACAATTTGTTGCACAGTGCTTACATTCAGTCAAAATGATGGTCTGACAGCTGGTACCTTTGGGGTGTTCCAGGAATTTTGGATCCAAGGTCCCCTTGGGCCCGTCTGGCTCTTTTTATGAAATTTCAACACAATGGTTCCCCCATGCATCCTTCCCACGACTCTTCAAAGTTTTACATGTAATGATCCTTGGTAGAGGGCCATCGGGTTGTTCGGGGATTCTTGGGTCCAGGTCCCAGTTTGGGCCTAGGGCCCAATATATGCATGCAAAATCTTGTATCATCCACTACAAGTCAGTTGCACACTGCTGATGTTTGGTCATAATGATAGCTGATAAACAATACCTTTGGGGTGTGAGGATTTCGTTCCAAGGTCTGATCGGCCCGGGGCAAATTTTTTTTAGGATATTTCAGCAATGGTGTTCGAAAGCATCTCCTCCGCTACAAGCTTCACGATTGGTTTTTCTTCAATGTTACATGTAATGGGTCCTTCTGTAGAGGGCTATTTGGCTGGTCCAGGAATTTGGGGCCCAAGGCCCAGTTTGAGCCCCCTAGGGCCCCATCATATGAAATAGTGCGGAAATGTAGTATTTACTAAAAATCTAGTTTGCACAGTGCCAATGTTCGGTCATCAGGATGCGTCTCTAATAGACATACCTTCATGGTGCACCAGGGAATTTAGGACCCAAGGCCAGTGTGGGCCTGAGAGCCCATCGTGGGCTTATGCAAAATGCTTCACTCTTTCAAGTTTTGGTGCACAGTACGACCATGGACTGATGATAGTCTAACAGCTGTAACTTTGGGGTGTTCAGGGACTTTTTTTTGGGATCCAAGGTCCCACTTGGGCATGCGGGCCCATTTAGAATTCAATGGAATTAAAACACATTGTACTCGGAATTCATGTCAAGTTCCCATTGATTCTTAGGTGTAATTGTGCTTGGTTAGTGGTACACTCAGGGTGGGTGGTTCAGGACTTCTGGTGAAGTCCAATTTTGTTCTAGGGCCCATCATGCAAATTGCTCAATTTACATATTTTGAAGCACGGGGTCAGTGCTAATGTTAGGTCATGGAGCACATCCCCCAAATTTGAATCCAAATTCAAATTTCCTGTATTCTCTCTATTTCCCGCATACTGGGTTGATGCCCCCATTCAGCCTGCCAACCCCCACACCCCCCCCCCCCCCCACCCCCCCCCCCCCCCCACCCCCCCCCCAACCCCCCCACCCCCAAAACCCCCCCCCCTCCCCCAATCACCCCCTTCATCAATTGATTTACCCAATACAAATGTTGAAAAAAACCTGAATCCACTAGTGACCGCTTATATAAATCAATTTTCCTTGATAACTCTCTATTTCCCCATACTGGGTTACTTCCCCCATAGCCGCAACCCCCCCCCCCCCCCACAATTTTCCCCCACCACACTACTACAGGTATGATGTCCCCAAAATTACAGTTTTATGAAACTACATTAAACTCTCAAATTCAGATACTATGGATACTTACCCCTTATCGACCATGCACCCCCTCAATATGCGACCGAGTGTCTGGCATTTAACATAGTAACCGGGTGGCCACCCCATCGCCCTTCTCTTTCTGCAGACTATTGTCGCAACGAGGGTTTTCGGCATGGAAAAAGTCAAAAATTTTGCCCAAAGGAAGTTGTTACGGTTGGTGAACCGTTTTGAAGACCGTAGCTACTCTTCCAGCTTCGTGAGAAGCCATTTGGAAAGAGTTGTGTTCGTTTTCGGGATGTTTTGGTCGTTTTTGTTTATATCTTTTCGCCGTCGTGCGTAAGTACGTTCCTTAACAGCCTAGGCTGCGCATAACGTAGGGAGTGTGTTTGTGTACCTCCGTTGACTAACAGTTAAGTGTGTGGTTAACACATTTGGGGTGGTATTCACCCTTCTGCGAGGTTCGGTTGTTGGGGTTTGGCGTTGTTTTTGGGGGTTTTGGGTTCGCAAGTTGGTCAGTACCGGATCCCCTCCTCCCCCTACCCCACCCCTCCCGGGGGGTCCCTACTCCCAGTCCCATCCCGGGGGGTCCCACTGTCCCTCCCCGTCCATTACCGGGCCGGGGGTGGTGGTTTGGTTGCTGTAGCGTGTGCGCGTGGGAAGTTTTTCGATGTGAGGGGGCGACGAAGGGAGAGAGGAGAGGAGTAGAGGAAATATAGGTAGTGATGTTTTCATAGGAAGTTGGCTGTTCACATCCTGGGAGGAGCATAAGAGCCAGGGAGGCCATTCAGTATGCGGCAGGACAAACGCTGCTCAGCAAGCAGTGGAGCTCCGTGCATGAACGGGAACCGTCGGCCCGGCAGGTGGTTCCACACAGGCAGTATCGACTAGCCGTGGGAGGAAGAGCCTCGACTGCGTACCGCTATCGGGACTCCCCATGGCCGGGAGTTCCGTAGTGGCGAGGTGGTTTCACGGTCCAAACCCTGCAGTTCATCGGGGAGGAGACAGCCGAAACCCTGCAGTTCATCGGGGTGACAGCCGAAGAAGCCAAGGAAGCCAAGGAAGCAAGGTTCAAGACCGCGGGGGAACTAGCTCCCTCCGGGCGGGTGGGTCTCGGGGGTGACTCAGGGTCGGGTCGACCAGGCAGTGTCCGAGTTCACCTCCGCAGGGGAAAGGAACCTGGGATCGCCAACCGGCTCGGCATGGGAGGGCGCCGGTCCCGAAACCCAGGCGCAATTGGAGCGACAGGTCGGCGAAAGCCGGACGAACCGACCGTCACTATCGGGTGGACTCCGGACGGTCGGATCCAGGGGCGTCCGTAGGGCGTCCCGGCGGCTCCGGCCGGCCAAGCGACGCACCGGTGCCGGGGGAACGGGTGGGTAGGATACCGAGGGTCCGACTCGAGGAGGTTACGGCTCAGGAGGGGCGCCGGCGGAGCGCCCGGCCGGCTTCGGTCCGACCGAACCGACCACGGGGCTCTGGGGTAGGATACCGGGTCCAGATCGAGGTGAGCTACGGCTGGAGGGGGCCGGCGGAGGGCCCGGCCAGCTTCGGCCGACCGACCGACACCGGGAGCCGGGGATTGTGGGTTCGGATACCGAGGTCCGGACTCCGAGGAGAGCTACGGATAGGCGGGCGCCGGCGGAGCGCCCGGCCGCTTTGCCGGCCGAAAGACCACCGGGAGCCGGGGGGCTGGCTCCGGGTTGGTGGACACCGAGGTCCGACCCCGAGGGGGCGGACGGCTCGGTTAGGGCACCGGACAGGGCGCCCGGTGCTTTGCCCGGCCGAACAAGACCCCTGGGAGCAGGCGGGCTCCGGTGGGTAGACACCGAGATCGGACTCCGAGAAGGGTAGGGACGGCGGTTAGGGCGCCGCGGAGAGCCCGGTAGGCTTCGGCCCGGCCGAACAGACCAATGGGAAGCCGGGGGGCTCCAGTGGTCGGACACCGGGTCCGGACTCTCGGGTTGCGCCCGGCTCGGTTAGGGCGCCTGCGGAGCGCCCGGTCGGCTAAAGAAGGACCAACCGCCGGGGAGCAGGTGGCTCCTGTTGGACCAGACACGAAGATCCGTACCATGAAGAGGGCGCGGAGGGGACGCAGACGGTTCGGCCGGCCGGAACCGAACCACGGCGGAAGCCGGACGGTTTGATACCGACAGTCCGGTCTCGAGAGGATCCGGGCGGCTGGTTCTAGCTGGTTGGGGAGCTAGGAAGAGCCAGGCTTGGCTTCAAACGGGACGGTCGGATCCTGGGGTGTAGCATTGCACGGGCACGCGGTCAGATCGGTATACACTGGGCCAAACCACCGGAGGGCCAGGGACTCCGTTGGCCCCGGTAGGTCGGTCACCGAGGGTACGGACCTCATGAACGGGGACGCCTCTGAGGTTGGAGAGTCCCGGCGAATGAGAAGCGCCAGGATGTTTTTCCAGCCTTGCCGAACCGGACAGTCGCTTCGGTTCGGATACTGGGGCGGCTTGGGGCTGCTTCGGTCGCGAGGCAGGCGGCGATGGCTCGGCTGGGGGCTCGGCGCATGAGGAGCACCAGACCGTTTTCAGCCGACCAGATCGATTACGAGCCTCGGGCACCGGCAGAACCAATCGCCCAAGGGCTCCGACGGAGACCAACAGCTCGGTCGGGGCTGGGGGGGCGCATCGGAAGCGACAGGGCCGACCGGCCATCGAGGGATTTGAAGGTCAGATTTTGAGGCACCCACGGGGCGATCGGTTGGCTCCGGATGGCCGAATCAACAACTAGGAGCCAGGGGGACTCCGTGGTTTTCGAACACCGAGGTCAGGAACCTGAGAGTGAACAAGGCTCGTTTTGGGGGTTTTGGCGCAGGAGCGCCAGTCGGGTTCAATGGCCGAATACGAGGAGGAAGCCCCGAGCAGAGTGTGCCCGTTTGGCCCGTTCTCACCGGTGCGGGGTGTTGGTTCAGCCGAGGCAGGCCAATGCGCCCAAGCTAGGGAGGAGTCACGGTTGGGATTCTTACAGCACGAGCCCTCGGAGGTGGAGGGGCGGGGCAGGCCCAGTCTCTGCCTCAGCACGTGCGCGAGAGGTTGGCGACCGTGCGAGAGTTTTGTTTGGGTCTCGTCTCAACACACGCCTCCCCTCCTCAGACCCCATTTTGAGTGGCAATGAAAAACAGTTTCTGGAGCAAAGCAGTCCGGGTTCCTTGGAGCAGGCCTCGCTACCGGGTACCTCTGGTCCCGGTAGAGGTCGCCTTTGTTTCGGTCGTTCACTCGCCTCGGAAACCCAGGGTTTCTCGGGCCCCGAGCGGGGCGTTGTTCCTTTGCATGGGACACTTTTTCCCGTGGCAGCTCCGGAATGACGCGGTTTCGCCACATGTCCAAGGGGACTGGGCTACGAAGAGCCGTCCCATCGTAAACAGCCACCGCGTGACCGTACTGCCTATCCCTCATTGCCGAGGCCGGTTAGAAAACAACCTGGGGCCGAACGATGGCGAGGGGTTCCACCCACTTCGAGTGGTCCATCGCCGGGGACCTCAACAAAGAGGGATGTCTCGAAACCTCGAGGCAGCTTAAATGAACTCTGGGACCTCGACTCGTCGGTTCGTATGTGTTACGCATGAGCTTGCCGGCTCGTGGGGAAATCGGGGGGGTGTTTTTAGGCGTTTTCCACGGCGTTTTAGAGGGGCGCAAGCTCTCGGCGGGACACCGAAAAAGGTGATCCGTTAAATGGGCCCGGGCGCGTGGCGGGAAATCGTCTCGATGGCGGTGTCATAACCTAAGGAGGCCATGAAAGCTGCTTTGTGCGGAAGGCCATACTGGGCATAGACCGGTTTTTGTCGGACGGCTTCAATGCGGCCCGGCAGTCGAGAACCGGAGGAGGGCCGGGCCTCCGGCCGGCCGCCGACCTCGACCTCTAGCTGAAGGGGAGGCAAGACATAGGCGAAAGCGAGTTCGTACGCAGTCATCGTTTCTCGGCGGAAGCACCAACGCGGGAGGGTATCGCCCGTCCGCCCAAGGGAATTCCGGGTGGGGCGTGCGACCGCCATCCCGATCCTTCCATCAAGGAGGGGGCGGGCGACGTCGAGAAGAGACCTACGGGACGCTCATCTGACCAGGCACCCGACTTCACGGCGATTCCTAGCGTTCGCTACAGGGGGCATGACTAACGCTTGGTGGTCCCTCCCATTCGGCCCGACCCCCTTCCCGACGGCCCCGAGCTCTTCACCGGGGTCTGAAGAGCACCATCTTCGCTTTTTGCGCAACAGGAGGGCATCACGGTCGTCGCTCACACGAACGATTGGCCCGGGTGGGCCCCCATCGGAAAGAGGGTCCGATTGCTCAAACCGCGCGGATCTCAGCGCGTTTCGGACGTCTGCCGCGGATCCTGCAGCGTTCTCCTTGCCCTACGAGTATTCCCCGCCCAGGGCCAGGACTAGGCCCCTTGGTTCCGGAGCTGGCCACTATGAGCGATATTCTCGATCTCTGCCGTCGCGGCGCGCGGGCCGCTGCGGCGCCAGTTGTTGTCGATCCGCCCAAGCAGATCCCTCTTCGTGGGATTCGGGATCTTCCGTCCTATGGAAGGAGCCACAGAGGTGGCGGCGGTGGACAGAGCCACATGGGTGGCTGCGCGGGTTTATAGCTGCTTTTGCGACTCCCTTCCCAGGGCGACAGTGCCCACAGACGCGTCGCTATCGGGTGAGGGGCCAGCTTCGGACGGGCCCCCCTTTGGGCGGATCAGCGGCAAGGAACGCAAGTGACGGTCACCCGCTCGACGACTGTTTCGTCGATCTCTTCGTGGCGGTAACAATGCGCGACTTCAGACCCTCTGCTTCCGGACCCTTTCCGGCTCGGGCAGATGGGTTGGCTGTGGTACCACGGCACGTGCGCCCTGTGTCTCTTCTGCGGGGGACGAGCCAACAGTGATTCCGAGCAAGCGGGCGTCCGGACCCGGTTTGCGGACGTCGCAATCTCGGTTGTAAATCCCAGTGGTTGCCTCAGTAGGCCGGCGATGTCATTCCTCTCGGCCCTCTTCTACCAGGGGAAGCAGCGGGCTCGACGCGATCCGGGGACTTCCGCTCCGCCCTTGCGGGATACATCGCGGGTTTTCCCGGAGGGGCGTCTCCGGGGTGTAAAAAAAGCAGGTCACTGACAGCCAGCTTTTAGGCAACGTTAGAGAGCGTCACCTGCCGCTCATTTTGGCTCCGGCATGTTTCCTCTCCACATCGCGAAAACGCCTTACGAGCGTGGGAGCTCCTCAACCTACTCAACGCCGTTTGTGGGCGGTGCAAGTGGCCTCTGCGAGAGCCGCAGCGCAGGAGCTGTCTTGAGGCGCTGACTACTAAGCCGTCCTTCCCTGCACGGTCAGAAGGGATCGTTTCCTCTCGGATCCGGTTGTATTGGCAAAAGAGTCAGTCGGTGGCTGTTCGCGCCGGGAGGAATACCCGCGATCGGGTCGCCTCGCGGAAAACCCGAGGACAAGCACGGTGCCCGTTCCAGCCATGGGCTGGTTACGAGGGGACTCGTGTTTTGATCGCTCACGGCGATCAATGTTTGGCTTCCGCAGCCGCCGGCAGCATGGCTTCTCGAGCCTGGCTAGACAGAAGTCGTGAGGAAAGCAGGCGGCGGTGGAAAGACTCCGAACACCTTTGTCGCGTGCTATTGGGAATGGAAGCGGGTGACAAGGAAGGGGAAGTTGCCATAGCGGCTCTGAACCTCCGACTACTCAGCATCCGCACTAGCACGGCGCGACGGCACGGGACCACCACCAAGCGCCCTGTTCTAGACTGGTGCATGGTCGATAGGGGTAAGTAGAGTAGGTGAAATAGGTTCTACAAAAACCAGTAGGGTTTGTGAATCTGTGAGCTCATGAATACTACCCCCTATACGACAGTCCCACCCATCCTCCCCCTCCCGGCCGTCGCAGGCGTCCACCCCTTCGCTTCCCGGGTATAACCCACGCGAGAATGCAGGACACCTAGCCTGGAAAAAAAGAGAAGGGCGTAGATGGGGTGGCCAACCCGGTTACTATGTTTAAAATGCCAGACAACCGAGTTAGCTATTGAGGGGTGCACTGGTCGATAAGGGGTAAGTATTCTTAGCTCACAGATTCACAAACACGTACTGTTTTGTAGATCACTCAACTTCAAGTATATTTTGAATCGAACTACCAGGTTTGGAGACACTTGCCAAAAATTAAACAATCAAGGCACATCCATGCTATAAACCAAAATGCCCTGGGAATTTGCAGTAATATGAACATCATGAGGATAGAGTATTAATTAGAACTCATTGCCTATCCACCCCCCTTGAAAAACATTATTAGGATTGAAAATCAGAAATGAATAAGTGCAATTGCATACAGTATATAGATGAATAAAAATAGATGGTGAGGGTTTTCAAAAAATATGCAGTGCAATGCAATTCGGCAAATGCAATATCCCCAGGCTTCCCTAGCAAAGGTAAGGCAAGCTATACAATTTAGATTATATAGAACAATGGTTTTGGGGTAGATGGCGGCGCCTTAGCCGTGTGAGCAACCCATCTAGGAGAAGGTCACTCTGATATAAAAACCTCCCACTTTCGGTGGGTATCTTTTGGGGTAGGTAGAGCCCGTTAGCCTTGGTGGCATAACCTAGGGGTTATGGTGGCACGACAATTACAGATCCCACGCCGTGTGGTGTCTTGGTTGGACAAAGGTATGTCCCCTTGAGCAAGTTTTCTTGGGGTTGAACGTCAGGAAGGACATACGGTTCGTAGAAAGTCCGCCTCACTTATTTATGACAGTAAAACCCCGACTTTACACACCAACTGCGGTTCATGGTACGGTACACCCGTGGAGGGCCACGCCGGAGGGTGGGTGTTCGCTTGGAAGAATCAGTCATTCCGTTATTGCATCAGAAGACTTCAGAGTTAGTAGCCTGAACATAGGTACGATGCGCGGTCGAGTCTAGTGAGGTAGTTGAAAACATTAGCCAGGCGAAGGATCGACCTCTGAGCCTTCAGGAAGTAAGGTGGAGAGGTGCTCAGCTAGAATGATAACTGGTAAAGACTGCAAGTACAAGTTTTCCTGGGTAGGTAACAGAGTGGTAGCGGCGGTGTGGGCACTTTTGTTGGATAGAGAAGTGGATAGAAAAAGTTGTTGCAGTTACTCGTTTAGTGACAGAATTATGGTTATTAAGCATAGTTAAGACAGGATTGTCTCAGTGGTCTCTGTTTAAGCCCCACAGAGGGGTTTGAGTGATAGTATGAAGGATGTTTCTATGATGACCTTCTGGCATTGGTCTCAAGTGGGTGACAAGGAGCTTGTTCTAGGTGCTGGTGATTTAAATGGCCATGTTGGGAAAAAAAAAAAGCTGCGGAGGCTACGAAGGTGGGCATGGAGGTTCGGCTCTGGGAATAGGAATCATGCAAGGTGAAAGGATTTAGAGTTTTGTGATGATACAATATGCGTCATTGCGAATGCTTTATTCAGGAAGCGTGACAGAGATAGTTACTTACAGGCGAGAAATCTAGCAGCCAAATAGATTAATTCTGGCAGAGTGTTCACGAAAATTAGTTAAGGATACAAAAAGTTATAGCAGGTGAGGAGTGCGCATCAAACATAGGCCTATTAGTTTGTGACATTCACCAAGTTAGTAATTAACGGCAAGAGACCCCACCTAGCTAGAAGGAGAGTTTGGAAGCTCAAGGAAACTGTTGCTAGAGGAGAATTTCAGAGCAGCTGAGAACAAAGTGTAGTGAACACAGCAATGATTGCAGTGAAGATCAGTGGTCTGCACTGAAGGGTTGTCTCTTAGAGGCTTTGATAAGGTGTGCGGGTGGACGAAAGGTAGGTCGCCCGTCAGCAGAGAAACCGGTGGTGGAACGTGAATGGACGTGCATTCAAGGAGCAAAGGAAGCTTTGGAAGGGAGTGCGAAAGCCGGAGGTAGTAGAGACAGAGAAGAGCCAATGGAACTTGCAAAATCAAAGGTGGATTCGTCCCTAAGAAGGAAGCGGAATGAGTAGCTTTCAGAACACGACCGCAATGATGTGAAAGGTGAGGTTTTCAAGAACCGCGGAGCAAATACTAAGACAAACCAGGACGTTGAGGGAGCGGTATGTTAGAGACGATAATGACGAGTTAGCTCTTGATGATAGAGCAAAGAAAGAGGCTTGGAGGAGCCAATATAGCCAGTTATAAAGGAGGAGTTTGAGTGGGACCATCAATAGCCGTGAACGAGCAGACCCCAACCAGGGACCGGCTGTTAAGATAGAGAACAGCTTGGTTGAACAGCTGTAGCTCGCATGAAGGGTGGCAAGGCAAAAACTGGGGGGGGGTCCATCAGGTGTGACAGCCAGAGATGCTAAGTGCCTTGGTGATATAGGACGACCTCATCACCAACCTAATTAATACAATAGTGAGGCAGGCCAAAGTCCCATGATTGGAGCTCAGCTATATTAATCAACTGCTACAAGGGAAAGGGATGCTTGGGAAAGAGGTTTAATTATAGAGGCTTGAAACAGCTGGGCCAGGTGATGAAGTTACAGAGAGAGTGCTTGATAGACTATTAGAGACAGAGTGCATATTGATGACATTCAGTTTGGCTTGTGAGCCGGGTCGTGGTACCATGACGCTATTTTGTTGTCCGGCAGCTACAAGAGAGTACTTGCAAGAACAGAAGTTGTATTTGCATTCCTTGACTTGGAGAAAGCTTTCGATAGGTCCCAGGAAGGTTTGATTTTGGTGGGCAATGAGTAGATTAGGTGTTGGAGGAATGGCTGTCCGGTTTTAGGTCTTGTATGGAGAATGCCTCGAAGCTGTGATCTGTTAACGGTTCTTACAGTGACACTTTTGACGTGTGAAGGTGGGCGTGCACCAAGGGTCGGTGCTGAGCCCCTTGTTGTTAATCATGGTCTTTGAAGCTTGTCTAGCGATTAGATGGTTGCCTTGGGAGATTCTGTTGCAGATGATTTGGTGATCGCTGAGAGTATGGAGGAGTTAAACTGTGAAATTCACAAGATGGAAGAATGTATAGAAAGTAAAGGACTTAAGGTTAACATGAAGAAGACTAAAGTTATGGCAGCAGTCTGATGGGGCCCCCGTGTTAGCGCACGGCCATTGGCACTGCTCTATTTGTAGCAAGGGTGTTGCCAGTAATTCTATTCTCTGCAAAACACTGGGTCACAAGTAATGTAGTGGGGTAAGTGGTAGTTTGAATTGCTGTTTTAGATTTGAGTGTAAAAAGTGTACAGGTGAAGTTAGATCTTTTATAGAGCAGCCAGAGACATTGGTGTTGGTGAGGACTCCCTGGAGTCGGTTGATACGTTTTGTTATTTCGGTTGATATGCTTAGTGCTGCATGTGGGGCAGGTACAGTTCGGTGGCTAGAATTAGAAGTGGCTGGGAGAAGTTAGAGAGCTTTTGCCATTGCTCACCTCGAGAGTGTTCTCACATCATATGAAAGGGAGGATTTTTGAGGCTTGTGTCAGGAGCGTTAAGCTCAGTTCATACTTCTACGCCAGACAAGTCCGGCGGTGAAGGACGGCGTCCAACCGTTCACAGGTTCATACTTGTTTCCGGTGTTTACGCGCCGAGGCTCACCGCCGCACAATAGAAAGTCTTTCACGCGCGTTCCAATTCATACTTCCCGGCGATGATGCGTGCGGCCTGTTGCGGTCAGTAAACACATAAATGCACACATTTTCCAAAGAATATATATCATTCGAAATGAGGGATTCTGACAGGTGGGAAGAAATTTGCGATGTATTCGTGGTTGTGAATCATCGGAGAAAAAAGGGGGAAGGCAGTGGTACATGAAACTTTTAAGATCCCCAGAATTATGAGTGGCGAATTTCACTCTTTAGTGACTGATATGCGTAGAGTGCAAGATGACGAAATTCATTCCCGCTACTTTAGAATGAGCCCCGCATGATGTGATGACCTACTACAGCGTATCGCCCCGTTGATGAGTCACCGAGGGACACTCATGTCCCCTGTGTCCCCAGCTGAAAGGCTGTCGGTAACACTGCGTATCTTTAGCCTGTGGAAATTCGCAGCAGAGTGTAGCAGACAGTTACCGTTTGGGGAAATCCACAGTAAACGATGTATTCTTACAAACGGTTACATCCCGATATTTCGACCTCTCTATATTCCGACCTCTCTATATTCCGACTAGTCGGAAATAGAGACGTTTTTATTAAAAAAAAAATCGTCACTATATTCCGACCTCTCTATATTCCGACCTCTCTATGTTCCGACCTCCCTATGTTCCAAATGGTCTGAACATAAGAACGTTTTTTATTCGAAAAAAGACGTCACTCTCTATATTCCGACCTCTCTATATTCCGACCTCTCTATATTCCGACTAGTCGGAACATAGAGACGTTTTTTCACTCGAAAAAAAAAAAAAATCGTCACATATTCAGACCTCTCATTTGACATCCCATGTTCTGGCTGGTCGGAATATAGAGACGTTTTTATTAAAAAAAAAATCGTCTCTGTGTTCCGACCTCCCTGTGTTCCGACTGATTGGAACTGGGCGGAGCATATAGATTTTTTTTTAGCGATAAAAATCGTCTCTATATTCCGACTAGTCGGAAATAGAGACGCCCCTTCCCACACGAGGGGGAAAGAGGGGTGGGAATGGAAAGCGACATTATCTCATCTGAGTCGACTACATTCATCACCGGTTCATTAACTATGAAGCCCTTATTTTTAAAAACTTGACTATATAACCAGACTTAAAACATTATGGAGGCTGGAAGACAGGGAGGTCGAAATATAGAGAGGTCGGAATATGGGAGGTCGGAATATAGGGGTGTTACCCTTCCAAACTCGCAAGGCATTATGAATAGCTATGCCTAATTTTCATTTTCATTTCAACAGAGTTTGTATTATTTTGCCAAAATCTCACACCATATACTTGCAATCTCGTTTCTCGCCCAAAAGAAGTTTGTGTGTTAACCTTTGGCCTTCCATAAAAGCAATGCGTTCCGCAGTCACCGCGCCGTCAAAAGATAAAACTGGTTCATCTCCACCGAACGGACACGTTTTGAACGCGCGTCAACAAAACAACCGGAAATGAAAGTCCGCCGCGAGAACAACCGTGCCCGAAACTTTCAATGAACTCTGGCCGGCGTACGGCAGGCGTCCAGAATTTCCGTTCCGCTTAGTGGCCGGTGGTGAAGTATGATGGGCTTTATCTTTATGGCCAGTGAGACCTGGGCTGAAAGCAGATGACTTGACGGATGGACAGAAATGATATGAGAATGATTAGATGGATGTGCGTTGGACATTGAAGGATAGACGCCTTCTGATTTAGCTGAGATACCGCTTGGGACCTGCTAAAATCATCGAGTGTGTCCAGAGTCGCAAATTGAGGTGGTTTGGGCCACGTCGAAAAGAATCAGGATGATAACTGGGTAAATGAAGTCTAGGATTCAAGGTAACAGGTCGTCGTGGTAGAGGTATGGCCCCGGAAGACCTGGGAGGAGGGTTGTTCGTAGTGATCTAGCAGTAATTGTAGAACCGTGCTTCGCACAGAATAGGTAGAGTGAAGCGGGCTTGCCCCGTAAGTCCCCCGTCTAACCCATTTCAGCATGGAACATTGACGTAAAACTGTGTATGATGAGATGATGAATCTCACTATTGTATGAATTGAGCCGTCCCCTGAACTCTTGCCAAGCCACTTCCCTATCCAGAAGTATTGTGTGTTATGCATTTATTAATAATTGACAATTTACCCTCCCTTCTGAAATGTTGGATCAAGTACAATAGAAAAAAATACCGTGACAACAATCGCCCTCCTCCCATCCCATCTGAGGCTGGATAGGCTGGGCTAGGTTGACCCTTCCCCCAAAATTTGCAATCCACACCCCTAACCCAGAAGTATGTTTTAATGCTTGTATGAATATGAGACAAGTTACCCTCCTTCTGAAAATGTTGGATTAAGTAACAATAGAAGAATACCCTGACGACAATCCCCCTCTCCCCATCTGAGGTGGGAGGCAACTGTGCAGTAGCCTTCATTATAATACAATCTGTCACAGTAGCCACAGACCCATGCTTTGTGGGAAAATGCCATATATAAGTATAATTGCAACACCACTTAGAGCTGGCCTTGAAAAGGCAGGTCAACTTTTTGGGCTCAGAGGCCATTGCCAAAACGGCTGATGGCCAGGCCTTCGGGCTGCTGGGCTCTGGTCACCTCTTACATGACTGGCTGCACCCATTGCCAATGTGCTGCTCAAGAGGTATGTATCCAACTTGGGCTATTGCACACAACAGGCACGTCTAATGGTTATGAGGAGTGAATAATAGCTTGAACACACTCCAACACAGGAAACTGACAATGCTAAATTTTGATAGCTAAACCTGCAAATACTCCTCATGTAACTAGCTGATCTGTCATCGATATTATCAGTATGATCTCGGCTACCAACACAAAAAAGACTACTGGTTAAGTAGCCATCGTGTGTAACACAATTTCACCCATAATTCAATTTCTCTGCCCAGTAGGTTTCTGCTGATTACAGCTTTGCAACGACATTCAGGAAGCCACTCAAGCCTCATCTAGGAATCCTGGTTATTGATCTTGGATAACTCACCTACTCTTCTCAAGAAGTGGTCAATGATATCAAAGGCAGGGGTGAACCTGTTCCCAGGACACCATGTTTTGGTGTCCATCCAACAGACAATCAGTGAATCCAAGGATCCGACCACTTCTCAGGACTTGGTGAGCAAAAGAATTCAGCTCCATGTGACTGTTTACAGCCAACTGCCAAGACTTATTGTGAAACCATTCCAGGACAGACACATGTCCACTGCACATGCGCAATAGCAGAACTGGGAAAGCAGCCACAATGGAATGATGGACATGTTTTTGATGGTTTCAGTTAGCTTATTGCTCAATGAATGGGCAACAAAAATTTAGAGTAGGGATGTCGGTGATCTAATACAAGAATAGGTTAGGTGTGAGGTGATATAATCTGAATGATTAAATTGCTTATCCATAGATTTTATTGGTTACGCTCTTAGCAAGATTACGCCAGGACCATACATGCTATAATGATGTTGTCGGACTTTGGATATAATCAAGATGGCAGGTTCATGAATGGCTAGATTTCAGAAAAATTATTGGCTAATTAGGTGGTCCAGTTTAACAAATTTTACGATTGGCATTTCCATTGGGTGGGAATTCGCTTTCAGCGTTGTTAAAAACTGCATCTTCAACTCAACATGTATATAGTTAGCTAGTCAATTAATTCATTCTAATGGTAGAACCACTGATGCCACAAGCCGCGAGACACTTCGGGCAGATCACCACCGCCTCGTTCTCTCTCAATTGGTTAGTCTTCGATGGATGTTGACAGAACACTGAGCACAATGTTATTGCATTTAAGCCGCGTTTCCATGCACGCGGGCGTGTGGGCGTCTAAAATCACTCTTCGTTATTTTCAATGAGCCGTTTCCAGGGTGCGGGCGTTTCTCGAATCGGTCAGTGTAGCGATTTTTTGCGCCGCGCGTGTCCGGTGGTATTTCGCAATTTCAATCCCGCGGGTTTCCCTGCCCCCCCAATCATACCTGCTGAAAGCCAGATAATGAGGGTAGAGGACAATTTTGAGGTTCGAAAATGTTTCAAAAAAACATCATACTGTTTCAACACTAGGGATGAGTTTTTATACAGATTGTGTCTAAATTCAACGGCCAGACAACCTATTTGAACACATATTACATGTTAAACCATGATATGTCAAGTATTTGCTAATTAAATCTCCAAAAATGTCAATATGAAGTTTTAATGGTGGGACGTAATCGTTGACATTCAGAACAATGGTTTTTTCAGAACAAATAAACACAATGTTTAGGTTTAAACAATAGTATGCGCGGTTGTTTGACAACAACGACAATGACAACAACGTAAAACGACAACAACGACAACGACCGACAACGACGACAACAAAC
Source organism: Sclerodactyla briareus (assembly GCA_026419785.1). Taxonomy (NCBI): domain Eukaryota; kingdom Metazoa; phylum Echinodermata; class Holothuroidea; order Dendrochirotida; family Sclerodactylidae; genus Sclerodactyla; species Sclerodactyla briareus. The sequence goes on along the minus strand of JAODTK010003109.1, from coordinate 200,525 downwards.
AACACCGACGACACCGACAACGACAACAACAACAACAACAACAATAATAACAATAAAAAAATAATAATAATAAAACAATAGTAATCATAGTAGGCTAAATCGGTTCTTATATATAGCGGCATATACACACTAAATGTGAGAAGAGGTGCGTGACTCGAGAGAAAACGCCCGCCCGCCCGGGTGCATGGGAGGAAACGAGTATTCAAACGCCCGACGAGTGCATGGAAACGGCAGCTTAAGACAGCTGTGGGCCATATGAAGGATCAAAGGTCAAAGGTTGCGAAGGGGCAACAATAGGCACTGTTGAAAACTGCCTTCTTGACTTCATGCTCTCAAACATGGTGACACATAATTTGAATTTGTCTTGTTCATTTGTGCAGTTGGAGCACAGCACCAGGTGGTGCTCTTGTTTCCAGCCTGTCGTTAGCAAGATTACGGATGAAACCGTGTTGCTGCTATGGTGATTCGGTTTTGCCACATCAGTGTGCAGAATATGAGGTAGATGAACTGATTAGATTTCCAGCGTGAAGTGGGTAGGTAATCAAGTTGTCGAATTTGCATAATTCAAAGTTTGTTGGACATTCATTATAAACTTGGTGACTATGATCTCTTCAGATCTGAAAACTTTTTAACAAAAATTCGGGTCACTGGAGTATACAATGTGTTTTAATTTGCTAATTTTGCAAAATCTTGAAGTTGGTTGGATTTCACTGAAAACCTGGTTGACCCTGGGGGTGGGGGGGGGTGACTAGAATTTTTATAATGGATCAGGGTACCACATTGTGTCTTATTGCAAATTTATGCATAATTTTTGAAGGTTGTTCGATTTCATGAAGTTTCAGGGGTATGGTCTACCTTCATCTCCCCAAAATTTTAACATTGACTCAAATCATGAGGGTGTTTTTTCAATGTGTATAATTTGCTTCATTCATGCAAATGTTTAAGTTATTTATTAGTATATCTATTAAGTGTGCGTTCACCATTGGCCCTGCGAAAAAGGTCAATAGAAGTGAGTATTGTGTCTCTAATTTGCATAAGTTTTCGTCACATTTCACGAAACGTATCTCGTATATGGTGAAATTGACCCAGAATTGAATCAGTCCCGTTATGAATTTGAATTGGTCAATGAATGATAGGCCTGTTATGTAAGTGCACTACCAGAATCTGAAAGCATGTAATGACTCATAATTTTTTGCGTGGTGACTGATGGAAAGAAGAAAGAACCACTGATTGTGCAACCCAGGCGAGACACTAGGGGCGAATATCTGTGATATCAAATCCTATTTACCCATCATGACCTCCATTGTTTGAACGTGGGGATATACATGTTGGCGGTTTACCAGCCAGCGATTTGTCGAGTTCTTTGATGGATTTGTCAACCGAAAAATTGCACAAACAAGACCTGTTGGAATATCATTATGTTAAATGAGTGGTGTTTCCTTCACATGTCAAATTTTCAATGAAAAGAAATGCCATTAGCAATAAAACATTCAAATCACCATAGCAATCACCATTTAAACCAAGCATGTGTGACATATTCCCATCAAAATAGCTCTCCTTACGTCTAATCCAGTTGGATCGTTTCTTGTAAATATTGTTTTTTTGAGTAGGTCACATTATATAATTAAGTTCCCCAAGGCTCATTTTGATCTCTTGCAATGTTTGGATTGAGCTACAGCCCCCCATTGCTCTTGTTGTCTGCTGGCTTGCTCCATACGAGTGCCCCTATGGAATGAGTTTCCCCCATTCCTATAGACCTACATAATTCCCCTAACACTGCCTGGCGGTAGACTGCCAACTTGTATCTCCCATTTTCTTCAATAACCAGTTTCTATTTTTTTTTTGCCTGTTAACTCTTAAATAAGCCCATTTATTCAAGACGCAATCCTTTAAACCACAATGACCACCGACAGAAGGTCAAATTGAGGTCAGAGTTCACACACATACAGGTCAACAATTATATTACAATGGTTAACCATCCATCCTTCACAGATATTCAATTCTACTGATACAGCCAGAAAACATTTTTGACCCAAAGTGACCTTGAATTACCTTAATGACATGGCATTTTTTATTAAAATTGTAAAACTCTCCATGTGATACATCACTCCTAAAGCATTTTGCATTCGATACCATGGCCCAGTGCTATTTCCAAAAATTATAACATCAGTTTTTGACCCCTACGTGACCTTTAATGACTTCACTACATGGCGGTTTTCATAAAAATTGTTACTCCCATGTTTCTCCACTCCTAGAAGCATATTGCATCCAATAAACACGCCTAGTGGTATTGCAAAAGCTAATTATAATTAAACTTTGACCCCTTGTAACTACCAAAGTATGCGTCCGATCGAACTGGAGTTTGGTGTTCCTCCTCCTCATAAACACACAAAGGTCCTTCACTTAGCCAAAATCACCAGTTTCCCTATTTTTTTGGGCCCGTAATTCCTAAATAAGCACATTATTCAAGACTCAACGCTTTTACCACATGACCACCGACAGAGGTCAAATTGAAGGTCAGAGGTCACACACACCTGCAGGTCAACCATTATATCACAATGGTGAGACCATTCCAACCATCACAGATATTCCATTCTCCGATTATGGTCCAGAAAACAGTTTTTTTGACCCCTAAGTGAGCTTGAAATGGGCCTTCACGACATGGCGGTTTTTGAATTCCTTGACAAAGTCAGAGGAATCTATGCAGTCACGCACGTCGTGTGTGTTGATGTGTGTGTGTTGTGGGTGTGTGTGTGTGTGTGTGTGTATGTGTGTGGTTACGCCCACTTGTAAATCGATAACTTGATCAGGTCTGGGTAGGTTAAGCTCATACTTGATGTGTTGTTTCCCATTATTGATACATGGAACCCGATTGTTTTTGGTTGTGGTCAAGGTCCATACTGAGGTCACCAGATGGTCAAGTTTTGAAAACCTTGTAACACGATAATCCAGAAATGGTGGTCTGATCAGTTGAAATTGTGTGTAGAGCTTCCTATGGGGAGTACAGGAACCCTATTGTTTTTAGTTCAGGTCGGGAGTGAATTTTGGTGAAAATAGGAATTTGCGAAATTTTCGATAATTTTTGGCCAATTGGGGCTTGTAAACACGATACTCTACCCACCAATGGATGGATAAGCTCATACTTGGTATATGGTTGTTCCCCGTGTGAGTACATAACCCTATTGTTGGGAGTCATGTCAAAGGTCATCTGAGGTCACCAGAGGAGGTCCAAGGTCTGAATCCTTGTAAACACGATGATCAGAATGTGGTCTGATCAAGTTGAAATTAGGTGTAATACTCTTTCTATGGGGAGTACATGACCCTATCTGTTTTTGGTTCAGGTCAGGATTGAATTTCTGATCGAAATAAAATTTGTGAAAATTTGATATTTTAGTCTAAGTCCAATTTTTGCTTTTGTTGTAAACCAGATAACTGTCCCACTGGATGGATGAAGCTCAAGCTTGTATGTGAGTTTCCCATGAATGAGTAACTGAACCCTCTTGTTTTGGGGTCGGACAGAGTTCATTTGAGGTCACCAGCAGTCAAAATCTGAAAACTATGGAGTTAGTGTGTATCTCCTATCAAGAGTATAGGAGGCCCTATTGGTTGGTTGGGAATTTGTCAGACGTTATGGTTCCCATAATGAGCTTTGGGGGGGGGGTTTCTTTTTTGCAATCTCCGATTTGTCCTTGTTGTCCCTGGCTGGTAGGGGATGTCAGAAAGAGTCAAGGAATCACTAAGCTTTGCTTTTGTTCTAAAAATTGTTACTCTCCATGTGAAGCATCCACTCCTGGAAGCATATTGCATTCCAATGAAACACGCCTACTGTTTTTTGGCGAAAAGCTATTAAATTAAACTTGGACCCCTTGTAAACCACCAAAGTATGCGTCCGGATGCGAAGCGGGAGTTGGCTCCTCCCTAAAGCACACAAAGGTCTATCACATACCAAGAATAACCAGGTTCTTTTTTTTTGCCCGTAACTCATAAAATAGCACATTATTCAAGACTCAAAACCTTTAACCAACCACATGCCACTCCACAGAGGTCAAATTGAGGTCAGAGAGGTCACACACAGCAGGTCAACAAATCTATCACATGGGGACCCTTCCAGCCTCACAGAGATTCAATTCTTCCGATTATGGCAAAAACAGTTTTGACCCTTAAATGACCTTATGACATGCGGTTTTTTTATGAAAATTGTACTCCCATGTGATACATCCACTCCTAGGGCATTTTGCATTCTGATGAACATGCCCCAGTGCTATTGCCAAAAGGTTCTAAAAATCGTTTTTGACCCCTACTGACCTTTGATGACTTCAATGACATGATGGGCGGTTTTTTATAAAAATTTTACTCTCCATGTGATGCACACTCCTAGAAGCATATTTGCATATTCAATGACAACGCCTAATGTTATTGCGAAAAAGCTAATTAAATTAACTTTGACCCCTTGTAACTAAAAAATTACACAAATTTGAACCTTGGATGACCTTGAAAATGCCACGCGTTTTTCAGACCAATTTTCAACCCCTGATTACCAAGTTTCGTGTACATCGGACAAACTTTAAAATTTTACAGTAAATCACCAAAGGCAGAGGGCATCCAGACTTCGGTAGTAAAACCGAGTTTTCGAAAGCATCCAAGATCTCCATGGTGGGTCAACCCGTGTTACCAAGTTTCAGCTAAATATAGTAAAGCGTGAGAGTTATCGCCTAACGCGAAAATCTTGCAGGCGCGGCGGCGGCGGAACACGACTAAGGCAAAACAATAATATCCACGAAGGGGGATAGTAATTATAATAACCCGATCCCCTCATACTTGCTTCCTAGAATTATAATTCCTGAAATCCAATTTCCACATCCCTGGCTGTCCTAAAAATTACTAAAATGAAATGTTTTCATTCCTCGTCAAATTGGATCTATTTCTAACCTCCGCACAATCAAATAACATATAGATTTGGATAAAACTACTTGCTGGCCTGTGATTGTGAGTCCTGTTACAATTGCCATCCCATTACATAGTCCTGTCCATTGTGCACTGACACTTTAGCCTCCAGTATGAACCGGATGTTGAAAACACCTAGTATGCCTCCTAACTGTAAATAAGATTTCCAGGGTGTATCAGAACAAAGTCCAGTCACGTTTCACACATACATGTATAGCTAAAACAGCTCGCAAGGGTTCATTTCATTCTTTAAATTTCATTCTTGTTATTTTCACAGGGACATTTTCCTCATTGTTTATGGAGTTCCGAGTGATACAGCTGCATTACGGGTGAGTACACCTAAAAAGCCATGTGGCAGTGTGAGCTGATGTGATTGTGCATGCTATCTATCTGTCTGTCCTTCTGTCTGCAGGTCTTCTTTCCTGTCTTTCAAAATTGGATTAAATTTCTGAGTGCTTCCTTCCCCGTCCTTGATGGATCATGAAGACACTTGGTAACATTAATGACCAATTGAGGTCCATCTAAGGTGTTTGAAAAATTGAAATCAAGGTAATCTAGAGGTAATTTCAACAATCTGGAAAAGTCAATGCATATCTCCGTAAGTGTAAATTGGGTGATTATAAGAGTGGGCCAGTACTATCAAGGACCATGTTGCTAATATGGGGTGTTCAGGGATCAGAGGTCATCTATGGTTCATTTGAGCACCAGCTGGTCCTTGTGAGGGTAATATGAACGAGATGGCTACTCTTCCTCAGATTGAATAGGTGGACATGATAGTACCTACCAACAATTGACACATAACCCTGGCATGCACTCTGAAAATCCTATAAAGTCGGTGACAGCAGGTAATATACTCATAGACTGTGGTCCGGACAGGGGATTAAGATCGTGGATAAATAAATGACCTGTGATCTTTGATGAAAACTGGGATTACACAGTACAGCTCAGAGGGCAACTTTTTGCAGTTTCAGGGAAATAATGTATATTTTGTGCAACTTTTTCATGGGCCTGGATAAGGTTGATTAATAATTGATTATGAAGAGAAAAGTCGGCTATTTAGGCACATCTTTATGCCCTCCACTGGACAGGAGAATCAGTCGGAAGGTACTGTGAACATGCTTTGCCTTATCTTAATAAATAGAAAAAAATAATTTTTCAGTTTGAGTGGGCGTGGCAGCACCCCAACAAATCCAGGAGACTGAAGCATGTCACGAGCAAGAGGAGCTCAGAGAACGCTTACGACCATCGCCTGCGGGTCATGGCCAACATGCTCCGGACGAGCCCCTGGGCCCGGCTGCCCCTCACTGTACAGTGGCTGAAGCAGGAGTATCGGCGTGACTTCCCAGTGGACCTCCAGCCCCCCACATCATCCCCTATAGGGTACTTCCAGATCAAGAGCAAAAAGGTGCTTCATGATTTTATTGCACCGTCCCCCATCATTCAGAGATGTCATTGAGTATTTATTTATTTTAATATGAACATCTGATCTAATCAATGATATTATGAACATGTTCCTGCTAGCACAGATGTGGTTATTTTTCCGTACTAAGCCCTGGAGTGTAATGTAGATGGACCGAGTATGCATGAATGACTGAAAATGACATAGAAGAGGCAGATGGAGAGGCGCTCGCAGAAGGTTGGTTTCGGGAGGGAAATGGCCGTAACTGAGCGAGATAGTGATGGAAAGAGCTGCTGAATTATACATGTGCACATTTTGTTAAATTCCAACAATTTCTTAGGATTTGCATACACATGATTTGAACCACAAAAATGACTCTGGTCTGACCTTGAAATGGCCCTCATCCACCTACAGGAGTTTCCTACATCTTAAGCTCTGTTGAAATTTGCATAAAATATGCCAACTTCGAAATCAAAATTACCTCCACATTTACTCGGACCAAACTGAGTCTACTGTTACTTCATTGAGTTTCATTCAAAGCTGACATTCCTCAATCAAACTCCGCAAAATAGCAGGCCTCAGTAATATGGAATGTCCACTTTCACGCCCATCCAATTTTTTCTTCTATGGCAGACCTGTCTGCCAATTAGATTTCCGGTCAATAGACGAAGTAGTAGAGAGTAAATTGCACTAGCGGCGGCAGCGCAGCTACACACCCAAATATAAACTTCAGATACTGCGTGGCCGGGATTTATTGATACAGTGTATATATTCTATAAAACAGTATAAGCTTACAGTTAGTCATCGTTCACATTTACAGTGTGCCGTGCAGTTAATCTCCTAGTTGATTGCACTATACAGTTCTAAAATTTAGTATATGTCCTACATCTCAACCCACCCTTTCTCACGCTGAATTGTATTAATCAAATGTATTACAAATGTTTCACTGAGGTTGTCAGAAAAAGTGGGAAGCTGCACGCAAGACCAGCACCCACCTTAGGCTGTATTTGCACAATAACTTTGTTGATTTGAACGACTTAGACCACATTTGATTCTGATGAGAATAGCCCGTCACTCTTTCAGGTCACTAGAGGTCACAATCTGAAAATTTTTGTCTATAGTTTCCAAAGGTGAATCTCTACCCAGTACCAAGTCTACTCTATAGTTTGTTATTTAGAGCTCTTTTTCAAATTTTTCCCCTCAGGTGAAGCAAGTAAGAGATGGAGGGAATGAAGGGTTTTCATCACAGGATTCGGGTGATGAACTACCACAGGCATATCTTTCAGTCATAGCTCAAGGTGTGAGGTCTGCATCAAGAAGATTAAGGTGAGTACCATTATTTCATCATCATTTCGTTAATTTTCCTCCATAATCGAGTTCACTCATTATGTCTAGAGCTTTAAAGCTGTCTAAAGGATTGAGGCCTGGGGATTTGTTCAACTTAGGTATTGTAGCAGGCCTCGAATTAAAAGTTGGAAGGGGCAAGGCAATTTTGCGTGAGGGCAAGCAATTTGCCTTTGGTTACATTCAAAATGGCAGGGCACCAAGGCAATTTAGAACAATTTTAAGGGCAGCAAGGCATCTGAAAAAGACAAGGGCAAGAGGCAATTGAAAATTATCGCAAAATGTTTTATTGTGACCGTGTAACTCTCTCATCATACTACGTAACCGTTATAACCAGCTCCATGTCTTCTTATCGGTCGGTCAACCGCTCGTTGTGACATGATTTTTTCAACTCGTATTAATTTACTCTAGATACTCAAATGAGATCGTTTTTCATATTTCCCATGAAGAAACAAATGTAGCTTTCTGGCAATATAATTCATTCATGCGTATCATGTAGGACTACTGATATATTGCAATTTATAAATGTGATGTGAAAAGTTTTGTCGCTGCGAGATCTCGCGAGCAACTAAAATCATAACCGTATCACCTCAATCCCACACACACACTTACGACCCGCTGCACATCGCTAGCGCTGTCCTGCATTCTGCCGCAAACCGGTTCGACCATTCAACAACCATGTGCGCAGACTGCATGCATAGCAGTAATTATCTCAGAGTGAATGTACTAAAACCAAAAAAACTTCTGTGGACTTACGTAGGCGTCTCGGTGCCATTCGTAACCTGCCGTTTTAATTATTATTAATTTGTGGGACAGCTCGGGGCCGCCGGCCTGGGTTTTGACGTTAATTATGCACTTTATCTATTGTTTACACGAACCAATTCCTACAAACAAAATGTAGTACATGATGTTGAAGGATAATCCGATTAATGTGCGATGTCGAGCGAGATTCGATATAGGCCTAACGCGATGAATTGTACATTACTGTTGCGGTTACTATAAATAGCTCCATGGTTGCGTACGTCAGTCAATTTTTTAACTTCACTACCAATAGTACGGTACCATTGGCCCAACATACCAACCCGTGAGCACGTATGTATGGTGCACAAACATACAATACAATAATAAAGGACTAATCCAATGCACAATTGAGTAAAAATGAAAATGCCGAAAGTCATGACACTTTCACATGTATGGGCCTGATGATTCGAATGGAAACTTTCGAGAAGTTGTTGTAGGGTATTATCGCTAGTTTTTGAGAGGGGGAGGGCACCGACAGCATGCCAGTGGTAGGGCACGTCAGTCCTGTCGGCGGTGACGGTGAAGCTTGAAAGGCCGGGCATCAGCAGCAAATTGGGGGCAATGCAATCCGACGGTGATTGCCGTCGGTATTCGACGGCCTGTATGGTAGACATCTATTTGCTACAGAGACATCCTCAGTCCATACACCGGTCATTCCAATGCTTCAAATACACCCCATGCTTTAGCTCTGGACGCCGTCTCGCCGTCTTGGGATCGTTATAATCACTCAATTGAGAACTGCCAATTTGTTCAGGATCAATTGAAACAAGCACTTTGTTTAAAAAGGGTCGACCAGGAAAGCAAAATCTATTTCACTTACTCAACTTCCCCCATATTGCCCTTTTGCCGCCCCACCCCCGCGCCATTGAACTCTGGCAACTTTTTACAGTAGTCGGGGCTGGCCAACCCGATCTCCTTCTTATTTGGCCAGTTGAACGTTTAAGTTCATGAGCATCTTGCTAAGAATTTTCATCGATTTTCATCGCCGAAAATCACCCTCTGCTTTTCAATCGAACATTCACTGATCTTGCTATGTTAGCATTTTCTGCTCCGACGTCGTCTATCCGGATGTGTTTATCCTTAGCGGTTTGCGTGATATTGGTTTGGATTTATTCTCTCAGCCCGCTCAGATCACCCTTTTGCGTAAAAGTCCTCATTTTTAGCCTAGGCTGCTCCTAGCACAATAGTGGGTGTGTGGCATGGCTTCCCCCGTAGCCTAACCCACGCGGGTTGTGGGCTCCATTGGTGTTAGGTTTCAGTGGGGCTGGCCTGTTGTCCGGGTGCTTTCCCCTAGCTGACCCCCCCGCCTCCCGCCCATCCCTCCTTGGTTTTTCTCCTCCCTTCCCTCCCTGTCCCATTCTCCCGGGGGTGTGTCCCTCCGCGCTGCAGCGCTAGGAATGTTACGCAAGACGGGTGAGTGCGGGGGAATGGGTGGATACTTTGTTCGTTAACGCAACTTGGCTTGGAAGCTAAGTTTAACTCGTCTATCGTGAGTTCGTTACGCGGCCGATTACTTTTATGTTGTATAGTCCGTATACTGCATAACACTAACGGTTATGACATTTCGCATACATTATCGGAAGTGATTCCCTTCTTGTTATATTGCTTTTTGTATACCGTTCGTTATCGGCTTGATTGGGTTTGTATTTGTATATTCTTATATAAACTGCAATACACTCGTCCTATGACTTTCCGGCTATCATGTCGGAAGGGAATTCCTATTTGTGGGATAATTGTTACCGGCGGGCCGATGTTATGTATTTTTTATAGTCTTACTACAGCAATACACTCGTATTATGACATATCGCATATCTGTCGAAATGATTCTATCTGTGATATCAAAATGGTATACCGTTCGTGATCGGCTGATGTTATGTAATTTTTGTATAATCTTATACTGCAATACCCTCGTATTATGCCTAGGTCACCTCTTCCTGCCGTTCGTTATCGGCTGTGTTATGTATTTTGTATAATCTTATACTGAATACCCTCGTATTATGACATATCCATTTCATGTCGGAAGTGATTCCTATTTGTGATAGTGTTATTGTATATCCTTCGGGAGGAGGTATCTCCTGAAGGCTCTTTTCAGTAGCGGGACTTTCCTCAAATACGGCAAAGTGGGTGTCTCTACCGGGCCTTCCGGCCATTCGCTCCTTGGGACAGAGGAACGCTGTGAGCGCCGCCTTGTCTACGAATACTACCTACCGACGGCAGGATACCCAGGGATATGGCGGTCGCTCGAGGAAAGGGACGTTTCCGAGCTTGGCCCCTTCCGGGCCCGTGGGCAGGTGCTCGTTAGCACCGTGTGTCCCACAGGCATAGAGCTATGGGCACATGACCCTAAGCCGTCGGGGCGGGGCCGAGGTGGCTCGTCGCGCACGTCGAGGAGGCCGGCTCTGCTGGTCCCTCCCTCGGCGCCGGACCCGAACGGGGTGTCGTTCACCTCATGACGTCCGGATGTCCCGACAGGTTGAGGTCGGGGGCCGACCCCGGCGGGGCGGGCCAGAGGTCTCGTCTTTGCCCTGGTCCAGGCCCACTGGTAAGGTCGTCGCCGGCCCTGCGCGGTTCCGAACGGGGTGTCGTTACGCCGTCGGACGGCCCGGGTCCCGACATGGAGAGGTCGGGGCCGTCCCAGCCGGGCCCGAACAGGGGGTATCGGTACACCTCGGGACGGCCCTGAGGTCCCGACAGGAGAGTCGGGTCCGCCCATCCGGGTCCTATCGGGGTGTGGTTACACCTCGAAACGTCCCGGAGGCCCGACGAGTGCGTTCGGGAACGGTCCCCGCGTCGGATCCGGCGGCCGGTACGGCTCAGGATCAGAGCCAGCGCCAGGGGACTCAGGATCCATGGACCAGGGATCGATGCCAAGGCCTCCAGGCACAGCCTACAGCGTCAACATCTCCCCAGTGGGGAAGGTCTCTGCTCGGATTCTGATAGCGGCTAGGCAAAGAAGTTTACATTGGATAGCCAAGCCGCGAGCCCTGCGTGGCAATGTTCAAAAACCATTTTGAACCATTTTTGCCGGTTTTTTCAACATTTTAGAGCGGCCGCGTTCCGGGGCCCGTACGCTGACCGCCCTCAACCCTGGACGCCCCCGGCCTCCTCGTCGGGGAGGTTAGGCCGCGGGCTGCCCATCAGGAACTTCATCTGGTGGGTTCCGGGCAGATGGGGAGGAAGACGACACGACGCTCCCCGATACCGAGATCTCTCGGGCGGTCTCCTCCGTGGTAACAGGCAGTCCGTACGAAACAGCCCCGTAGCTACGCCGGGGATTCTCTCTTGTCCGGCATTGCGACTCAAGTGGAGTCAGTGTGTTCTACCCCAGGAGCGGCGAGCTATTACCCGCCGGTAGTCCTCGGGGGTCGTATGGAAACGCATCCTTGTTAGTGGGCCGTTGATCCCCGATCACCCTAGGGCGAGACGTAGTCGCTGGCGGTCTTTTTTTCGCGAGGGACGTTGTTAAGGTCCCGGCATCGCCAGAGACTGTTCTCGGTCCTCTCACGCATAGTTTCTCACGTTCGGGACAGACTTCGCTACGCTGCCGGCTATACCAGTGACTCTAAATCGCGTTCGTTGGTCCGGTGGCCCTTCCTCACCATGGCCAGTCTGTCAGACATGATCTGCAGGTGCTTAGAGGCGCACGGACAGCCCACAGGGCCTGGTGACCATCGCGTTCGTTAAGAGTTGCCTTCAGTCATCCATCCATCGCGGGCCTGGGCCTCCTCGCAGGATATTTCGAAGAAGTGCGCTAGCGGGAATTTTGACATAATTAAGTCACTGGAGGGAGCCGACTTGGAAGTAGTCTTACCACAGTCTACTCAGAACTTATAGGCTCCCGTTCAGCGCGGGGTTTGCTCTGCCGCCCAGGAGCGCCACCCCAGCCAGAGTCGGATCGCTCTTTAACGAGCAATCAGCGGGTCGCTGAGGCCACTGATGCTGGAAGACTACCAGTGTTCGCAGGGGAATGGACTCCTATCTAGCCGGCCCCCCCCCCCCCCCGGGCGGAAGGCCACGGGGGCTTAGTTGCGGCTCCACTGTCTACGAACATTACGAAACAGCCGTTGCCAGTCGGGACCAGGGCCTGGTTCTTCCGGTCCAGAGGGTCGGGTTCCAAGCGTACTGCTTCGTGGGAGAGACAGCAGTTGGCTACCTTCCCTGTCGGGTTCTTAACCAGGCCCACGCTCTCTCACCTCCTTATCCGAGACTCCAGGCTCGCCTCATAGACGCTTACTGAAAGATGGGGGGCTCACGACTGGAACCGGCCGGCATATAACTGCCGTAGTTTGGCTGGCGGACTACGCCTTGTTAGGCCTACTTGACCTAGTGCCCATTCTCGCCGACCTCCTCGTTCCCTGCTGAGTTAGTCTCGTCCGCTCTTCTCCGTGACCCTATTACTTCTTGCGCAGTTATCACCTTCACGTTGCACGCGCTTTCCGAAAGCCACACGTTCGCGCTCGATCGACCCGACCTTCCGCCTGAGGGACAGAAATATACGGCCCGTTTACGGAGGAACCGGCTTCAGCCCCGACGGTGCCGCTCTGTGCAGCCGCTCTGGCCTTCTTACTTCCTGGACCGAATGGCTTCTTCGACCAGCATCACCTTCACGTTGGACGCGCTTTCCCCAAGAAGCCAGCACTTTCGCCCGATCGACCCGCCCTGTACGCTGAGAGACAGAACCACGGCCCGTTTACCGGCAGGGCCGGGCTCCCCCAGGTAAGCCCGTGCTCTCGGGGCAGACGCCTCCGCCGCCTATCCCGTGGACCCAATGGCTTACTTCAACGCAGTCATCACCTTCACTTCGGACGCGTTTTTCCTGAATTCAGCACGTCGCGCTCGACGACCCGCCCGTTCCGCTGAGAGACAGAACGATCCTGGCCCCATTTACGGAGCAACCGGCTTACCCCAACGTACCGTGCTCCCTACAGCCGTCCCTGTTACAGACCGTGCTAGGCCTGACCCCGCTGACAGCGGAGTGCCACGGGGGTGGGGGCCCCCGGGTTTTCGTGTTCCCAGCTGGGACTTGCCTCACTAGAGACTCCAGGGCGGGTCTGGCCCAGCTCCGTGAACCGTCTCTTCCCGCCTTCCCGTACCGGGTCTGCCCTCCGGAGGCCGTGGTAGGCTCTCCAGAGCCGTGAACCGTCTCCTGTCGGCCGTCTCAAGTCCGTGTGTCGACCTCTTTCCGATCCTCCGGGGCTGTGGTCGCACTTCTTCGGCCCTCCTGATTTGGATGGGCTCTCCGTAGCCGATTGTTAGGAGGCCTTCCCGGTTTTTCCAGTTTCAGTGGTCTGACTCTATCATCCGCCTGGGCCAGACGGCCCATGGTTAGCCCTACCGACCCTACCGAGCCTTCATGCCCACTTCCTCCTGCCCTCCTGGGCCAGATCAACCCTCCCGAGCCACGGTTCGACTTTCTCGTCTCTCTGGAGCCGCGGACCTACTCTTCAGCATCCGCCGCCAGCTCCCCTGCGCAGTGGTTCGCTCCTCCCGGGCTTGCATAGCCGGAGCCCGACTCTTCCTGCCCTCCCTGTGTAGATCAGCCCTACAGAGCGCAGGATCAGACCCCGCCGACTCCCAGAGCATGGGTCGACTCGTCCTGCCCTCCTGTGTTAGATCAGTTCACCGATCGAGATCGAGCCGCCGACTCTCCAGGAGCAGTGGTCCCACTCTTCTGCCGCTCCCTTGGGCATCGATCCCCTGGAATTGGTTCATCCGACTCCATAGCGCGTAGTCCGACTCTCCCTGCATTCCTATGTGAGGTCGGCCCCTTCCGAGCAGAGGATCGGGCTGCACTCTTTCTGCCCTCCTGGGCCGGATCGACTCTCCCGAGCCCTGGGTTGTCTCACCCGTGATCACCTCTTTAGGCCGGGCTCTCACGGGGTGGGCCCCCCCCATATTGGTACGACCCCAGCCTGCGGTCGCAAAGGCCGCGACCTATTCTTTCGACATTCGAGCCAGGTCAGCCTTCGAGGCGGTGGGTCGACCCCCGGCGGTCCGTGGTCGGGTTCACACGTCAAGAGACTTACCCTGCACCGGCGCATTCTCTCCACGGTGGAGGCGTCAGGTGTGGGGGTCCGGTGCGGTCACGGCAACTGTTACTGGGTGAAACGAAGTTCGTGTCGTTAACGAGCACTCAACTCTTCTTCCTATGTGGTCAGCTTTTCTCTCCGGTATTGAAGGCTTTCTCATTCCGTGGGATTGAGAGCCTCGCAAGGCCGCTATCTCTGCAGGGTTTTCGCTCGGGTTTCACCATGTGCACTACCCTCCCCGTTGCCCGCGAGCTGGAAGTCGGCCCGTCCTCGTTCTCCCGAGCTAGGGCTTCTCGCTAGATTGGTATGCGAGCGGTGGGCTTGTGGGGTGTTGTTACCACACGACTTCTGGGTGTCAGGCTGGCTGGGGTCTCCAACACAGGTCTCGCCTAGCCGGCACGAGTGCTGCTCTGCATCTACAATCGACCAACAACCCCTGCTCGTGACGGCACGGACCACACGCCTCCAGTGCCCTGTGGCTATCTGGTGCAAATGCAATATGGGGTAAGTTGAGTAAGTGAAATAGATTTTCACAAAACTTACTGGGTTGTGGAATCTGTGAAGTACGAATACTTACCCCATATTGGACCTACCCACCCTACCGTCCCCACTTCCCGGCCATCACGGTGCGTCCTCCCTCGTCGGATCAAGCGGGCTCCTTCGCCTCTCAATCCCTTGCCATCAATCCTGACGCCTCTGCCTAGAAAAATAATAAGGACGAATGTGTTGCCAACCCGACTACTGAAAAGTGCCAGATTTTCAATGGCGCGGGGTGGGGTGGCAAAGTGCAATCTGGGTTAAGTATTCGTAGTTCACCGAGATATCCAAACCAGTAAGTTTTGTGAATTTCGCCCCATGGCTATCATAGTAAGCTATTTATTTTGGTCCCCAGGTGTAACAATTCTATCACAGACTCTCAGGGGACTGGAAATGGAAGTCCTCTGCAGTAGCACAGTTTTTAGGCTACATCATGTCATTTTCAGCCACCCCAATACACACTAATTGACCCACAGGGGTGGTCAAGTGGCCTGATGGGGGGCTACTAGTGCTTAAGGAGAATTAACGTCGAAACTTTGGAAAGGGAACTATATTCTTAAATGAGAGACCATCATGTCATGAAACCTCTTTCTCAAATTTCATCTAAAAATTGCACACTTTCAAGATATGTCACTTTGAATAAAACGAACAGGACTTCTACCATTTTTTGATAAATTGTGATATCACCTACCACTTGTACTTGATAGGCTTTTTGTTCTTTTATTATAATTTTGTTATCAATAATTCTAAAGATTTGTGCATAGATTCGATCCCTTTATTCTTATGTTATTTTTTCTGTGCATTATACCTTCCAGTGTTCAATATAGAGGGTACATTGTTGTGCAGCAGTCATGTGAATGCTAGTGGAAAAACAAGACTACTTATATGCCAGCTGTAGGGGTTGTGTGAACATCATAATTAGACCTTTCAGTACCTGCCATTCACCTGAGGAAAATGGGCATTTCCATCCTCTTTGTTTAAAATCATAACTTGGGAAGGGATGGATTTTTTGTAGAATGTTCCCACAACATTGCTGCTCCATATTATGTAAAGATATGTCCAGACTTTCATTCTCCTTTAAAGAGCTTAGAGAGAGCCTCTGCCTATCAAGGACCATGGCTGCGTACTCGTCTTCCTGCTGAACTTACCATAGTTGACCATTTTTCCGTTGATGACTTTAAGAAGAAACATAAAGCTCATGTCATCTGTTCAGACAAGGTATCGTTGTTAGTTGTTAGTTTTGTTTTTGGTTTCTTTCTTTTCGTTTTGTGCAGCGCTTTTGAATTTGATACAAAATGAGCACTATATAAATTATTTTATTAATATTATTAAAGTCCCTTAATCTCAAATTAGGGCAATCAAGTCAACAGTTCAAATGTAGAGATGAGTCCTCAAAGTGGGTACAGTACAGTAGATATCATTGCAAGTGGACTTTGCACATGCATCTGCCTTAGAAGCCCCCAATAACACTCTTAAAAAGTTTATGGGATGTCAAACACTTTTCCTAAACATATTTTGTTATCATTATCATGGTTGAATGTCAAACACTGTGACAAATGCCAAGCCTGGGGTGAATTAGAACATATGTCAAGAGTATAAGTGGGTTCATTAGTTTCAATTAGTGTTGGTAAGTGTTGTTTCCGAAAAAGGTTTGCATAGTGGTTAATGCATTTGCGGATCGAACAGCGTTTGTGGCAGATGGAATTGGCTAAGGCCGGGATTGACACTACATGTTGGTGTGTGTGATGCCTACCGTTGTATAGCAGCGGTATGTATTGAAATAATCCAGTTTCCCGCTATAGGAAGCATAGGGAAATCCCCAGAGTGCAGGATCTCATCGCCAATGTGGAACTAATACAGTTGTTTTACCGCTGCCTTTTCGCCAAGTTACTAATAGACCCAAATTCATCAAGTATGTCTGGATGAAAAACGCTGTTTCCCTAAAAAAATATTCATATTCTAGAAATTTCAGTAAAATTACAGCACAAAAATGATGGGAAACCCTTTCTGTTTGATTACCCTGTACCTTGTTCTAGAATTTGGGATCATTCAGTCCTCTCAATTTTCTGAATATATGAAACAAACAGATTTTGAAAAATTTCCCAAATTTGCCCAAAAATCCATTTATCCCCCCTAAACCTAAATCCACATTTTTGAATTTTTCAAGCTGATTGCATGGGGAAACAAAAGTTGTAATTTGTGTGCCTTTTAAATTGTTACAAAGTTGCAATCATCAGCTCTCGAAATCAGCGAATATCTTGAAAAATAATAAATAAAAAATCGGAAAATTGAGAAGAAATTGTCCCAAATTCGTTTTTTGCCCTTTAAATCCCCAAATTTGATAGTTTCCACCTATTCTGAGAAAAAAAAGGAGTGGTGTTGTGACTTATCAAGTGGTGTGCAAAAATTTGAATTTGTCAGCCATTTCCAAAATGGAGAATTTGCGAAAAAAAACCATCAAAATTGACGGACACGCAAACGCAACACACACACAACACGCACACACAAACGGGAACCTCGCAAGGGCACTGTCAGTGCTGGATCACCCGGCCCCAATGGGGTACCCCACCAATGGGTACCCCTCAGTGGATAGTACCCAACCACCACTATGTACCATAGACAACTGTTGCTATGAGGCAACCAGCCAACAAAAAATATAGGTGAAAGGCAAAAGTGACAACAAGATACTCATACTGCCCTTCGGGACGATGAGATAAAAAAGAGCCTATGGGGCTTTTTAGGGGACTGCCATAGAGTTTAAACCAGCTGTTTAAAAGATGGCATCAAGCAACCTAAACACTGCGCAATTTCTAACCCGCACAAGTCCAGATGTCCCATTTGGCTGGTGATGCAACTGCGCGACATGAATGCTGATGATCAAAAGTTGTCAATTAATGTATATATATGGAGTTTTCGATTCCTTGCGGAAGTCAGAGGCTATATGCAGTCCGTTGTGTGTGATGTATGTGTGTGTGACACCCAGTGTGTGTGAGGTGACGTGTGTTGTGTGTGATGCCCAGATTGTAACACACGATAACTTGCTCAGGTTCAATAGACGTCAGGCTCATACTTGGTATGTGGTTCCCCATGCATGAGTACATGAAACCTATTGTTTGGTTCAGGTCAGAAGGGTCACCAGGCGGGTCAAAGTCTGAAAACCTTGTTAAACACAATAAGTCCAGAATGAGTTGAGTCATCAAGTTGTGAAATTCGGTTTGTACAGCTCGCTTATGGAGGAGTACAGGAACCCTATTGTTTTTGAGTCAGAGTCGCGAGGGAAATTTTGTCGAAAATAGGAAATTTGTGTGAAAATTCGATATTTCAGCCATTTGGCTTGTAAAATACGATAACTTCAATCCACCTGGATGAGATGAAAGTTCATACTGCTATGTGGTGTTCCATGAGTGAGCTACATGAACCCTATCGATTTGGGGTTAGGTCAGAGGTCACCAGACATCAAAGTCTGAAAACCTTGTAAACCCGATACGTCCCAGAATGGTTCGTCCGAGCAAAGTTGAAATTAGGTATGTAGGTTCTATATGGGGGAGAACAGGACAGCCTTAACCAGGAATTGGAAATAGGGTGTCTCACTTGTGAACGATTGAAAATCCCTATAGCACAAGGTGCACTCGCAAATCTCGGGCACCAGTGCAGAGCGCGGAGCGAGACGGAAAGACGCCAGTTTTGGTGGAAGAGTCAAGAAAGCAACTGGCCATGTCCATATTATGACTGCACGTCAAAAACGGCACGATGTCAATGCGTGACTAAAGGAAATCGTTGCCCCCCCCCCCCCAAAATTTTTTTTTTTTTTTTTTTTTGGGTGGCGTCTCAGGCGGTCCAAAGAAATCGGCCGTTCCCCTCAGTGTACCTGGCGTCTCAATGACGGTGAGACGCCCTCTGGCTAAGGCCATGAGTACAGCGAACCCTATTGTTTTTGGTTTTTCAGGTAGGTGAGTGATTTGGTCGGAAATAGTAAATTGTGTGAAAAATTCGATATTTTGGCCAATTTTTGCTTTTAAACACGATAATCAATCCCACATGCGATGGAGAAGCTCATACTTGGTATGTGTTGTTACCCATGATGAGTACATGAACCCTGTCCTTTTGGGGTTGGGTCAGGGTCAAAAGTCTAAAACCTTCGTGAACACGATAAGCTCCAGAATGGTTAGTCGTCAAATTGAATTAGGTATATAGACTTTCTTATGGGAGAGCTAAGGGGAAACCTATGTTTTGCGGTTCAGTCGGGGGGAATTTTGGTCCAATAGAAAAATTTGTTGAAAAATTCGATATTTTGATGAAACTTATACATTGTATTGTTATGTGTTCCCCATGATGCCCGGTACATGCGACCCTATGTTTTGGGTAGTCAGAGGTCATCTAAGGTTCAACAGAGCGCTCAAAGTCATGGAACAAACCCCCTGTGAAACACGTTAAGTCCCGAATGGTAGTTGATAGGTTGAGATTCGTTGTGTAGCTTTCTTAGCGGGAAGGTACAGGAACCCTAGTGTTCGGGTTCAGGTGCGGGGGTGCTGTTTTTTTCGGCTCTCTTCGTCTCGAAATATAAAAATTTGTGTGAAAAGTCAATATTTTGGCCAATTTTGCGCCTGTAAAACAATAACTCGAGTTACCGACCCAACCCGGAGGGATGAAGCTCTACTTGGGATGTGAGTTTCCCATGATGGGTACATTAAACCTATTGTATTTGGGTCACGTCAGAGTTAATTAGAGTTCATTCGAGGTCAGAGTCTGAAAACCATGAAATTAGGTGTAGCTTCCTTATCAAGGTAGAGGAGCCCTATTAATGGTTGAGTGAGAAAATGGGAAATTGTAAGAGGTGATTGTTGCCCAGATGAGGGGGTGCAATCTACTAGTTTGTTTCCTTGTGTCGGGTATAGTGTTTGGGCAGAAAGAGTCAAAGGAATCACTAAGCCTTTTGGCTTTTATGGTTAGGAATTTCATAGAGGCAATTAGTCAAATGCTTTTCACTCTAGCATTTTCGCCATCCTTTGCGCCCATGCATGCCTAGATGGAGATTTGAATGTTCTACAGTTGAAGCAACAAACCTGAGCACGTGTGGATGAAATATTACCAAACGGAACAGATGCAGAATGCCCTCAACTCCAACCTCTTCATGATATAGAGAGCAATTTGTTGATCCTAATAGGCCACTCTGAAATAAACAACATCTTGGTATAGTGCTTCACAGATATTAATCATGATAATTAGTGACTTGTCACAGCACGCAACTCGTGCTTGTTCTCTCCCGATGCACCAATTAGTATGTCAATTATCGTGTCCCCTGTGGGACTCCCCAAAATCAAGCAGCCACATACTGTGCTTGATCGATAATTTCCCAAGTCACCTCACAAGATACACATTAACGTATGGGTGGCGTGGGACATTTCAGGAGACATACAGACTGGTCCCAACAGCACAGCCGAAAAGACTCAGGCTCCCAATGGGAGCCAAACTGCAATCAATGGTTTCAAGTTCGGGATCTCTACCGATGAGCTAATCCGCCTCCGGCAAGGTGAATGAAAAAGCACAGTAGTAGCAACAGGATGGTTACAACCATTACAGGGGATTATTAGCTACAATGTTCATGCCAGTTGTGGTAGCCAGCACAGCCTGACCAAACAGCACTCACGGCAAAATTTAGGTCTTGCCAAATAGCATGGGAATACAAATCTTAATTTTGGCACACTCGAAAAACAGTCAAATGCCATCATGTCTTAGTAATATTTGATTTAGTAAATTGACTCCAATTGGTAACTAGTTGGCAACACTCAAGTTCTGTCTAGCTACCCCAAAACTGCATTGCTGTTTCTTAATTCAGTCCGGTTGATGAGACACGTGGGGTGGAGTTGTCTGTACCCGCACTGTGGGGTGAAGTCACACATGGGTATGCCCGCTGGAAAATTCCTCCAGAAAGAGCCCCTCAAGTCCTTCCGTGGAGGGGGCTGCACACGGTTTGCAAGGGTATGTCCGATGGGGGGACATCTACGGAAGAGCAGGGATGCTACGCTTGATCTCATGAGGAGATGATCGAGGTAAATAGTAATCCCGGATACGACTAGGATTCTAGAGCGTATGGTATGTGAAAAAATGGCCAATTTACGTCAACTGACCGGGGGCCAGAGTCTGAATAGGTCCTATTTAGTTTGCAACGGTAGATTTTGGTTCCACAGAGGCCAAAAAATTATAAATGAAAGACAAACCATACTGAAGCGGCAAAATAAGTATATGTACCAATGCGTATACGGAGGCAGATCACCGCAATTGAATCTAGGGAATATCTTCCTTAGTGCCAATCTACAAAAAATATGCATGGACTGCGCATTTTTATGGTCGTCTCGCATAAACTTGCGTTGTGTTCTCTTCTGAAACAAACGTTCGTTTTTTTTGTTAATATGTGATTTCACAATCCAGCCAGATAAGCATACGCATCTATGGAATCCCAGACTCCCCGAACCTTTCAATCTCCAGGCCAGACTCTACAAAACCGAGCGGATCTGACTCCATCTATCAGAGATGGCGGTATAGAAACCTTGACAGCGGGGGAATGTCTAGAGAACATTACTAGAGATAGTGTTAGTCCTGGGATGGATGTGTCCAGAAGATACTCATGAGCTGCCCCCATTCTTCCAGCCTGCTAAACTAGACGATATGAGGAAGCCGTATCGTCCAATATCGTCTGCAGGACTTCGTTGACAAATAATAAAAAAATTGATTCTGCCCATTCGATTCAGGTGACGTAGCTGCCAGTCATCAGAGCCAAAATGGCGTTGATATGGATGGGAGCAACGTTGAATAGATTCCGTTGAAAATCGCCCCATATTTTGGTCATTAATGACTATTTACAGGAGACTTCAGAACCTGTTACATACCGAAAATGATAATTTATCGAAGAAGGACGGCTCATTTTGTAGCCAAAAATTCACCGAAGAAGGCCACTGTTGTAAGCTATGCACAGGCAAATTGCGGTTTGTTTGGTATATCGCCGCACAGTTCGAAAAAATATGAATCCTTCCAATTGGGATTAAAAAAAGAATATATCTAACGTATGCCAAACTAGGTTGGAGGTTTTTTAAAAAAACATTCCAAGCAGAACAATAAGTAATTTCCCCGCAGGCATGGCCGTTTCCCGTAATTTATTAAAGAGAGAATCTTCGATTGGGCAATCAACGTTGACTGCACCACTCCACTACTCCTTTTCAACGGCTACCGGTTCTGTAGCTGTCATGGATGAACAGGTGATCTAAATGAAGGTATGTCCATTATGAAGGATTCTGGTACCGTGATATCGCACCCAGGACCAGGACACAACCACAACCTTGTGTTAGATTGTAATAGGTAAAATTGAACATCGGTCTGCAAAAAAATGTAATTCATTCTCTTTCTCATTGCAGAATGAAGATCTTGCAAGCCACTGGCGAGGAGCTCCATGTGTGAACGGTCCTCTATATATGTCTAGTCAATCAGTATGGTGGACATCAGCAGCCACTAATGGTCTACCACCTATTGCCACAGTCACAATGTCACCATCCCAGCTTACTTTTTTCACCGTTTCAGCTTAAGCTTTATTTTTGGTCCTTCGATATGCGGTTGGGTGGTCAAGTTAGGCATAACAATGCCCGGCCATTGACCATCAGTTTGCTTATGTATCCTAATTTCTATTCAATTAGGAGCCAACAAAATTTGCTTCGATAAATTGTAAATGGGCGTGCCATGACACTATGAACGAGGATGTATAACAAACCCTGAATTTTTTTTTTTCCCCTCCTCTAGGACTTTAACCAAACTTTCACCCTTCTCCATCTCTTGAGAGTATTTAAGAGGGGTGTTCATGCTGTTTTTTACATTAAGAAGTATTTGACACTTTCATGAGTAGTACACTTCAGAGCTTCATATTCCAGACTCCGATGCATGATTATATCCCCGCGACACTGGAAGTGTCTGGGATATTATATGGGTTTGGGTGTGTGGCCGCGCCGTCCCAGGAAACTTTAGGCGTTAGCGCAATACCTCTTTTACGCTTTATCCGATTGATCTGAAACTAGTACACAATGTCGCCCTAGTGAATTTGGATTAGTTCAAAGTGGGCATCACCTGCACTGCTGGGGGTCGCTAATTTGCATCAATTCAGCGAATTTTCAAAGTAGTCGGATTTAAACGAAACTTGGGTGGTAGACTATAGTTGATGATCCCGAAAAATGTGGAGGTCATTTCACACGGTCATCGGAGGTGAATTGCACAAAATTTTCTCCATGTTTAGTTGGATTGGAACAAAACTTGGTGGGTATGGACTATTGGTTGATCCTGAAAAATGTGGGAGTCCATTTCAAGGTCATCGAGGTCAATTTTGCAAATTTACATGGGATTTTCCTACTTGGGTCAGATTTGAATGAAACTGTGGTGGATGGGGCACATTGTTCCTGACGAATGTAACGTGTCATCAATGGTGCCCCCCACACCCCCCATCATGGTAAAAATTGCATAATTCATGTGACTTTTTTTGTTACTTGTGATGATGCTATCTTAGATTCTGACCAAAATGGAAGGTCTTCATGGGGTGTTAGATCCTTTTCACCAATAATGGCGTCAAAAGCGGGGATATCCCCGTGGGCGGATCTACCCACTACACAGTCTAGTTTTTATTGGACCTTGTCCAGCACTGCAGTCTTCACAGTGACATACTTTGTACTCAAACTAAATGGGACATAGGTCACATGGCTCTCCCCCTGCTGTTTTGGCTAAAATTGTTAGTCATTCCCTATAGTTTGAAGCGTGAATGAAATATCATTCAATCTTCATAATAATCAGGGAAGCCTCACCCAGTGAATAAAACTCTTCAGGCCTGTGTATAATTATGATGATGTATGTGTCGTTCGTTAATGTTTATTCGTTTGTAGATGTGTCAGTAATATGATCATTTGGGGGGGGACTAATTTGACTAATTTCTAATAAAATGCTAGAGAAACTTGTGTACTTTTATATTGTAAAAAATAATGGTAAATAGCATGCAAGGTGATTCGGTCCCATATTTTACAGGTCACTAATTGGGATGTGAAGTACTGTTTCTATATACTAGTCCTATGAAGATGAAAAGTGGTTCGAACCTGGGGTATGATTACATAGTGGATTCTGTTTGGTTTGGACGGGGGTTAAGACATACTTGGGAAGGGGGTTTTCATAGCAGGAAAAATTAGCAGAAATGTGCAAGCATCTAATGCCTAATCAGTCTTTCTTTTTTATACGTGATTTTTCTGTAATAATATTTTAGTCATATTACTTCTATCAAAGCAGTTTTACTACTAATACCCTAATGTCTGAAAGACGAAATGAATTAAAAATGTAATTTGCAATGGTGCAATCGTAATAATAACCTTGAGAAGACATTACTATTTTTTTGTTTGGCAGCGTCTTAACTAAGGTACTATGGAGTGCAGAATGAAACTGCGTGAACACCAAAAATGCTGGTGATCAACAATCTTCCGTTTAAACCAGGGTTTTGTTTTTCCTCATGAACAACATTCCTGTCCTGCTGACAGTCTATTTCAGCAGGTTTTTCTCTTTGGGGGGAGGCCGGTTGTCAATGAGGATGGAAGTGTGGCTATGACAAAATACCCAGATTAAATTACACTTCAGATGTTTTTACTAATTAGTTTTCATAGAATTTGTGTGAATTGTAATATGGCAATCCTAAGTTTTATATTCACTTGTATGGCAACAAACAAAAAAACAATTTGAGCATACGTTTTTCAATGTGACTGATGTCTTCAGGTATCAACCACTATAACATCTGACTCGCATCCTGGGAGGTGTTGAGTTTTGATTGGTTTACCTATTGGTTTAATAAACTGAAACTTAAGGAAATGGTACAACCCTACTGTTGTCTATGTCACTTTAACCAATATGAGCAGGGAAAAAAGTCCATCCAGTGGCCCAGGCCCAGGAGTGATGAAGGGCAATGTCATCCACACCAATAGCACAACTCAATAGATATTATGGCATGTAATCCTGTCCTAACTAGAAAGACGACGTGGCAGATGTGTACCATTATGGTACAAGAATCGGAATAGATTGGCTTGGTGCATTGAATGCCAACATGGCCAGATAATCTGGCCCATGGAATGCCCTAATGACCCATTGCACTGTTCAATTAATGATCCCATCTTGGTCCCTGGGAGTTTCACTGAAGATGTATGCATCCGGCCCTGGGGACCCTGGAGAGTGTTCTCGCATGTAACATTGCAAGAGCCTACAGCAAGTGCCCAATCAACTTGTTGAACTCCCTTCTAATAATTTGAGTAGCAAGTCACTGCTTAATCTTGAATTCTTCCTTCATCATGTCCAAGCATCTTCTCATACAACACTTGAATGACCTAATGAAATGCAAATATCTGGATGCTGTTTCATTCTGGGTAGGATGAAGATGGGGCTTGGTCCAAAGGACTCCCTCTTCAACTAAATTGAGTCATACATCACCCTTGCAAAACCCCGTTGAAGTAAACGGGTCCACAAGGAGCCAGGTGCTCTTTGGAAGTAGTTGGCATCGAAATCTGAAGTCCTGGCTGGCTGGGGTTAGCAAGACAACCTTGCTCATTCATGGCAGAATGTTACTAATGTGAAAAAGGGTGATCGTAAATGCCAGTAGTGAACTGGGCTTTCCTATCCTCCCCAGAAGCAGTAAGCTATTGTCATGATTAGATAAAGGGTTGTTAGGCCCTCATTGACTTTCATGCTCCTACCTATGCAAAGCAGATGATAAATTGTTTCTAATTGGAAGTGGTTAGCATGTGTTTTGTTAATGTTTCATTTGATGAAAGTAACCTGTGCAATAATATTGACAGCAAGTTTGGAAAACATGTTTGTAAATCATTTCATTGTACCTAATCTTTCGTTCATTGTGAAAGAGTGGTACCAATTTGGACATAAACTATGTATATTTCTGACGAACTTGTTTTCAGAAGTTCTTTTTAACAGATTACCATGTGGTAACGGTACATACTGTATTTACCTTAAAAAACATATTATTTCTCTCTGGAAAGAAAGAAGGCCTCGTATTATGGTCTCATCTGACAATTCAATCAAGAGCGACTCATGGCATCCGGTGTGTGTCTGCGTCAAGCCTGCTGTTTAGGGAATTTCCCGAAAAGTATAGGTCAGATTTCAATGAAATTTTGTAGTAGTATCAGAGTTGATGTGAACAAGATTTGGAATGGATTTTGGACACAAGTTACTAAAAAAGCATGGCAAGTAGCCTAATATATATTCATCCACATCGTCCAGGAAGGATCTGCAGTCATGTCTGTATGTATGTGAGGCCTTGCGATCCAAAGAACAACTTAACATAGATGGAACGAAAATAGTCGGAGGAATTAATTCAGTCCAGACAATGATGTTTGTATGTAGATGTGACGCCTGGGCTTTGAACACAAAACTCGAACCCACCTGCTGGATCAAGCTTCAAACTTGGTATGTGGGTTCCCCATAAGGTGTACATGATCACTATTGTTTTGGGGTAGGTCATAGGGACGGTCAATTAGATGGTCGAAGTCTAAAACCTGGTGAACACGATAAGTGTAGAATGCGTGGTATGATCAAGCTGAAATTTGGTATGCAGCTTTCTTATGAGGTGTACAAGACACCCTTGGTTTTGGGTGTGTCGATCAGAGGGTCATTTTTAGCTCACCCCAGATGTGTGGGTGAAGCTATTGTATCCTGCATATCTATTCTATCTATCTGTGGGCAACAATTGATTCATTGTACTTCTACAGTGTTTGATGGTCATGGTTGAAAAGTGGTCACATTGATGGCCAAGTGAAGGGCACATCTGGGTTGTTCAGGAATTTGGGTCCCACGGCCCATGTGGGCCCTAGGGCCAATAATGTGAAATACGCAAAATGATGCTCCCCCTACATTTTGATACCCAGTGCGGATGTTCAGTCAAATGATGGTCTAATAGCCGTACCTTCGGGGGTGTTTCAGGAAATTTTTAGTCTCCCATGATTTTGAAGCCTTGAATGAATATCGTTCAATCTTCAATAATAACAGGGAAGGCCTCACCCGTGAAATAACTCTTCATGCGTGTATAATATGAGTGATGTAGTGTGTCGTTCGTTAATTCTTATTCGTTTTGAGTATTTGTCAGGAAGTATACATTTGGACTAATTTGTACTAAATTTCTAATCAATGCTAGAGAACTTGTGTACTTTTATATTTTTTATAATGGTAATCTCAATGCAAGGGTGATTAGGTCACAGATTTTACAGGTCACTAAATGGGATGTTAAGTACTGTTCATATACTAGTCATATGAAGATGAGAAGTGGTTTCAACCTTGGGGATGATTACATAGTGATTCTGTTGGTTGGACGGGGTGAAGAAGATACTTGGGAAGGGGGGTTTTCATAGGACAGATAAAAAATTAGCAAAATTGTGCAAGCTCTAATGGCCTAAATCATGTTCTTCTTTTCTTTTTATAAGTGAATTTTTTTCTGTATATATTTACGATACTTCTATCAAATCAGTTTTAATACTAAATACCCTAAATGTCCTGAAAGAACGAAAACTGAATTAAAAATTAATTTGAATGTGCATATGAGTATAATACCTTGAGAAAGACATTACTATTGCAGCTTTCTTACTAAGGTACTATGGAGGTGCAGAATCAACTGCTGTGCACAAAATGCTTGTGACAACTCTCTTCCGGTTTTAAACCCGGGTTGTTTTTGCCTCATAACAAACTTCCTGTCTGCTGACAGGCCTCCTTCAGCCGGTTTTTTCTTCTTTGGGGGGCGGGGGTGCAAGGAGGATGGAAGGTGGATATGACAAAATACCAGATTAAATTACAATTCAAACTGTTTTTTCTATAATTTTAGGTTCATAAGAGAATTTGTGTGAATTGTAAATATGCAGTCCTACTTTATATTCACTTGTATGGAAAAAACAAAAAAACAATTTAACATACGTTTTTCAAGTGTGACTGATGTCTTTCAGAGTATCAACCACTTAGAACATCTGACTCGGCATCCTGTGGGTGTGGAGTTTGTTGGTTTACCTATTGTTTATACTGAAAACTTAAGGATGGACACACTACTGTTGTCTATGTCACTTTAACCAATATAGAGCAGGGAAAAAAAGTCCTCCAGTGGCCCAGGCCCCAGGATGGTGAAGGGCTATGGCCATCACTACCCATAGTCACAACTCAATAGATATTATGGCATGTAATCCTGTCTAAATCTAGAAAGAAGACTGATGGGCAGATGTGTACCAGTTATGGTACAAGAATCGGAATTAGAATTGGCTTTGCTGCATTGATATGCCCACATGGCAGATTCCTGGCCCATGGAATGTCCTTAAGACCCAGGCCCTGGTTCAATTAATGATCCCTCTTGGTCCATGAATGAGTTTCCACTGAAGATTTAGCACCGGGCCCTGGGACCCTGGAGTGTGCTCGGCATGTACCATTGCAGCAAGGCCTACAGACAATTGCCCAATAACTTGTTGAAACTCCCTTCTAATAATTTGGAGTAGCAATTTCCACTGGCTTAATCTTTGGAATTCTTCCTTCATCATGTCCAAGCAGCTTCTCATACAAAACTTGAATGACCCTAGAAAATAGAAAATATCTGGATGCTGTTTTCATTTCTGGGTAGGAATGAAGATGGGGCTTGGTCCAACAGGACTCCCCTCCTTCAAACTAAATTGAGTATAACATCACCCTTGCAAACCCCCTTGAAGGTAAACTGGGTCCACAGAGGAGCCAGGTGCTCTTTGGAAGTAGTTGGCATCGAAATCTGAAGGTCCGTGCTGGCTGGGGTTAGCAGACAACTTGCTCATTCATATGGCAGAATGTTACTATGGTGAAAAGGGTGATCGTTAACATGCCAGTCTTGACGGCTTTCCTCTCCTCACCCCAGAATGCAGTAAGCCTTTTGTCATTATAGATAATGTTTGTGTAGTGCCTCATTGACTTTCATTGCTCCTACCTATGAAAGTCATTATGATAAATTGTTTCTAATTTGGAATTGGTCATTCTGTTTGTTAATGGTTTCAACTTTGATGAAAGTAACCTTTGCAATAATATTGACAGCAATTTGGAAACAGTTGTTACAATCATTTCATTTGTACCTATCTTTCGTTATTATTTGTAAAGAGTGTTTACAATTTTTGGAATAAAATATTATAGTTCTGCAAACTGTTTTCAGAAGTTCTTTTTAACAGATTACCATGTGGTACTGGTACAAACTGTATTTACCCTTTCAAACCGATATTATTATCTCCTGGAAAGAAGGCCTCGTTAATTTATGGCTCATCTGAACAATTCAATCAAGAGCGAATCAATTTTGGCATCCGCGTGTGTGTCTCTGTGTCAATCCTGTCTGTTAGCGGACTTTTCCCCCGAAAGTAAATAGGTCAGATTTCAATGAAATTTTTGTTTTAGTATATCAGAGTTGTGTGAACAAGATTTGAATGATTTTGGACACAAAGTACTAAAAAAGCATGGCAATTAGCCTAATATATATTCCTCCACATCAGTCGAGGAATCTTTCTGCAGTCAATGTCTTTAAGTATGTGATGCCTTGCGATCACAGAAGTCAACTTCAACCTAGATGGCACGAGTCGGAGGAACTACTTCAGTCTGACAATGTATGTTTGTAATGTATGTATGTGACGCCTGCCTTGTGAACACAATCACTCGACCCCACCTGCAGGAATCAAGCTCTACTTGGTATGTGGGTTCCCCTAAAGGTGTAACATGATCACTATTGTTTTGGTAAGGTCATGGGAGGTCATATAGTCGAAGTCTGAAAACCTGGTTAACACAATAAGTGGTAGAATGCCTTGGTTCTGATCACGCTGAAATTTGGTATGCAGCTTTCTTATGAGAGGTACAGGACCCCTATGGTTTTTTGTTGTATATCAGAGTCCTTTTTAGCATCACCCCAGCATTGCCTGGGTGAGCTATTGTGATCCTGCTATCTATGCTATCTATCTGTCAACAATTGGTTAAAATTACTACTTCTAACAGTGTTTGATGGTCATGGTGAAACTTTGGTACATGAAATGGCCAATGAAGGGGCTCTGTGGTGTCAGGATTTTGGGCCAAGGCCCATTGTGGGCCCTAGGGCCCATAATGTGAAATCCCGCAAAAAGATTCTCCCCCCTACATTTTGATACACAGTTCT
The DNA here is from genome assembly GCA_026419785.1 of Sclerodactyla briareus. Lineage (NCBI taxonomy): Eukaryota > Metazoa > Echinodermata > Holothuroidea > Dendrochirotida > Sclerodactylidae > Sclerodactyla > Sclerodactyla briareus. Next base: position 170,278 of record JAODTK010003109.1, on the reverse strand, counting down.
GATGTTCAGTCATAATGAATGGTCTAATAGCCGTACCTTCGGGGTGTTCAGGAAATTTTGGTCCACGGTCCCACTTGGGGCCTTTAGGGCCCATCATGTGAAATCATGCGAAATGCTTCTACAAATTTTGATACAGTGCTAATGTTCAGTCATAATGATGGTCTAATAGCCGTACCTTCGGGGTGTTCAGGAAATTTTGGTCCATGGTCCCACTTGGGCCCATCATGTGAAATCATGCGAAATGCTTCTACAAATTTTGATACACAGTGCTGATGTTCGGTCATAATGATGGTCGAATAGCCGTACCTTCGGGGTGTTCAGGAATTTTTGGTCCAAGGTTCCACTAGGGCCCATCATGTGAAATCATGCGAAATGCTTCTACAAATTTTGATACACAGTGCTGATGTTCGGTCATAATGATGGTCTAATAGCCGTACCTTCGGGGTGTTCAGGAATTTTGGGCCCAAGGCCCATTGTGGGCCCTAGGGCCCATTTTATGAAATTACACACAATGGAGCTTGAAATGCATTATCTATTACAAGTCAGTTGATTTTCTTTTTAAACTTGGAGGAAGAGAGAGACGTGGTCCTTGTGAATAATGGGCTATTTGGGGTGTTTTTTTAATTTTTGGCCACATGTGGACTCTAGGGTCCTTATCTTAAATCATGCAAAAATGTATCTGTTTCTGCAGTGTTGTTGCATAGTGTTGATAATGGGTTATAATAATACCTGGATAGTCACTATTGGAAGTAGCCCACTACATCAACTTTGCTCATTTGTTATATGTACATGTATCATCTAAACATTTCAATCATTCATCCCATTCATTCCTGATAGAAAAATGCCAGTAGGCCTACTGATATACAAGTACACGGGGAGCTACTGTGCCATTGCATTTGGGGAAATGTGGGCCAGATGGGCTGTGACAGTAAACTCGACCCCACATGAATGGGTCGAGCTAAACTTTGGTATATGGGTTCCCCATAGGGTACATGATTCGAATGTTTTGGGGCCAGGTCAAAGATCAAATTATCAAAATCTTGTAAACCTGTTAAGTTGACACATGCTTAGCTTGCTCAGGTGGTCAGTCAAAGGAATCACTAAGCCTTTTGGCTCCTAGTATGTTGGTTCACAAAAGAATGAATGATCCTATTTGGGGGTCAAAGGTCACCTGAGGTCCAAAGTGTGAAAACCTTGCCATAATGATAAATCCTGGGTACCTAGTCTCAAGTGTAATTTGGTCAGTATGGGGAGCACAAGGACCCTACTGTTTTGTGGAGATGAAAAAAAGAGGAAATTTTGTAAAAATACTATCTGGCCTGATGGGTCAAGCTCAGGACTTGCCATGTGGGTTCCTCACAGTATACCGGTGCCTAGTGGTTGGGGGTAGGTGTAAAACGTCATTGAAATCATGACCAGCATCAAAGGATCACTAAGCCTTCTGGTATGTATTTTTTCTAGCTCACTAAAAAGCAACATCACTGCAGGCCAGGAGTCTTACAAGTGGTTTGCAAAGTGATGGAATCACTTATTTAGGGGTCATTTGGTGAACTATTTCAAGGAGTATAATCTAATTTGTGAGACCCAGCATGGCTCCAGAAAACTGTTGTGCTCACTAATCACGGAATTAATAGATGTTACTAGTTCAAGTCCAGCCGTAGAGTGTTGATATATTTCCTGGACTTCCAGAATTATTGTTTTGACAAGGTTGCCTCAGAAACGTGCGAGAGTTGGGTATACTCGCAAAGTACTGAAGTTGATTGGAGAGTGGCTTACAATAGGGGGCAGAGTTGTCATTAATTCGCATTTTCCTACCTTGCAGGTCATCAGTGAGTCCCCAAGGGTCAGTTCTGGTCTCACATCATTTTCTTTTTGGCCTATATTACTTATCTTGGAAGATTCTGCGTAATCCAGAGTAAAATTAGCGGCCGAAAATGTTGTATTGAGGAGTAGTAATTCGAATGATGTTGCAAGTATTGTTCAACGGGGTTGAAGCCGAATCTCCAAATTGCAAATGGTTTCAACGATTGTAGTGATGCTGTAGGCTTGTCAGACACCAACACATACTTTGTTATTTCTGTTTTGTTGGTAAATCTGGAAAGACGGGTGTGTATTAGATCCTTACATTCCAAGCAGTATGCAGAAGATGCTAGGGAAAGTAATTAGATTCTCGGCTCGTTCTTGTTTTCAGTGTCCTTGACAGACATTGTTTAAGCAGTGGAGAGTATCAGTGCAAGTGTGGAATCCATATTTCACGGAAGATGTGCTGCAATTCAATGAACTTCACTGGTTTGTGAATCTGGGAAGTCTGAATAATACCAATATGGACCTGCACCCCACACCGCGCCATTGACCATATGGCAATAACACAAAAGTCGGGTGGCCACCCCATCGCCATTCTCTTTTTTCTTTCCAGGCGAAGGCGTCGTAGAATTGGGGGCGAAGGCACGCAATAGACAGAGGAGGACGCGCGTGATGGCCCGGAAAGTCGGGACGGTTGGGCGGGAGTGCCCAATACTGGGGTAAGTAATCCATACTTCACAGAATTCACAAACCAGTAAGCTTTGTGAAATCTATTTCACAGATAGTTAAACTTCACCACATATTTGGACCCTGCACCAGACTAGAACAGGGCCACTGGCGTGGGCAGTGCCATCACGGTGGGCAGTAGACATGGTGGTAGACGAGGCGGGACAGTTTGGTGAAGACTACTTCAGCAGTTCCATCCGTGCCATGGGGGGTAGCCCATACACAAGGCTTCGTTGCGGGCATGAGGACAGCACCGGCGACTTGACGACGCTCCTGCGGGCCAGCCACACGGCCGGGATAGGAAGCCCTTGTTCCGAAAGAGGCCGTTACCAGTTACGGAGAGCCGATTGACGGTCGGAGAAACGGGCGAGCGACCATCAGCCCTTCGGAGAGCCGATCAGGCGCCGGATGGCCGGAAAGACGACGGCACGCGGATACGGAGAGCCGGAACGGGCGAGTCGGCAAAGGATCGGCTCTGTGGAGGCCAGTCCGAGGATCCGGAGAGCCGATCCACCTCGAGCCGTTTAACGGCTGGTGGAGAGCTGATCGGGTTACGCGGCTCGGGTGTTACGGCACCCCCACAATCCGCGGCTAGGGATAGCGGGAAACCGAACCCGAGACTCAGTAGCGCCGGCGTGGCTTCAGAGACCAGCAGAAAAAAAAAAAGTTTTCGGGCTAGGATGGGATCGGATAGGTCCGGGGGATTCGGCCCACGGCTATGGAGAGCCGATCATGTGGTCGGAAGAGTCGGCCAGGAGAGACGATAGGAAGTATGGAAGAGTAGGCCCACGGCGGGAGGCCGATTCCAGAGGGCCGGAAAGAGTTGGCACAACCAGGCCGGACCCGGTTTGGGTCGGCTACCTCAAAGCCGGGAGGTGGGCTCCGGCCCACGGTCCGGAGAGTCCCATGGGACGAGCCGACCCACGACGGAACGAGACGATAAGGAGGTCGGATATAGTCGGCCAACGGGGCTCCGGAGAGGCGGGAAGCCAACCCACGGCGGACGAGCCGATCCGAGGGCCGGACAGTCGGCCCACGGCTCAGAGAAGCGGGATGGGAGGAGCGCCTCAATCGGCCCGGGAGAACCGATGTCTCGGAAGAGCCGATCCGGAGGAGGGCCGGAAACAGTCGGCCCACGGTTCCGGAGAGCCGGGAGAACCGACTCCTCGGCCGGGAGGAGAGCCGATGTCTCGGAGAGCCGATAAGGAGGTCTGGAAGAGTTAGCACGGCCTTCGGAGAGCCGGGAGAGCCGACTCCCTCGGCTCGGAGGGGCCGTCTCGGAGAGCCGATAACGAGGAAGGAGAGTCGGCCAAAGGCCTCGGAGAGCCGGGAGAGCCGGACTCCCTCGGATCGGGGAGAGCCGTCTCGGAGAGCGATTTATTAGGGGGTCCGGAAAAGTCGGCCAACGGCTCCGGAGAGACGGGATGTACGCTCTCGGCTCGGAGAGCCGATTGTCCTGGAGGCAGGAGGAGTTCGGACCGCAGATCTAGAGAGCCGGTTTAGGGGCCCGACCATTGCTCGGGAGAGAGCCGGACGAGCCAGCTCTCGAATCGGAAGAGCCGATCTTGACTCGGAGCAATCGCGTGGACCCGTGGTCAGGAGAGCGGGCGGGCCGACCTTAGGAGACGCTCAGGAGAGCCGATCCCGGCTTCCGAGGATCGGACGAGTCGGCCGAAGTCGAAGCTCTGGAGCAGAGACTTGCCTAGCAGAGATGAAAGAGTCGGACCAGCAAGCTCTGGAGAGCGGGATGGCCGATTCCACGGCTAAGGCAAGCAGTATACAGGGCGCCGAGAGTCAGTCCAAGGCTATGGGAAAGGCCGGACAGCCGACCATGCTCAGAAGGATAGAGGTGGTCGGCGGCCGTGGAGAGAGACGCGGTATGGTGACGGAAGGGTGGGGCCAACTCCTGGCTCGGGGGAGTCGAACATGGTTCGGAAGGGCCGGGAAAAAGAAGATTCACGGCTCGGAGAAGCCATCTCCGACTCCGAGAGCCGGCCTTCGGCTTTAGTGGAGCCGGCCAAGGCTGGGAGCCCAACCGCACGGCGCTAAAGGGGGGGCCTGGCACGGCCATTCGGTAGTGGGCCCGGCGGGAGAGCACGGCGGCTCCGGTTCTGGCCCGTAGGTAGTAAGCAGGTTGGGTCGTGCGAGCGAGCCGGCACGGGATGGTAGAGAGGTTGCTCTTCGCCACTTGGGCTGTGCTGGAGGCCTGGTCCAGGGTAGGGAAGCGCGCTTCGGCGCGACTACGGTTAGAGAGGACTTCTTGTCGTGCCTCAGTCAACCACGCAGCCTGAGACTGTCGATGAATGTCGCTTTGTCCCCCGTAGTAAGGCGCAGAGTGTCCCAGGCGATCCGTGGTAGGCGACTGGTCGAGACGAGAGGCCCACAGGCGGCATAGTCCACTGGAATGCTGTCCCCGAGGCAAGAAGCAGGAGAGATTATAGTCTTGAGGGACGTAGGCGTTCCTCAGATAGAACGTAGTTAAGCATGACCCCATCGGCACAGGTCACCATTTGGGGAACTTTCGGTCGAACAATGAACAACTTGTTGCGGGGCGAAGTTGCGTCGGGGCGTCACTAACGATGCTCTCCATGACGCATTATTCAGTCAATGGTGGTCGCGTACTCCAGACAGCAGCTTTACTCCGCTGGAGGGCGAAGGGTATGGAGTTCCTTAGGGCGGTCGTAAACCTGGCGGAGCCGCCGCTGCAACCCGACCACAAAACTTCTGTGGGGAGCGGGTGGGCGGTCCGTCTACTTAAAGGGCCGGAGCAGGGGCTACTCCAGCGGCTCCTGAAAACGATAATCCGCCGGATGGCGTGTAACGCTCCACCTCGGGAGTGTTTATTCAGGACAGGTCTACCAGGGGCCGCCCCCGACGCGGGAGGAGGAAGAAACGAAGTAAGAATGACTTGCGACGACAACGGCCCTGCGCATCTGTATTCACTGGAGGAACTAGCTGAACGACGGATGAGGAGTGGTCCTATCCTCTGGTGGGAGCTCCTGAAAGTTTCACACCGACTCCTAGTCCTCAGCAAACCAATGTGAAGGTGACTGGGATGGGCCTGTCGATCCCTCAACCGAGGCGGGTTGCTAAAATCGAGTCATGCCCGCGTGAAGGTGTGGCGCCCGTGACGGCATGACGGGCGGGTCCCACGCGTAGGAGAGCCTCTGGGGTGTACGGCATCGACCGGAACCGGTGGTTCGCTCCCCTGCGCTGAGGGTGGCCTCCGGTTCGACGGGAGATACGCCAAAAACGCCGGAACTGACCCGATCGGCACCCTCTGCGCCGGGAGAGGCATCGGCTCGGACGGAGAGTCACGGCACCCACGCCGGGCCGGCTAAGTCGGCGGCCGGCTCTTGGTCCGTATCCACCGATGCTCGACTTTTTCCGCGGCGGAGACGAATCCTATCGAAGCTGTAGGGACGAGGATTTACGACGACGACGACCTTTATGGCAATTGCGTCTATTGTGTTTGCCCGGTGAGACCTGCGGCTCCTTCGCTGTCCGAGGGACCCCCCACCCCCCGACCCTTGAACGGTTCCGAGGACGGCGAGGGAGAAAGAGAAGTACAGCTCACCAACTTAGGCAACGAGGCGATAATCATTCATGGAGCCCATCCACGACCAGTGGAAACTATGGGGGCAGTTTAACACATAACAGCAATACGGCTCGCACGCAATTGCAACGAGCCGATATTCAGGCATGGAAACCCCAAAATACATTACAAGACGAAGGTACTTACTCCGAGTTCCGTTCCCCTCTCACTCGATTTACGTAATAGAATCCCTAGCGCTGCGCGGGGGACACCCCCAACCCAGGGACGGGGAGGGGAGGAAGGTAGGGAGGAAGGTAGAGAGGTGGGCGAGCAGGCGCAGGCAGGGAAAGCACCCGCACCCAAGTCCCAGCTCGCTGCACGTAACAAAGACGGCGAAGAACACGCCACGTGACGTTAGGCAATAGGGAACGTGTACAAGACTATTGTGTTAGGTGCAGCTTAGGCGAAAAATAAGGACTTATGCAAATCGAGATCGGAGAGAGAGAGAGAATAAGTTACTCAAAAACGGCATAATAATCTGCAAGAGAAAAATCGTTTGAAATAGGTGAAAAACAACTGTAGACAGGTTGATCCAAATGATTAAACCGAGGATTGGAGCGTAAGGACTAAATCTAAAGGTGTGAACATGAATTCTTTGCGAATTTCTAGCCAAGATTGCTCAAATTGTAGAGAAACGTTGGCAAAAAAGAGAAGGGCGATGGGGTGCCAACCCGGACTTTTGTGTTATTGCCGATTGTTCAATGGCGCGGGGGGGGGGTTGCAGGGTCCAATTATGGGGTAAGTTGAAATCTGAAATACATGTGAGAATGTTCAAGGGAGGGATAACAAGTTCGTTCACTCTCTGCAGATTTCCACTGAGGAATGATTGGGAAGAATCGGTCTGACTTTGTGGAGAATTCAGGGGTTTGATTCAATTCAGGTTTTCACAATTGTCCAGGCCATTGTGGAAGTACATGCAGGTTCTTTTTGTAAAGAGTGATTATGCCCCTTCAATGACCAGGTTTGCAGTTTTCACCTGTAGTATTATCCCCTTTGATGGACCTTTGACCTGGAATCCGAAACGCCTATTCGTACCCCCAGTCATTATTACAATGACAAAGAATGATCCAAATTTTTCTCTAGTGACAATGTGGCCGCATTCTGTCATCACCCCTGCTCCAAAGTTTCCTATGGCTCCAATAGCACAGAGTGAAGTAGGGATTATAAATTGCGATCATAAACCTAGAGGTGGGGAAAGGCTGTACTAAGCCCTGGCAGCTCCGGATTCAGGCAGCCTGATATTTGAATGCAATCCTTTTGAAGTTTGTTGGGATAATTACCCCTTCTCTCAGCTGCACTGTAGCCTGAGCAATTCAGCTCTTCCATAATGTGAGGATTGATATCTGAATTGCGCAAACAGGTCAAAGGTGCATGCCGTATGCTGCAGTTGCAGGTCACACCTATATCCAACTTGGTAATGGGGGGCAAATATGGCAGATGGTTTTGTCTGTTACAACCTCACCTAGAATCAAGCTCTGAACCCTTGTAAAATTATGATACTTTAACCAATTCGAATATAAAAGTGAAAAAAAATCTGTAATAAGTAAATATAGTCCCAATAGAATAACTCATGCATGATAAACTAGTCAGAAATAAGAAAGACAAGAAGAAAATTACTTCATAACATAAATTGTATCAAACAGCTGCTGAAAGTCACAAATATTATGCATGACTGTGTGTGCGGGATAGAGTCTACATTAGTGTAGCTCCGATTAATGCATGCTACAAACTAAGTACACATCTGTGTGAAACAAACTTTACAGGTCGTTGCCTTGTTGAGGGAGTTTTTCATACCCACAGCTACTTTTGCCACACTATGTTTTGTTATACGCAATGTAATTAAACAGGGTGTGTTAGTAGTGTAAGTAGTAAAAACTATTTCTGTTCATCTGTCGACCCCTGTCAGTCAATAAATTAGCCATTACGCATACAGAAGCAGTCAGGGTTATTTGGAATATTCAGTTACCCCATCCTGATTCTTAAATACACACAGTAGTACCCACGAATAATGTCTGAAGAGATTTTATATTAGGTTTCACCTCATTCATTGTATGTTACCTTTGCCTTGTTTCGGTACCTGTCTGGCACGTGCCCCCAATTATGAGAGGAAGGCAATCTTGAAAGAAACAAAAAAATGCATTATTTCATTGTGTAATGTAAGCTTAAAGCATTCATCCATTGGTCAGGTTTGCCATAAGCACATTCATTGTTCCCAAAAACATGGCATGCATCATTAATCCAAAAGCCCTCTGAAATGTGGGCACACAGGTAGTATTCAAGAATCCTCCAAACGAACAGGACAACAATTTATGTATTGAAAGGGACATGGAAACCGGGTTCTTGGGTATTGGGATAGTAAGTTAGCTTTTCCAGTTGTTACGATGGGTGGTAGCATCATGCATCTGGAAAAGTCCATAGAGAGAACTGCAATGACTGATTCAATGGTAGAGAGCTAATGAAGACAGGAAGCAGAGGATCTGGTAGGATTGGCACTGGTGGTGTATTTTTCTACCATCCAGGGCTGGAGAGATTTTGGGAAGCATGTTTCCACATAATATTGCAGTTTTAGGAGTCTGTGAAATTCATCTATACAAAGGCAGGATTATTCTCGGAACCGGTTATGGCAAAGTCAATCTTGCCTCTTCGGCATTGGGTTTCTCAGGGCCAGTTCGTGATCAGGTCCTTTCCATTTGTTTCTGTTAAAATGAGAAAAGAAAAGATTCGTCAAGAAATTACCGGAATAAACCTGTGTTCACTTGGTGTTGCAGATCACAGTTGCCAGAAAAACAATTGTAGATTGCAGTAGATCACAGAAGAAACCAGAAAGCTTCTTCTTTCCTCCAGCAAACTTTCTGGGTGACAATAGTGTTAGCCTAATGATACTAACGCGTGGAGATACAGGTTCATGTTATACAACACAACCTAATTGGTTACCAATGGCAAATTAGAAGAACCACTGAGAAGTGCGAAGAGTGAGAAACATTTTGTGTAGGAACCTCTGAAGTGTTCTGGATGATTTCATGTGGCAAGTCAATAATCGGTGTTGTATTCCTGTGACTCCTGTCTATGCTCAAAGGTATGCCAGTTAAGAGAAGGACAGGATATCTGTTATCTTGGCAGGCTGGCATTATGCATGCGTCTGGGTACAAACCGGCAGCTTGGATCTGAACACTCAAGCTTTCTCTAACCAGTCATGTGACAAATCAGGAGGCATACCCAATTCGGTGGGAAAACATACATGTATAGGCAGTCTCCTTAACGTGGGAAGGGCAATTAGTGTAGATTCTACACAGAAAATTTGGGGACCTAATACATCAGCCACAAGTTCAGCATTGAAGAGTTGAGTAGGTGACTTCATATATTTGTCACCTGAGAATCTCACCAGTATTGGAGAATCAGCCAAGTCTGGCTTTAATATCATTTGCTATATTAAGAAGGCATATACAATGGAACATTGGACATAGCTATTAGACCACCATTATGAGGAACACAGCACTGTGACAAAATTGGATAGGAGATACAAATTTTGTGGTATTTCATATAATGGGCCCAGGGCCCACTTCGGGGCTCGAGGCCAAAAGTACCTGACACCCCTATCGCCCTCCAACCAAGGACCATCACAGTAACTTTGAAAGGAGCATCAATTGAATCTTGTGGGAGGAGATGCAATTTCAAGTACATTGTGTGAGATTTCCACGAAAATGGAACCTCGGGCCCAATGAGAACTTGGACTAAAATTTCAGGACAACCGAAGGTACGGCTGTTAGGGACCCATCATTATGACCGAACATCAGCACTGTGCAACAAAAATTTGTAGGAGATAAAAGATTGTGGTATTTCATTGAATGGGCCCAAGGGCCCAAACGGCCTCGAGTCTCCACCATAACATTCCTGAACACCCATATGGCTCTCCACCCCAAAGGGACCATTAATGTAATTTTGAAGAGCACGATGAATCTGTGGGAGGAGATGAATGCAAGTAATATTGTGTGAAAATTCAAAAATGGCCCTCGGACCCAATGAAGTCGTGGACCAAAATTCCCCTGAACACCCCGAAGGAATGGATTGATAGACCATCATTATACCGAACAACTCAGCACTGGCACACACGCAAAATTTGTAGTAGGAGGACGATCATTTTGAAATTTCACACACATAATGGCCTATACTGCCCCGTCAATGACCTTTGACCAGGACCTTCACAAAGTCAAACATGTCCCATGGGTCAATAACGGTGACAGCCCGATGTCATAAGGGTTTTTATCATACGGTCCGTTTTGTCATTAGGCCTTTTATTCATAAGGCCTTTTATTCATAAGGCCTTTGTCAATGTCCCGTTAGGTTCATAATGGCGCGAAAGTTCTTATTCATAAGGTCCCGATCTTCCTAATCACAACAGAGGTCCGATATTCATAATAGTGTAAACAGTCCGTTATTCATAATAGGAAAAAGGCTCCGTTAGTCCTCAAGGAAAAAAGGTCCGTTATTATATAACAAAAGGGTCGTTATTCTATGAAAAAAAAGAGAAAAGGTCCGATCTTCATAATAGGAAAAAAGTCCATTATTCCTGAGAGTAAGGGTTCGATATTCATAATAGGAAAAAAGGTCCGTTATTGATCATAATAGGAAAAAGTCTCGTTATTCATAATAGGATAACAACACCGTTGGGATCGCCACTGATCGAGACCCCCCCCCCCTCCTCAACATGTTCAACGACAATGTAATTATATTCCGAGATGACGAGGTGGGAAGTACGAGCAGGGGGGGGGCGGAGAAGCGGAAAAGACAGGAGCAGAGAACGGAAACCATATTATTATCTTTGCATTAATTTTTGTTTTATTTTCAATATACATTCGTATTGTATTAATTATATTATATTATGTCACTTCTATGTTCTTTGGCTCGATGTATTATGTTTTAATTATTGTAATCATGTATTTACTATTGCCTATCTTTGTGTCGTTGAAAATTAATTCTCCATACGTCGGACAAACTTCAACGGGATATCTCCCCTCCCCCCACCCCACTGAGTGGTACTAATCTCAGTACGCCAACTTCCCATATTTTGTCCATAGTGAAGCAATTTCCTACGGAAGTAAGGACGAAGTGCAGTATATCGAGCTAGGGATGGTGCAGTTGGCACACGCCGAGCGCCTCTCCGGGATCGTGCTTTGGCTTGCACATGTAGAGAACGTGAGTGATGACCCAGGGCCTGCTAATGAATGACAGAATTTCGGAAATGAGTTGGTACCCTCTTGGAGTTTGCGTTTAAGTGGAGGGAAGCCATCCTCCATCCCGTTTGATTTCTGATATGTTTTACTACTAAAGTAGCCTACTAGATTTTATGACACATACTCAAGAAACAATAGGAAATATGCACTCTATATGGCCCAACTACATACAAACCATGTACCCTCCACTTGTCTGCATTAAATCAGTTTTTACCACGTAATAACTAGACATGTGCATGTGGTAACGGGCGACGGCATAACGCTTCAGAATTCGCCTTGCGGCCTCGTTTAGAGAAAGCACATTATATTATATTCATTTGCCCCCGGTGATTTGAGATCTCCTAGCTACCTGATATTCAACTATAAGTCCCCTCTCCAAGTTTCGTCAAATGCGACAAAGCTGGATGGGATAATTTAAAATGACTGTGGATGAGTTTATGCAAATTCGACCTCCCCGTGACCTTGAAATGAGCTCGGTGTTGAAATTCAGGAAATACCAACAGCACATCCACAAGTTTTGTTCAACTCCTAAAAGTTTGAAAAAATTCGAGAAAATGACAGATTGACCTCAGTGACCTGAAACAACCGTGCTGTTTTTCGCGACCAACTTTTTTGTCCGCCACCTAACCAAGTTTCGTGTGAAACGTACCAACTCTGTGTTTTGTGTAAACCTGCAAAATAAAGGGGCAGAGACATTACAGCAATGTCACTTTCGAAAATCACGAGATTTCACTAGGAGGGACATGTGTACCAGTTTCGTGTCAATGGATCAATTGTTGGAGAGTTATCGCTAACGGCTTGGAGTTTCCGGCGCGGCGGTTTGGTTACGGTCGGCGTTGGCGGAGACAGAAAGGGAGCGGCTACACACACCAAAACCATAATGTGGACCTTCCAGTGTAGATGGGATATAAGCACGGCATTTCAGACGTTCATCTTTGACCTCTGACTTGGCCCGCATGCGAAAGCAATGGGGTTTCTGGTCATATGGTCAACCAACATGCAGGGCGACCACTATGAGCCACAATTCTTCTTGTTGCACGGTTGTTCTTTTTGTTGAATAGTTATCGGTTTTACAAGGTTGTCAAGACATCGACTGCTGTTCACTCCAGGTGACTCCGGATCTGACCACAGAACACAATGGGGATACTCGACTCCAATGGCGAACCTTACCAGTGGCGTCGTGCCATTGGGGTGCATCTCATAATTTAATTGACAAAGTATTTTCGAAATCGAAAAGCTAATGATAGTCAATTGGCCCTTGAACAAATCGTTATGGAGACCGGACCCCCCTCCCCTCCACACACACCGGGATGCAGGGCTAGACCAACGCGAGACCCTCTGCGCCTTCCAGTGGTCTAGTTGCTGAAGGATGGCCCCCTGGAATTAGAATATTATTTCGACAGAAGTGAAGAAGCATCTGAAACTTAATTAGGTGCGTGAATGAAGTATGTTTCTCAACCGTTCACTGCAGAAGAAAGGTCTGTGTTCATTTTTCAGATGTTTATAAAGAGTTGTAGCGCAAGTCTGCAGGCAAGTGGGTGTGTACCCAAAAAATTTCATGGACGCTATACGCGCGAACATGTGGTGGCGATCCGCTTAGATAGTTTGGACGGGAAGCAATGCCGATGAGTGCAAACCTCGGTGTGACGGTTGTCACGCAATCATAAAAAAAATGATTGATGTAAAAGACAATCAAAGAAGAAAAAGTTGTTCAGTGTTGCCATAAATTTCCCGTGATCTGGGGTGTATCGAACCCCAAATTTTCGGCACACGCCAGCGCCAAACATGTGGCTTGACGTTTCGCTTGAATGTCCTCGGGTGTAATGCAATGAAACGAACCTCCTAACGCGAGACAGTTGGCATGCAATTTTTAGAAAATATATGGATTATGTAAAAATCACTTAGTTCTAAGGCTATGAGAGGAATTTGGCTGTTAGGATTTGTGCCCAGTAAATGCAACTCTGAAACCACCCCAAACAATGTCACCAGACGATAGTCCTACATTCTAATATGGTCTTCTACATCTTTTCGTTAAACGGTTGTCGTATTTACAAGGTTTTAGCCTTTGATCTCTGTTGAACCTTACGTGACCTTGGAGGTGATCCGAGAACAATAGAGATATCTACACTCCATGGTAAACCTACATGCCAACAGATGAGCCATCTTCATCATTGTGTGCACAGTTATCGGGGTTACAAACTTAGGAAGTTTTCAGACAATGACATCTGGTGACCTTCTGGTATATAGTATGGACATGACCCAAAACAATATGGTACATCTTTACTCCAACCTACAGACACGTATGGCCCTCTAATATTTGAGTTTAGAAGTATCGTGCTGACAAGCGTTTTTAACTTTGCCCTCTCGTGATCTTGAATAACCTTGAACTAACACCAAACAATAGGATTCTTCCTCACCATACAAGAACCTAGCCTATTTTGAATTTTACTGAATAGACGTTTGCGTTTTTGATATTGTCCTCACTAGCAAGAGTCACATACAAGCACACACACATACCACACGGCGCTTGGAGCAGTGGCGTACCAGACGTCTCGTTGGGGGGGGGGGGGCACAGGGGGACAGACATTCTATAGGGAGCACAAGAATACTAACTAGGTTAAAGCCATATCTACCAGTTTCATGGAAATCCGGAAAACTTCAAAAAACGCATAAACTTAGCAAATTAGACCACTTTGATTAACCTCCAGTGACCTGAATCCATGATGAAAATTTCGGAGTCAAGGTAAAACCATATTCACCAAGTATCAAGAATCGACGAAATCGACGAACTTACAATTTTGCATATTAGTTCGCTAATTAGTTAATCTCCCTAATATCCTGTACCTTTGGAGCCAAACCAGAGTGACCATTAGAACTATGGTTAATCCGTAATATCGTAACGAACCTAAAAACAACAACACATAAATAGGCCGAATACCTTACTTAATTGTGCCGTGTGGGCCCACAATCTAATCAGATCGTGATTCACCAAACCCTGCAATACCACTAACCCACAAATCTCCTCAAAAGCGGTCTTCCCGTTTTGAGGAATCCCTGCTAACGAGGACATAGGACACACACACACACACATACCTACACACCACATACAACATACATGCACACACACAACCCACGAAGTGATCGTTAATGTCTCTTCCGGACTTTGTTCGGCCAAACCAGACAAAACTATGGATACGGAACCTTTTCGCGCTTATAATACCGAACCTCTTTTGCTATTATGAATAACGACCTTTTCGCTATTATGAAATACGGACCTTTCTTGCGTTATGATAACGGACCTCTTTTGCTAATTAATGAATATCCGCCTCTTTGCAATTATATACGACCCGTTTCGTCGCCATTTGCAATATCGGACCTTTTTCACTATTATGACTATATCGGACCTTTGTGCTCTGTTATGAATCACAGACCCTTTTGATATTAATGAAATGGACCTTATTTGGCCATTCTGAATATCGGACCTTATTAACAAAAGCCCCTTTTTTTTTATATGAATATCGGACCTTTTTGGTCTTATGAATACGACCCTTTTTTCTCGAAAATTTGCCTTGTTATGACTAACGGGCCGTATGACAAAAGGCCTTATGAATAAAAGGCCTTATGAACATCGGGCGTCCCCCAATAAACATTGTGTCCAAGTTTGGTCGACATCCATCACAGAATGACGGTCGACATCCATCACAGAATGACTGTTTGGGGGCTGAAAAAGCAATTGTTAACACGACGGATGGGCGGATGATGGATGGATGGATGGATGGATGGATAGATAGATAGAGTGACATGCAGATTCAATAGCTCAACCGCATAGCTGGTTGAGCTAAAAAACGGGGAACATCGGACCCTGGGAACATCGAACTCTGGAAACATTGAACCTGGGGAACATCGAACCCTGGGAACTCAAATTCATGGATTCATCAAAAATATCATTATAACAAAAACGGGGAACATCGGACCCTGGGAACATCGGACCCTGGGAACATCAAACCCTGGGAACATCGGGTGGACCAGGCAGGTAGCAGGGTTTTTCAGAGATATTCATGAAAAACGTTCCAACTAACCCGCTTCCCCAATGTGACTTCTTCTCCCGTTCTCCGGGCAAATTAGGGAGGAAAAAATGGGGCATTGTATACAACAAGTATGGGCTAATTGAATCTGACTCCTGCAGTAATGAAGTACTTTGAAATGAATATAGCCTAACTCCATCTATGGCAAATTAGAGAGGAACAAATGGGGCATTGTATACAACAAGTAATCGAATGCGACTTCAACTCCTGCAATAATCAAAATACATTTGAAATAGCTTAATCAAGTTATCCATGTGAGTGACAACGTCTCAGGCCGGTTACGTAGAGACGAGGAGGGGAAAAACCTTAGCTAGGCTAGATGGGGATTGGAAAAGTAGTAGGGGTAATGAATAATTATGCAATCATACCTAAGCAAGGATCATGACGGAGCAATTGCACAATACCAGCACTCGCGGAGCGACATCTTTTGGAAATTCGGGCTACATTATGGCAGCAGGGCGGCCACCGATTGCTGGCTTGTGCATTTGGTTTTGTTGTATAGGGTAGTGGCGCCCTTACTACCAGGCCTGTGTGTAGCAAAAAAAGTCAAGTCCAGGGTGTAACCTCTCCCTGGTGCCTACCACGGCTAAAACAAAGTTCGGGGCTTCTGAAGGTTGGTGCAGAGAGTATGCACGAAAAGTTAAAGTCCAGGGTGACCTTTCCCTGGTGGCTACACTGCCTAAAACAGGATCGGGGCTCCTATAGGCTTGTACAGCAAGTGTGTGCCAAAAGTTGAAGTCCAGGGTAACCTCTCCTGGTGGACTACACTGGCTACAACAAGATCGGGGCCCCCTATAGGCTTGTGCAGAGAGTATGCACAAAAAGTTGAAAGTACAGCGTAACCTTCTCCCTGCTGGCCAACGACGGGCTACAACAAGATCGGGGCTCCTGTAGACTAGTACCGGCCATTTTGCCAGAAAGTTAAAGGCGGCAGGGTAACCTCTCCTGGTGGCTACACTGCTACACAAGCTCGGCTCCTATAGGCTAGTACAGGCAATGTTTGCCAGAAAGTTGAAGTCGCACGTACCTCTCCCTGTTTGCTACGCGGCTACAACAAGATCGGGCCTCTTAATAGGCTAGTACCGAGGCCCAATGTTTGCCATGAAAGTTAAAGTCCAGCGTAACCCTCCCTGCTAGCTACACGGGCCTGTACAGCGTAACCTCTATAGAACGGTACCTCATTATTACATTTGGTGTTTTTTTTTTTTTTATTTAATAGTTGTATTTAACTGTCAACTATTCGTCTCGACATACTAACACCAACGTACAAACGAATGGATGATGTTATATGTGGAAGTGAGCTTGTCTGTAATAAAAGAGAATGTATAAAGAACATTGACGTTGAAAGTTTAGCCGAACGCCAGCCAACCCTACCCCTGCAATCTGTCATTAGTTGAAAAGTTGGTAAAACATATAATAAAAGTAAAGAGTAAAATATATACAATAGCTTCAACACTGCTCTTTGTCTAGCGGTAGGTACTGGTCTATCCACATGTTTTTGATAGATTGTATCAGTATAGGGTAAGCTTCATACATTTATTAGGAGGTTATGTTGTGGCGATGGGTACCTGTTGAGTACACATGTGCGCCCGAGTGAAATCTAGATGAGTTCGAAAAAGATAGGTCCAAGACAGTGCGTGACTTCATATTGAGAACGGGACCATACATAATACATACTTAGGCATTCCCGCAGTCTCCGCCGCGGGGGAAACTTAGTGCTATAATCACTAACACTTTATCCGATTGATCCGAAACTTGGGACACATTGTGCGCACATAGTGAAACTCGGAGAGTAAAAAGATATTGTCCAACTGACAGTGCGTGACATCATTTTTGGAACGACCATCAAATACATACTTAGTTCAAAACATAGGTTACATAGGTCAAGGGCGCAGCCAATAGGTAGATACTACGATCACAATCACATTTTACCCATGAGGAGAATTGACGTTGTCTCACGCGCATTGTTTCCACTATTAAAGGGACCAATATTGTGGCAGCACAGATTTGAGACATGACCATACATA
This sequence comes from Sclerodactyla briareus, assembly GCA_026419785.1. Classification (NCBI taxonomy): domain Eukaryota; kingdom Metazoa; phylum Echinodermata; class Holothuroidea; order Dendrochirotida; family Sclerodactylidae; genus Sclerodactyla; species Sclerodactyla briareus. The sequence goes on along the minus strand of JAODTK010003109.1, from coordinate 152,811 downwards.
ATTACATAGTTATAGGTTGACGCCAGAGTTAAAGCTGGACTGTCGCGAGGCGGTAACGGCTAGAAGAAGCAAACAAAGTTGTTATGACGTAGCGACGCAAATCAGTCCTACTGCCAACGTGGTAGATACAATGATTAGGCCTACTTTTTTTTAATGTTGCAGCCACGAAGATCGTTTTGCAACCGCTGGCCCAAAATACATACTTATTAGAGTAACGTCAGAGTTAAGGATAACATGACACTGTCTCCGCCGCCGCCGTCTCCACGCGTAAACTCAGTGCTGGAACTCCTCAACACTTTATCCGATTGATCTGAAACTTGGTACACAGGTGCACCCCAGGAATAACAACAACAAAATAACAAACCATCTTTCGGAGCAAAGAAGATTTTTTCACGGTGAACGAATGAGATTCAGGGAGCAATAATCTGAATAGATTTCGTTCATCGACGAGGAACAGAACTGATTACTACGGCAGGACCGTCAACAATAGCGTGACACTGTATATCAACCCCGTTACAAACACAAAAACGTTTTTAAAAACATTTTTACCCACTTATTATATAAATCACCGGGAAACGGGAACATCGAACCTCGGGAACAAGGACCAGTGTAACTCTCCTCGTGAGAGAGGGAGGGGGGGTGGGGCTGAAAAAGGGAGGGGGGCGAAAGTGCGGAAAACATGGGCACACGAGACAAGTTCGTGATACACACTTGCTGTACTAGCCTTAAAATGAGTTCATAATAACACACTTGCGTACTAGCCTGATATGATCTTGTAGCCAGTGTAGCCACGAGGGTGAGGTTACACTGGACTTGAAGTTTTCGGCACACACTTGCTTTACTAGCCTATAGGATCCCGTACTAGCCTATAGGATTCGGCACACACTGAGCCGTTTAGGCACGAGGGAGGAGAGGTTACACTGGACTTGAACTTTCAGCACACACTTGATGTAACTAGCATATAGGATCCTGTACTAGACTATAGGATTCGGCACAAGAAAAGGGTCGTCGCCCCAGCAAAGGGAACCTGATTTGTGTTGGGGGTGGGATTCTGCATTAAGCCATCAGACATATGATCATTCTTCCAAGTCGTGATTTGGTTAGGTTAATAGCCAAGTCACGACTTAGGTAAGAAACACACCAGAGCAAAACCAGAGGCCTATGCTCATAGCCTAGCCTAACGTACTTACGCCTTTGTTAATCTGGTCGACAGTCAGTCACCGACCTGATGAAAAAATCTTTCCGAAAAACACTGCCCCGACGATTATAGACAATGCGAATGTTGATGTTCGCCTGAAGACAGCATTGTAAAGTGTCTGTGTCAGCGTCATTTGGGCTTAGAACCCGTACGCCAATAAAGCGAGTTGATTTAAAAATACAGAACCAACGCTAAGAGGATCGTACGGGAATGGCACAGGGGGTCATCTCGGTCTGCGAACCAGGGTTTTCCACTCGGCGCGGCATAACATGCAAGACACTTTCTAACCTGAATCTATGCGCTTGCATAGACCACGATCTCTTATTATTATTGACTGGATAGCTCATTCGCTGCCAAAAAAATGCAACCAATTAAACGGGGCCTCCCCAACCCAGAATTGAGCATGGCAAACCTTTGCACACGAAACTTCCGACTGCTCGGCCACTGCCCAATACGTTCTCGACCCAATGGGTACTTTCGCCAAAGTGGGAAGAGGCCCGACGGGGGTACGGACAAAAGTCATGTTGGGCGACACTTTGATGGGAGTTGCACCATAAAGCTGTGTTACTGTTTGCACGAGGCGGGACGGCGGGGCGCGGACACGGGCGAAAAAAATAAAACGCTCACCGTTATTTTGGAGCATTTGAACCCATGGCAAACATTAACGAGGAGATTAATTCGAACATCACTCACATGGTGTTCGACGGATAAATGAATCATTACACGATGTGGCCCAAGAGAAAGCGGGGGGAAGCAATGTTACTTGCAGGCTCAAAATGAACACCTTCGCTCCACCTTGGAACTGGGTGTCATATCCATTAGGCCTATTAGAAGACGCAAACTAACTGGTTTGTCACACACGAGACACGACAGCTTCTCCAAGACCATCCTCCAAAGCACCATCGAGGAAGGAGCAGTCGAGGCCGACCCCAGAAGAATTGTTCAGACAACATCAAAGACTGGACGGGCCTGGCGATGCCGGAACTGCTTGCCAAGGCTAATGACAGACAGCAGGAGGAAGATGTCAGCTGTCAAAGCCTCATGTACCCCGACGACTTTCGACAGTCATGGGACTGCGTGAGTTGAATTGGGGATGCAGGGCTTCAGCCATATTGCTCTCAGTGTCCTGCGGATCATATATAAAGAGAAAGGCTATTCGCCTAATCTGACGATGTTGACGACCGTCTCTGGCGTCTCACTGTACTCTCAGCGTTTGCAACAGTGATCAGGTTCCTCTCGCTGTCTTCATATATACCGTTCTCTCTCTGACTTCTTACTTACCGTTTATTTCATGGTCAATGATCCTCCGCAATCCGAGACGCTGCCGCTCCCTTAGCATGACGTATTCGCCGTACTCGTCCCTCTTCTTCTTGCCATTCTTTCCGGTTGCGGCTGCCTGGCCAGTCGCCACCGCACTGAAAACCTACGCTGGCCGGCCTTTCTGGCAACTCCCACTGTGCGTGCATGAAATTCCTCCTCACAGATGTGTTCCCTTCGTCATACAATCTCCAGCTGTTCAAGTTTAGAATAATAGCTGGAGCTTTCCTCTTTTTTTAGTCTTTTGTGGCATGGGATGCCCTCTCTGCTGGGCAAAATGGGGTGGTCTATCCTCGTGTCACTTTTTGAAAAGAAAGAAAAAAAAACCCTCCTGTCACTTGGGTTAAAAAAAAAAACTGACTGAGAACTAGTGCATGCATGCCCTTTACGCAAAATGGTTTCTCGGAGAGGCGGAGATGGTGACGGGTAGCTGCCTGATTCGCGAACAGTCATCTGCGTTTTTTGGGGGACATATGCCACGTCTCCCGGCGTGCGATCCAGCCCACCGTAATCCTGTGTGTTAACAATATCTGTCGGATGGAACCGCCGCTGTGACTCTCCATTATAGCCCAGGATTGGGCCAGGCCCGGGCCTGGTTGCAAGCAGCGGGTGGATGCGCCTAGGTGTTTTCCCGGCATGTGCTCCCAAGAGTGAGTGATGAGTGGTGAGTGATGAATGAGTGGGGGGGTGAAAGTGAGTGTGAAATGATGAGTGTTGGGGGGAGTGAATGAGTCAGAACAACCCCCCTCCCATGACCCAACTGTAGGGAGAAGTCACAATAGTACTGGTGATTTGTCCATGATTGAGTCACGCTTTCTGTTGAGTTTGTCAACATTATACTTTGCCCATTGAACCCGTAGTGCCAAGCTAATGACCCTCCCTTGACGACAGGTGCCACATTCTTGTGGTTTTCTCTGCGGACTGGGACTTACCGTATTTTATCATATTGAAAAAAATGACTGAATTTTTCGCATTCTCTCATTTTTCATTGTCGAACTCGTCGCTGGAAATAGTGACTGAAATCAACGTTTCAATGATCAAAATCTATTCAATTTCGATGAAAACGACAACTCAAAGTTTATATGAAATCCGTTCAGAGTTTGGAAGTTGGAATCGTTGAAAAACTTTTCGTTGTCGCCCACCCGACTCCGTATTTACGTTCCTGTGGATTTTTTTCTGAAAAATCTATGTATCCTAACTATTTTCTACAGGCATCATTTTTGTCGAAAGTATTAGCTCTATCCGCGTCGCTGTTCGTCGCCCTTCTCCTGCTGGGCAAATATGGGGTGTGCTAATCGTTCAAAAATCCGTGTGTTGTTCACGTTAAAAAATCCGTTCCCAGTCAATTGAATCACTTCAAGGTCAAATACCAAGTGGTCCAAGGAGATGCTCCAATGGGGAGAAGCGGCTTGATTTTTAAGTCCGTGACCCGGCCGATCGGCCAGTTCAGTTGTTCCACCGTTTTCGAGGGGCTGGAAATTCTAATGAGTGACTCGACTGAAATGAATTGACTGGCTCATATGTTCAGTCAATGTTACTTGAATTGAACAGTTAATGGTACTTGTTCCTCCACCTGTCTAAAAAAAAGTGATGTAGCACTTAGCAATTAAGCGAATGTGCTATAAGGCACCCAGGGGCCCAGGATCAGTCATCACTGATCACCTATATATATTCACACATTTCAACCGACTAACTATATTCTCTCAACGCCAGTAAGCCTGAGCCTACGACGGAAACCCCAAATTCTTCACAATATTTACATTAGTAGGCCATAACGTTGCAGATTTCCTGGGCAACACGGTCACTATTTATGCAATAGTAATACCAACCTCGTCTTTGTTATAGTTTCTCTATGATAACAACAACAACATTTGTTCGGGGGGTCGCTGTCGCGTTTGGAACCCGCCCCCCCATGAATGACCCATGTGACCATAATTTTTTACGACAAAAAACACTATTTTGCACTGTCCAGTGAACGGTTTTGACAGCCTTTGCTTATCAAATATGGCAACACCTGGGTCCGGGGCCAATTTAATTGCATTTGCCAATTAAAGGCGAAGTGGTGCAGTGAAAGAGAGCGCAGGTCTTCTTTTCCCCTTTCCCTCGCTGACAAATTTCTCGATATGCCACTCGCCTCAATAATGGAGCCCTATATTGATATTTTTTTTTGTGTGTGTTTTTTGTTTGGGGTGCAAATGATGCTAATTTTCTCATACAACCTACTACATTGCTTATATTTCGTGTAGACTGTCTGAGGACTGAGAGGGCATGTCGCAGACCATGCATGGTCGTGCATATTGCGCAATCCGAATGGTGGAGGCATTTTTTCCGTACAGACGAATAGCGACATGGCGACTTGGTCCAGTCCATAACAAGACTTCCGGGGTACAATCAGATCATCTGGATCTAAGTAACATCTCGCAATGATGATAATTTCAGGCTATTTCGAGAAAGTTGTTACGTAGCATTTCCATATTGGAGTATACTGTAATTAATAGACCAATCTAGTTGGTAATTCTATAAAATTTCGTGATTTACTCATACTTGCGAGAAAAACGAATCAAAGAGTAATGTTGGCTTCCATTTCGCAGAGAAATAAATAGTTTGTGAATGTGGAATGGGACGTTGCCACTTGTGTCCTAACCTTTCGATTACGTAATTAGGGTTATCGACCCAGATGTGAACAATATAATGATTAGCGAACAACGATTTCACCAAAAATTTCCCTGTAGCTAGAAATAGGATACACAATCACCAACTGGAGAATGAAATTATTTTTCCGTGGATTTGTATTTTTCATGCTTCGTTTTGGTTCTTCTCATAGTTTGTGATGAAATAACACTCTATATCCCACATTGAGGCAAAGATCAGAGTGTGGGCACCACCCCGGGAATAGGGATAGGGACTTTACCAGTCGAAAAACGAAAGGAACCAGCGAAAGAATAACATCAGATGTATCGCAAGAACATGGAAAATTCGCTGAGGAGTTCCCACTCCATTGGCATGTGTGGCATAATGACATAACTTAGCTTAGAAAAGAACTCGTGAAAATGGAGGTATACGCTTTACTTTCAAATTAAATACAATTGAAAAGTATTCATGGATTCGCTGTTACTTACACTAACACTGTCCGTTCAATGCGTGAACACGACGGTGACTATAGCCTAGGCCTCGGTCTAATTTGAGTTAGTTCACACTGACTGCGCATCCTAAGCTTGTGCCGGCCGCATTATTCACGTTTTGGTAGCGCGCGTGTGGCGATTTTGGTTCATAGTTACAACAGTATTTATTTACTATTTTCGGCTACCAGCCGACTGGGACGGAGACGGTACATTAAAAATGCGATGACAAGGAAGTTTGTCCTATTGACTTTGTATGGGGTTTAGCTCATCTTTATGGTTGCATCACTTCACCCCAAAACAGTTTCACCTCACCCCAGCTACATTTCATTCATCACCCCACTACCGTTTCATCATTCACCCCTACCATTTCACCCAACTGTTGTAGCGGTGAGTGGCAGAATTGTAGAGTGCCCTCCTGCAATGCCAAAGGTCCCTGGTTCAAACCTTTGTGTCGACATTGATACCAATTTCCACCCCTCTCCTTTCTCGTGTAAGAAAAAGTGGCGCAACGAGTAAAAGCTGCACTCACGTCCGTGCGGGGACGTTAAATGCGTCCGGGGGCAGGAATTTTCTTTCTCACCCCTGCCTCGTTATTTTCTGGAACACCTATCGCGAGAAGAGATGGCGAGTCTTCGCCGGTTTTCATGGCCACGATCACAATGAAGATCAGTGCGGAACTGTATAAATGTATATATGTGGTGAAAGAATGGCCTTAATTGGATGTATCACTGTATAATTAAAGAAGAAGACTACTCTTTTCACCCCACTCCATTTCACCCCCCATTGTACACAACCAACAACGAAGCAAGACGGCACCGGTCGATGTGCAGTGAAGCGGAAAGGCGGGGCACAAAGGTCAGTGTAGCACGCACGATCGACTATATTATGTAGGCTTTCACTGGATGGTTGTCGACATGGTGATTGGCGCTAACCACTCAAAATCGCACTCACGGGTAATGATTATGGTCACCGAGGCGGCGATCTGGGTTGAATATTCGGGGGGGGCGAGCATATGAGGGTAACAGCACTCTAAGCGGAGCACCATTATGGGTTGGCGCGTAGCGAACAAGGGATTTTTATTTTCACAGACCCCCCCCATATGCAAGAAACGGCACTTTCTGGTGTCAAGGGCATTCACGCAACATCCCTAAAATCGTAAAACAACTCCTAATTTTTTTTATTTCAAGAAACATTCTTGCAGGAACTGATCCCCTCCTAATGTTCTCTGATCTTACCTATATCTTTCCATCTTCTTTATTAAAAAACAGCACGTCATGCTGGTAAAGCCAATCTGCACAATAATGATCAGAAGTGGACTAAACTTTGTGCAGTGTTAAAAAATGGCAGTTGCATTCCGCATTGTTGTAGTGGGGAGGGGGGGGGTGCCAACATTTTTTTTTTGCATTTCGGCATTCTCAACAAAATTTTGACACTCTAATAATGTACATATAATAAAGGATTTTTTTCGCCAGTCCCGCGAAATATTGGGGCGGAATTTTGTATTATGTCCCCCTCACCAAAAAATTGTTAATATTGATCATTGATCTACTCCCAGATTATTAGGCCCCCAACCATTGAACCATTATATATTCAGTACGAGCTAATAGTTGTAATAATCGAGGTGATTGGGGCCTTACTCAAGTGTCATTCAAGGTCACTTCACAAGTGTCAGCAGCTCACTGCATTTTTTTGCCCTCCTTTCTTAGTGTTTCGCTTCACGCAACCTCGACTGTACCTTCCTTGCTTCATTGTGTTTATTGTATAATGGGGTAAATGGGTATTGGGGTGAAATGATAGTGGGGTGAAACTGTTTTGGGGTCAGTGAAACCTGCTCCCATCTTTACATAGGGGTGCGCGTGTAACCGGTATTCAACTTTAGTTTCCCGTACTCGTGCAGCCGGTACTCGCGTACCAACGGCCGTATGCACAGGTTCAATTAACCGTTAAACTGCAAAAAAATTACCAGTACGGCTTAAATCACTGGTGCTTGTAAGTTGAGTAAAGTGTCAATTTTGGCGGCCGCACACCTCGTGGTTTCAGCATTAAATTTATTGACCCATTAACAATGTCTTTTCATAAGATACATTTTCTAGTAATAGAATAACCATTTTGTTTAATTGTAAGTGAATCAGTGTTGTCTGTTTCCAGAGCTTCAACATGTTGTCAATGTCAAACGAAAGAACGTTTCCTAATTTCAAAGGCCTGTGCGTGATTATCCGTTAATTCAAGTATTTAGGACCAACTGAACATGTTTGTCTGGTTGTTTTTCATTATATTCAATTAAATTGTATTCAAATAAAAAAAATTAAATCCCTCTTACATTATACTGGAAAATTGATAAGGACCAAAAAAGCTTGTGCTTGAATCCCCACTCATCACCCTGAGTGATATCGCTATAATCAATTCAAATTGCCGTCAATATTTTCCGAAATTGTATTTGGCACAACTAAACAACTGTATTTTTTTAAATCAAAACTCACATGGGATTTTCTTCTCTGCAAAAATATGCTCAACGTTCAGCTTCGCGATGGTATCGAGCATCTCGGCAGTGCAGCTCGTGGTGTCATTGGTTAGTTCAAACATGTTATAAAATTAACAGTTCCTGATAGTTGGCGGTCAGATTTTTAGCCTCACACAGTGGATACCAACAACCATGTCCCCAGTTCCTTCCGCGAATAATGAGAAATAAAGGCTTTCCGAAATAAGGCTTTTTATACAGACCTGCAAGAAGCACGTGGTATTGCATTGCGTACGAGAATTGGTCGCGGGCTGGCGTAAACATCGTATATTTAATATTCCACTGCTCTGAGAACACTGACAATAAAGACAATTTGAACACTGAAAAATGATTTCAGACCGAATATTGCAAAAGAGCGAGGACTGGGAGGGAGGTATACAAGGAGATCTTGAAATTGAATTGAACTGCGTGATACACAGCTGTGTTTACAGTGTAAACCAGTAACATAACGAACCCTGATGTTTTTCTAGACATCGTGAATACCAGTACCAGCACCAATACCGGTGCCAAGGCATCGTACTATACCGGTTCCAAAAATCATCAGTACCGCGCTACCCTATCTTTAACACACCTAGTACACGTCAGTAGTGATATTTTCCTATTGCGACATAGCATTTTGCACATATCTCGGATGTAAGACAACGGCACTTGAAGGTGACAAACCTCCGTTACCTCGCCTGCAACCTCTTCCTCTGTTTACACACCTATTTTCACTCTTGAAACATCATTTGAAAAATGTTTAATCTATTTCCAGATTCCACTACCCCCATATTGGACCTCACCCCACCCCCACGCCATGGACTCTGGCAATACACAAAAAGTCGGGTTGGCCACCCCATGGCCCTTCTCTTTTTGCCGACGTTTCTTCGTCTACAATTGAGCAACTATGGCTTAGAAATTCGTCAAAGAATTTCACCCTTTAGATTAGTCTTACCCAACTCTATCCAATCATCGTTTTATCCTTTGGATCAACCTGTCTACAGTTGAGTTTCACCTATTCCAAACGATTTTTCTTGCGGATTTGTCGTTTTTGAAGGAATTAATTCTCTCTCTCTCTTCTCAACCTCTCGATCTCGATTGGCGTAAGTCCTTTTGTTTAGCCGAAGCGGCACCTAACCACAAGTATTCGTGTACCGTTTCCCTACTGCCTAACGTCCCCGTCCCTCCTTCCCCCTGGGTTCCCCTCCCTAACCTTCCCTGTCCCCTCCCCATCCCTGGGTTGGGGGTGGTCCTGCGCGCAGCGCTAGGGATTCTAGTTACGTCAATCGAGTGCGCGAGGGGGGTTTTTCCAACGATTTTTCTTGGGGATTATGTCGTTTTTGAAGGAAAGTATTCTCTCTCTCTCTCAATCTCGATTTGCGTAATCCTTTGGTTTCCTAACGCTGCACCTAACCACAGTATTCGTTTACACGTTCCCTACTGCCTAACGTCCCCCCCCCTCCTTCCCCTGGGGTCCCCTCCCTACCTTCCCTTCCCCTCCCCCTCCGCTGGGTTGGGGGTCCTGCGCGCAGCGCTAGGTATTCTAGTTACGTAAATCCAGTGAGAGAGGTGGGAACGGAACATTCGGAGTTAAGTACCCCTTCTTCCTGTATGTATTATGGTTGTTCATGCCTGAATATCACTCGTTGCCCTTCCGTGCGAGCCTTCGGCCCCTTCGGGGGCCGGGGTGTATAAGCCCGTGGAGCCGCTTCCCCCGGGCATGGATCTCTGGATCATCCCAGTCCTAGGACCTGGGCCGGTGATCCTAAAGCCGCGATTTCGGCTTCGGCTGTACTCGCACACCGCTATGTTGGGGCTGGTTCCGGCTCGGGTGCCGTACCGCCCCCGTCCGGGCCGGAGGCCCTCCCGGCCGCGGAGGGACCGCCCCCACCTGGTCCGGGCAAGTATCCTCGTTTGGACTGCGGTTACCCCCCCGCCTTTAAAAGGGCGCGGAGGCCCCTCCCGGCGTGGGTGAGCCGACCCACCCGGTCCGGCCGGGGTGAGCCTTTGGTTTGACGCGGTTACGCCCGTCCACGGCCAGGGGCCCTCCTGGGGCGCGAAGGATCCGACCCAACCAGGTCCGGCCGGGTGATCCTATTTGGACAGCGGTAACAACCCTCCCGTTCACGGGCGGGGGCCCCTCCGGCCGGGTGGGAGTGGAGCCGACCAAAACCGGGTTCAGCCGGGGTGCGCCTCAGTTGGACTTAACGTAACCCGCCCTTCACGGGCCGTGGGCCCCTCCTCCCCGGCGCGGAGTGAGCCGACCCAACCGGGTCCGGGCCGGGTGAGCCCGGCTGGACTGCGAGACCCGCCCGTCATGGTCTTTGCCAGTACCATGCACCAATCCGTGCCGGCGGGCCCTGGACCAGGACGGCCGGTCTGGCTGCTGATACTGACCAACAGCCGTCCCAGCAACGCGGGGGGCGTTCACCTATGTTTACCATGTAATGACTCTATGTCCGTGAGCAGGGTTCATGGACGTAGAACTTCCTCAGCGGCGGCTTCTCCTAGTTTGGAGAAATGGGGACGCTTGTAAAACCTTGGTTCGCCGTGTGTCACTTTATTCTTAGGTATCTACGTTGCCTTGTATTGACTTTTATGTCCGTGAACAAGGTTCTGACGTAAAAACTTCCTCAGCGGCCCTTTTCCTTCCGATATTGGAGAAATGTGCCGTTTGTAGCTCACAAGCTGCCCCTCGCTGGCCAGACTCGAGAGGAAGCGGGTATGTCATTGTGGGCCGAGGCCCGTAAGCCCGCTGCGGACATCACGGCGTCGGAAGTGAAGAAGGCACGGGGATCGTCGCCAGAGAGGGATGCAGCGTCTTCAGTGTCCCCCCCCCCTCTCGAAAGACCCCTGGGTAAAGAAGGGAGAGGGTCGTACCAAGAAGACTGCGAGCTCGGCCCCTTCGGGTGCAGGGGTTCATAGCCCGGTGAGCCGGCTTCCCCCCCGGTGCATGGAGCTCTGGATCATCCCGGTCCTAGGACCTGGGCTGGTGATCCTAGGCCCGCGATTTGGTTTCGGCTGTCTCGCACACAGACTTTGTGGGCCGGTCCCGGCTCGGGTGCCGTAACGCCCCCGTCGGGATTCTGCAGAGGCCCTCCCGGAGCGGAGGGAAGCGACCCAACCGGGTCGGCAAGGTGATCCTCGGTTGGACTGCGTTAACCCACCCGTCACGGGCCTAGGGCCCCTTCCAGCGTGGAGTGGGAGCAGACCCAACCCGGTCGGCCGGGGTGAGCCTCGGTTGGGATGCGGGGGGTGACCGACCTCACGGGCCGGGGGCCCCTCCCGGCGCGACTGGGAGGGAGCCGACCACCAACCGGGTCCGTGCGGGGTGATCCTCGGTTGGACTGCGGTAACCGCCCGTCAGGGGGCGGGGGGGGGGGGGGGGCCCCTCCCGGCGCAGAGGGAGCCGACCTGACCGGGTCCAGCGGGGGGAGCCCATGGTGGGACTGCGGTAACCCGCCCGTCTTGGGCCGGAGGGGAGGGGACCCTCCCGGCGCGAGGGGCCATCCCAACCGGGTCCGGCCGGGGTGAGCTCGGCTGGACTGCGGGGAACACCCCCCCCGTCATGGTCGGGTGCCGGTACCATGACAATCAGGGCCGGCGGGCCCTGGAACCGGGCCAGGCCGGGTTGGCTGTGATACGGACCAACAGCCGGCCGCCGCGGGGGCGGTCAGACCCATTGCCGGCCAGGCAGCCCGGTCCATGGGATTGCGGCAGACCACCGGGACCCAGCAGGTATCAACAGGTCCATCCGGGATCGCCCCGGCAGCCTCTTCTCACATCGACCATAGCGGGTTGGAAGCGGCCCAAGACCTCCTAGAGTCACCTACACCGAGGTACACAGATCCTTTCTCCCTCTGCCTTCCTCGGACGACCGTCACGTCCCTTAAGATCAGATTAAGACTCTGGTTCATAGTCTTGTATCCCAGGCACGCCTCTGTCACACAGACTACGACGTAATCCCTGTCTTGGTAACCTGTGAGACCTTGCCCGCACCCCACCCATGGTGCACGTTCGCTCACAGCCTACTACACCCGGGCAGCCTAGGCAGCGGCGCCTACTCCGTTACCTCACCGCCCCTCGCAGGTACCCACTCCCACCCGTGGGTAGCGTGAGACATTCGAGGAGACAGGCCTGTCTAACAGCACGGGAAAAGCCCTCGGTCCTTCACTGGGATTCGAACTCACATCTAATGATCATATCCTGATCTCTACTGACTAGCTATTCCGCCTCCCCTTGGACAGGCGAAGGAGCCATAAGGAGTCCATGAAGTTGTCGTTGTCGGAGATCCTCCTCGTCCTACAGCTTGGATGCGTTTCATCTCCGCCGCCCGGAAAAGTCGAAGCCATCGCTGGATACGGACCAAGGCCGGCCGCCGACATCAGCCGGCCGCCGACTCAGCCAGTCCGGCCGCCGACTCAGCGCCGCCGCTTAGCCGGCGGGTTCCGTGACACTCCGGCGCGGAGGGTGCCGCTCGGGCCAGTTCCGGCACTTTTGCCGTATCTTCTCCGTCTGAACACCGGAGGCCACTCCCGCGCGGAGAGAGCCGCACGACGGTTTCCGGTGGCGGAATGCCGTAACAGCCCCCACACCCAGAGGCCTCTCCCGACTCGGTGGGACCCGGACCCATCATGCCGTCACGGCGTCCACCCGTCACGGCGGGGATAACCTGCTCTAGGCTGCAGAACTGGGGGGACTCGATTTAGCAAACCCGACGATTGAGGGAATCGACAGGCCCGTCCAACGTTCACCTTCACATGGGTTGCTTAGGTCTGGAAAGTGGTGTGAAAACTTCAGGAGTCTTTCCCAGACCGAAAATTAGACCACTCTCATCCGTCGTCAGCTTTGCTCCTGGAGATACAGATGCAGGCAGGTCCGTTGCCGTCGCAGGTCATTCTACCTTTCGTGTCTCCGCATCGGGGGCCGCCCCCGGGAGACCCGGTATGGAGACACACTCCCGAGGGGGAGCGTTACAACGCGATCCCGGCGGAACATTATCGGTTTCAGGAGCGCTGGAGCACCCCTTGCTCCGGCCCTTCAAGTCGGAAGGATACCACATCACCGCTCCCCACAGAAGATTGGGGTTGGCATTGGCGGCTCCGCCAGTTCCGCCCTCCCAAGGAGACTCAGTACCCCCCCCCGTGGGTTCACCCGCGCCCTCACAGCGGAGGATCTGCTGTCTGCGAGTATCGCCACCTTGAACGGAAATGAAGGCGTCCTGGAGCATCGTTAGTGACGCCCGAACCGCAACTTTCGCCCCTAAACAAGTTGTTCATTCGACCGAAAGTCCCGCAGAACGGTGACCTGTGCCGAGGGCCAGGCTAACTACGTCGATCTGAAGAACGCCTACGTCCTTCAGACGATAAGCTTCTCACTGGCTTTCTGCCCAGGGGACAGAGTCCAGTTGACTAATTCCGCTCGGGCCCTCGACGTCTTGCTACAATCTACATCGATGACAGCGATCGCCTGGGCGCCTTCTGCAGCCGGACTACGGGGACAAAACGACAGTCATCCAGGCTCAGGCGGCGGGATTGACTGGGCAACGAGAAGAAGTCAGCTCTAACCCGTATCTCACTCCTAACGCGCTTCCCTACACTGGACCAGTCTCCAGCACAGCCAAGTGGGAAGCATCTCTCCACAGCCTGTTGCCCAGCCGCTCGCACGACCCAACCTGCTCACGACCTACGCAGAACCGAGCCGTGTGCACCTCCCCGCCGGCCACGACCGATGGGCCGTGCCAAGCTCCCCTTACGCCCTGGCGTTGGGCCCAGCCTTGCCTAGCTCACTAGAGTCACTAGAGCCGAAGGCCGTCTCTCTAGAGTCGGGTATCGGCTCTCTGGAGCCGTGAATCATCTTTCCCGTCCCTTCCGAACCATGGGTCGGCTCCCCGAGCCAGGAGTTGGCCCGACTCTTCTGTCACCAAAGCCAGGTCCCTTCCGCTCTCCACGGCCGCGCCCGACCTCGTTTAGGCCATCCGAGAGCCGTGGACCGACTCTCCGGCCCTTTACGTCTCGTCAAGTTGGAAGGGCCCAAGACCTCCTAGAGTCCCCTACAACCAGAGGTACAGAACCTTTCTTTCTCCCTCTGCCTCCTCGGACCGTTCACGTCCCCCCTCGGACAGGCGAATGAGCCATAAGGTTTGTCGTCGTCGTAGATCTCCCTCGTCCTACCGCTTGGATGCGTTTCACATCTCCGCCGCAGACAAGTCGAAGCAATCGCTGGATACTACCAATACTGCCGCCGACTTAGCCGGCCCGCGACTAGCCGCCGCATAGGCCGGCGGGTGCGTGACACAAACCGGCGCGGAGACTGCCGATCGGGCCAGTTCGGGCGCTTTTGCCGTATCTCGCGTCCGAACCGGCGCACTCTCAGCGCGGAGAGAGCCGAACGAACCGGTTCTGGTGCGGGTTCCGTAACACCCCAGAGGCCTCTCCGACTCGGTGGTACCCGACCCTCCATGCCGTCACGGGCGTCCACCCTGTCACACGGCGGGGATAACCCTGCTCTAGGCGGCAGGGACTCGATTTTAATCACCGACGCGGTGAGGGATCGACAGGCCCGTCCAAAAGTCACTTCACCTGGTTTGTCTTAAGAAGGTCTGGAAAGCGTGTGAAACTTTCAGGAGTTCTGCTCCAGACAGAGGATTAGGACCACCTCTCCTTTCGTTCAGCTTTTTCGGGTCCAGGGGCTGATACAGATGCAGCGGGGCGTTGCCATCGCAGGTCATTCTTACAAGCTTCTCCTGCGTCGGTGGGCAGCCGTCGGGTAGCCCGGTAACTGGATAAACACTACACTCCCGAGGGGGAGCGTTACACGCGAGTCCGGCGGTATCGGTTTCGGAGCCGCTGGAGCAGGCCCCTGCTCGGCCCTTTGAGTCGGAAGGATAGCCTAACCGCTCCCCGCAAAGGTTTGGGGTTCGGGTTGGCAGTGGTTGGCTCCGCCAGTTAACGACCTCCCCCCTAGGAGAACCAATAAACCTAACCCCGGCGCCCGTCACAGCGAGGAATCGTCTGTCTGCGAGTACCCAGCCACCTGATGAATAATGCGTCTGGAAGCATCGTTATTGACGCCCGGCCGCAAATTCCGCCCCTCAACAAGTTGTTCATTTGACTGAAAGTCCCGCAGAATGGGGACCTGGTTGCCGAGGCCAGGCTAACTACGTCGATCTGAAGACCGCCTACGTCCTTCAAGACGATAAGCATCTCCTGGCTTCTTGCCTCAGGGGACAGATTTCCATTTGACTATGCCTCTGGGGCCTCGACGTCTTTCTCACATCGACGACCACGTAATCGCTGGAGCCTCTGCGCCGGACTATACTAATATAACGGGGGACAAAGCGACAGTCATCGACAGGCTCATGCGGCGGGATTGACTGAGCAACGAGAAGACGTCAGCTCTAACACGTACCCTACGAACGCCGAACGCTCTTCCCTACACTGGACCAGGTCTCCGCACAGTCCCAAGTGGGGATAGCATCCTCTCCACCATCCCCGTGCCGGCTCGCTCGCCGACCCAACCTGCTCCTACCTACGGCATCACCGGAGCCGTCGTGCCCTCCCCGCTGTTGCCCACGACCGACTTGCCAGTGCCAGGCCCCCCCTGTAGCCCCTGGCGTTTGGGCCCCAGCCTTGGCCTAGCTCACTAGAGCCACTGAGCCGAGGCCGGCTCTCTAATTTGGCCGATCAGCCCTCCGGAGCCGTGAATCGTCTTCCCCGGCCCTTCCGAACAGGAGACTCCCCCGAGCCATGAGTTTGTGGGCCCGACTCTTCTGTCACCAAGAGCCGCGTCCGCTCTCCACGGCCGCCGACCACCTCTTCCAGGCCATCCGGCAGAGCCGTGGACTGTCTCTCCGGCCCTCTACGGCTCGTCTGAGCCGTGGATTGGCCCATCCCGCTCTCCAGAGCTGCGGCCGACTCGTCGGCTCGCGAGGCGAGATCGGCTGCCAAGAGCCTCGACCGACTCGTCCGATCTTCGGAAGCCCGGTTCTGCTCTCCTTGCTCACCCTGATGGTCGGCCCGCCCGGCTCTCCTGAGCTACGGATCAACCCGTTTTGCTCCGATGCAGTTCGGTTCTTCCGATCCAAGAGCTGGCTTCGTCGTCTGTCCCGGCAATGGGTCCGGCCCTAACGGTTCTCAAGAGCTGCGGTCACTCCTCCGGCCCTCCGGAACATCGGCTCTTCTGGGCCGAGAGCGCTATCCTGCTCTCCTCCGGAGCCATTGGCCGACCTTTCAGACCCCTAATCGCTTCTCCGAGACGGCTCATCCTCTCCCGAGCCGAGGGAGTCGGCTCCTCCGTAGCCGTGGGCTGACTTCTTCTGGACCTCTAATAATCGGCTCTCGAGACATCGCTCTTTTCCCAGGCCGAGGAATTCGGCTCTCCCTGGTCGCCGGAGCCGCGGGCCGACTCCTCCGGCCCTCCGGATCGGCTCTTCCGCCGTGGGTTGGCTTCCCGGCTCTCCAGGAAAAGGGGGCCAACTCTTCTGGACCTCCTTATCGGCTCTTCCGTCGTGGGTCGGCTCTCCCGGCTCTCTCGGAGCCATGGGCCGGGGGCCCCTCCCGGCGCGGAGGGAGCCGACCCAACCGGGTCCGGCCGGGGTGGGCCGACTCTTCCGGCCCCCCGTATCGGCTCTTCTGTCGTGGGTCGGCTCTCCGGAGCCTGGGCCGACTCTTCTCCGGCCCTCCGGATCGGCTCTTCCCCCCTGGGCCGACTCTTCCGACCTCCTCATGCGTCTCTCCGGAGCTGCGGGCCGACTCTTTTCCGGACCCCCTGATCGGCTCTCCAGAGCCATGGGTTCCGATCTCCGGACCTGATCAGATCTCCAGCCCTGGCCCGACTCTGCCGTCTTGCGACGCCACGCCGGCGCTCGACTGAGTCGCGTGTCGGTTCTCCAGCTATCCCTAGCCGCGGACGTGACGCTTCTGCAATTCGTGGATCGTGGGGGTGTCGTAACACCAGAGCCGCGTAACCAGATCAGCTCTCACCCGCCGTTAAACGGCTCGGGGTGGATCGGCTCTCCGAGCCTTCGTACTGGCTCTCCACAGAGCCATTGACCGACTCTCCCGTTTCGGCTCTCCGGAGCCGCGGTCCGTCTTTTCCGGCCATCCGGAGCCTGATCGGCTATCTGAGGCTTAGGTCGGCTTCCCCGTTTCTCCAGAACCGTCAATCGGCCTCCGGAACCGGTAACGGCTGTTTCGGAACAAGGGCACCTATCCAGGGCCGAGTGGCTGGCCGCGGCAGCGTCGGCACTCGCCAGGGCTGTCCGCATGAATGCTCGCAACGAGCCTGGGTATGGGCCTACCCTCCATGGCACGGATGGAGCTCGCTGAAGTATCTTCACTAAACGTCCCCGCCATCAATCCACCACCATGTCTACTGCCCACGCCAGTGGCCCTGTGCTAGTCGGTGGGCAGGGTCCCAATATGGGTTAAGTTGAATATCTGAAATAAGATTCAACAAACTTCACACTGGTTTGTGGAAAATCCTGTGAAAAGTGAATACTTACCCCTTATTGTGGACACTCCCGCCCACCCGTCCCACTTTTCCGGCCATAACGGGCGTCCTTCTTCTGTCTGGAAAAAAAGAAGGGCGATGGGGTTGGCCCACCCAGACTTTTGTGTTATTGCCAGATGTTCAATGGCGCGGGGGTGGGGTGCAGGGTGCAATATTGGGTAAGTATTATACTTTCACAGATTCACAACCAGTGAAGTTTTCGTTGAATCAGTCAAAATGTAAAAATTTCATCAGTAGGACTAAATGTTGATAGGCCTACTCACAAATATAATTTCCTTTCTTGATGAAGTCCAGGAATCTATCAGTCCACGGTCGTGTGTGTGTGTGTGTGTGTGTGTGTGTGTGTGTGTGTATGTGTAGGTGTGTGACGCCCAGCTTGAAAAAACGATAACATGATCAGGTCTGAGTAGATCAGGCTCATACTTGGTATGTGTGTTCCCCATGATGAGTAACATGATCCCAATCTATTCTAATATTCACTACCCATATTGGACCCTGCACCCCACCCCCGCGCCATTGAACATCTGGCAATAACACAAAGTCCGGGTTGGCCACCCCATCGCCCTTCTCATTTTGCCAGTGTTTTCGTCTAAATTTGAGCATCTTGGCTTAGAAATTCCTCAAAGAATTTCACCTTCAAGATTTCCTTATACGACTTCAATCATCGTTATACTTTGTGGATCAAGCTGTTTGCAGTTGATTTCGTTCGACCTTTCCATACGAGTATCCTTGCAGGTTAGTTGTTTTTTGGAAGAACTTTTTTTTTCCTCTCGATCTCTTCGATCTCGATTTGCGTAGTCTTCTTGTATCCTAAGCATTCCCGCGGCCATAGACCTTGACATGTTCCCCCTTTGCCTAAGAACGTTCACGTTGTGTGACTTAGGCACATACGCGTTAGGTTCAGCTCGGCCGGGACTTCTTGTCCGGGTGCTTCCTACCTCTGCCTGCCCCCTCCCCCTTCCCTCCCGTCCGTTCCTCCTTCCCCGGGTTTCCCCTCCCTTCCCTTCCCTTCCCTCCTCCCCTGGGTTGGGGGGGGGTTTGTCCCGCGCGCAGCGCTAGGGATTCTTTTACGTAAATCGAGTGAGAGCGGGGGAAACGGGAACTCGGAGTAGTACCCCCCCATCGTGTATTAGGTTGCTTGATTATCGCTCGTTGCCTTCTGGTGTGAGCCGCGATACCTCGTATTGTATGTTCTCTATTTGGTTGAGAATGTCAGTCTTGCCTCTTCAGACTTTTCTTTCTCTTCTTCTTTCTTCTCCGATCGACTATGTTAATGTCTGATCATATATCTTAAGGGCTGTTGCCCGAATTTTGGTTACATTGCCATGTGTTCCCATCTCATCTCTGATCGCCAATTTATTGTGATCACATATATTATGGGCTGTTGCATGAATGTTTGTTACATTGCCATGTTTTCCCATCTCATCCCTGTTCGACAACGTTAATGTGTCTTTACATGTATGTATGTTACATCGCTACGTATGTATTCCACATTGCCATGTATTGTCTTATGTCCGGTGGGTGAAGGATCACTTCTTAGAGACATTTTCCTTAGCGGTCTCTCTCTCAGGTATGGAGAGATGTACCGTATGCAGGATCTTCAAGCCCTTCACTTCCTGGGATAAACATCCTGCCTGTTCCCGCTGCAGACCATGCTCGAGGAGTAGCAGTGTGACATTTGTATGCCGTGGCCCGACAGCCATTTTGCGGACATCATGGCGTGGGAAGTGAAGACGGCCGGGGATCGTCGCCAGAGGGGTTCGTCAGCTTCTTCGGCAGCCTCCAGGAGCCTCTGGAAGAAGAAGGTGGAGGCCGTGTAAAGAAGAACGCTGAGCTCGGCCCCTTCGGGGCCAGGAGTGTGTAAGCCCGGTAGAGCCGGCAACCCCCGGGGACAGAGCTCTGGTTCATTCCGGTCCGAGGAGCTGGACCGGATGATCCTAAAGCCCGCGATTCAGTCTCGGCTGTTTCGCACAGACACCCGACCCTGTCCGGTGCGGTTCCGGCTTGGGTGCCGTAACACCCCTGTCCGGGCAGAGGCCCTCCGCGGCGCGGAGGGAGCGACCCAACCGGGTCCGGCCAGGGTGATCCTCGGCTGGACGGCGGGAACCCGCCGTCCACTGCCGGTCCGGTGCCGTGCACCAATCAGGGCCGGCGGGCCCTGGACCGGACCGGGACGGCCCGGTCGGCCGCTGGGTACGGACCAACAGCCGGCCACCGCGGGAGGCGTTCAGCCCCAATTGCCGGCCCGGCAGCCACGGTCCATGGGGCTCTACCAAGACCCGGGACCCAGCAGGTATCACAGGTCCCTCCGGGATCGCCGGCAGCCTCTTCTCACATCGACCATAGCGAGTTGGAAGCGGCACAAGACCTCCTAGAGTCCCCTACCCCGGAGGTACAGGACCTTTCTCTCTCTGCTTCCTCCTCGGACCGTTCGCGTTCGCGTCGCTCGATATGCCGTAGGAGCCAGCAGGCTTATACCCGGGGCAAACAGTAGACACAGGCCATAAGGGTCCCGTCGTCGCAGATCTTCTCTGCCCCTACAGCTCTGAGAGCGACTCATCTCCGCCACAGAAGAAGTCGAAGCATCGCTCAAATCAACCGGACTGATGGACCAGTTTCGTGACTTCCTCTCCCAGTTCATGGCGTCCCACTCTCAACACCCACCTCCGGGACCACCTTCGTCAGAACAACCCCGGGCCAGTACTGCGGCGTTCCCGACGGCCCAAGCTACACCGCCGCATCTGTGGACGAATCCCGCGGGGACCCCGCTTCGGGGAACGCCTCGAAGGGAAGAAGACGAGCCCTAGCTCGGTACGATCATCCCACAGGAAGCTTTCGAGAAGCGGTACTTAGTTTACATCGTCGAGTTCCGGGTTCGAGGGCCGCCACCCAGCCTTTCAGACCAGGCCGCAGCAGCAGCGTCGCATCCACCAGGTTTCCCTCAACGCGGAGCGAGTGCAGCCACCCTGTTCCATGCTGGTAGACGGCGAGGCTTTTTTCGCGCACGAACAGATTGCTAGCCGCAATTGGAGAGCCGGTGTGTTAAGAAACAGGCGGCAATGTTTCACCTGCATGATCGACTGGCAGGAACTGTTTAAGGTTCCTGCCATTCCAGCCCCGGCCAAGCATACTTGTCGCGGACGGGGTCCTAAACCAAAAAGGGGCCTTCAAAGACCAGGACTTACACAAACTGTTCACTGTCCCCGCCGATAGTCGACAGCGTTTTCGAACGGCCTCAGGTATGCCTCAACTTCCTTGCTAGTCGGCGGCGATCTTGGCAAGTCTTCCAGGAGCGGGAGCGTCGGGCGTTGACACGCCAATACACTGGCAACGTCATAGCTCTGCTCTCCCAGGGCGTTGCACGGCTCACTTATGACCAGCTCGCCAGAGTGTCAGTTCGGGCTACCAAGCTGCGCTGAGATATCGTCCTCGACTCCGTCAAGTGGCCGACCCCCACCATGAAAGAATCCTTACGAGACCTACCGCTGTTGGGACCGTATCCTCTCGCCGGGGAGTTCGACGAAACGCTCCAGTCAGGCCCCAAGTTCCGTCCCTGAAGGAAGCGGGCCTTACCACAACCTTTCCGTCGTCGTCGAAGTGTCCTAAGGTCCGGGTCCAGGTCTAAAACGAAATCAGCGAGTTCAGACCAGGATCCAGCCAACGTTCAGGCCACGCCAGGTACCCTCGCCGAGGTGGCAATAAGATCGTCCCGCCTACCAGAGTCGCTCTTCCAAGGGAGGTCAGCGCGGTGGTCAGAAATCGCGCAAGCCTCGGAAGGGCAACCCATAGGGGTGCCCACCCCACCGTCTGTTCCCCACCGGGTTTTGGGGGGGAGACTGCAGATGTTTGCAGAAGCGTGGGGATCAATCCAGCCTGGCCGTTGGGTGCTGGAAACGGTAACTGAGGGATACCGTGTGGAATTCATCAACGGCAAACTCCGCCCTGTACGACCTTCTCAAAGAGACACCAGTACCAAACGACCCAGCGCAGCGGTGCGCGTTGGAGGAAGAGCTGGAAGCCCTCCTATCCAACGGGCCGTGGAGGCGCTCCCTACTTCTTACCGGGACCACTCTTCAGGTCCTGCTTCTTCTTGGCGCCGAAGAAGGGTCACCATTGGCGCCCCATTCTCAACTTGCAGCCCTTCAACAAGCGTTTCGTTCGACCGAAGCCTTCAGCATGATGGCTACCCCTGAGACGAAGATCATTGCCCCTGCTCCCGACCGGAGGTTGGGCGACGTCTGTCGACCTCAAAGAGCCTACCTCACCTGGCATCCACAGGAAACAGGCGTTTCCTGCGTTCCGTTACCGGAACGCCCAGACTTGGTATGTGTGTTCCCCATGATAAGTACATGAACCCTATTGTTTTTGGGGTAAGGTCAGAGGTCATCTGAGGTCAACAGAGGTCAAGTCTGAAAACCTTGTAAACACGATAAGTCCAGAACAGTTGGTCAGATCAAGTTGAAATTGGGTGTATAGCCTTCTTATGGGGAGTACAGGAACCCTATTGTTTTTGGTTCAGGTCAGGGGTGGATTTTGGTCAAAGTAGAAAATTTGTGAAAAGTTGATTTTTTTGGCCACTTTGGCTTGTAAACATGATAACTCGACCCCACATGGATGGATGAAGCTCATACTTGGTATGTGTGTTCCCCATGATAAGTACATGAACCCTATTGTTTTTGGGGTAAGGTCAGAGGTCATCTGAGGTCAACAGAGGTCAAAGTCTGAAAACCTTGTGAACAGGCTAGAAGTTTCAGAATGGTGGTCAGATCAAGTTGAAATTGGGTGTATAGCCTTCTTATGGGGGTACAGGAACCCTATTGTTTTTGGTTCAGGTCAGGGGTGGATTTTGGTCAAAGTAGAAAATTTGTGAAAAGTCGATTTTTGGGCCAATTTTGGCTTGTAAACATGATAACTCGACCCCACATGGATGGATGAAGCTCATACTTGGTATGTGTGTTCCCCATGATAAGTACATGAACCCTATTGTTTTTGGGGTAAGGTCAGAGGTCATCTGAGGTCAACAGAGGTCAAAGTCTGAAAACCTGTGATACGCTAAGTCCAGAATGGTTGGTTAGATCAAGTTGAAATTTGGTGTATAGCCTTCTTATGGGGAGTACAGGAACCCTATTGTTTTTGGTTCAGGTCAGGGGTGGATTTTGGTCAAAGTAGAAAATTTGTGAAAAGTCGATTTTTGGGCCAATTTTGGCTTGTAACACGATAAATCGACCCCACGTGAATGGATGAAGCTCATACTTGGTATGTGTGTTCCCCATGATGAGTACATGAACCGTATTGTTTTTGGGGTAAGGTCAGAGGTCATCTGAGGTCAACATCGGTCAAAGCGGAAAACCTTGTAAACCGCCAAGTCCAAGACTTGTTTGGTCTGTCAAGTTTGAAATTTGGTGTATAGCTTTCTTATGG
The DNA here is from genome assembly GCA_026419785.1 of Sclerodactyla briareus. NCBI lineage: Eukaryota > Metazoa > Echinodermata > Holothuroidea > Dendrochirotida > Sclerodactylidae > Sclerodactyla > Sclerodactyla briareus. Next base: position 129,743 of record JAODTK010003109.1, on the reverse strand, counting down.
GAATACCAGGAACCCCTATTGGGTTTTTGGTTCAGGGCAGGGGTGGACAATTTTGGTCAAAAGTAGAAAATTTGTGAAAAGTTGATTTCTTGGCCAATTTGGCTTGTAACACGAAATCGACTCCACTTGGATGATGAAGCTCATACTTGGTATGTGTGTTCCCCTGATGTAGTACATGAACCCTATTGTTTTTGGTCCAGGTCAGAGGTCTCTGAGGTCAACCGAGTCAAAGTCTGAAAACCTTGTGAATACGCAAAGTCCAGATGTTGGTTTTCAAGTTGAATTTTGGTGTATAGCCTTCTTATGGGGAGTACAGGAACCTATTGTTTTTTTGGTTTGGTCAGGGGTGGATTTTGGTCAAAAATAGGAATTTTGGGTGGAAAGTCGATTTTTGGGCCAATTTTTGCTTGTAAACATGATAACTCGACCCCAGTGGATCGAGGAAGCTCCTATTGGTATGTGGTTTCCATGATGAGTACAGCACCCTTTTGTTTTTTGGTAAGGTCAGAGGTCCTCTGAGGTCACAAGGTTCAAAGTCTGAAACCTCGTAAACACGCCAAGTCCACAAGATGGTTGGTCTGATCAAGTTGAATTTGGGTGTATGCTTTTTCTTATGGGGAATACAGGAACCCTATTGTTTTTTGGTCCGGTTGGGGTGAATTTTGGTCAAAAAGAGGAAATTGTGGAAAGTCGAATTTCTGGCTAATTTTGGCTTGTAACATGAATAACTCTACCCCACCTGGATAGATGACCTCATACTTGAGAGGGGGTTTCCCCATGAGTACTGAACCCTATTGTTTTTGGGGTCAGGTCAGAGGTCACTCTAATTTCCCAAGGTCAAGTCGAAAACTTCTTAAACACCGCACGCACCCTATTGTTTTTGGTCACAGGTCGGGAGGTGATTTTTGGTCCGAATTGAAATTTGTGACACAGTGAATATTTTGACCAGTTTTGACTTGTAAACACAGAAACTCGACTCCACCCAGATGGAGGAAGCTCATGCTTGGTATGTGAGTTCCCCATGATATACATTAACCCTATGTTTTTTTGGGTCAGGACGGAGTTCATTTGAGGTCACAGAGTTCAGATCTGGAAAACCTTGAAATTTAGTGTGTCGCTTAGTTTATCAAGAGTATGGAGCCCTCTTGTTTGGTTGGGAAAATGTAATTTGTCAGACTATGGTGTCCCCATAATGAGCTGGTGCAATCGTCTCTTTGGCCTTCTTGTGTCCTGGCTATAGCCTTTGTCAAAAGATTTGAGACTCACTAAGCATTTTGGCTTTCTGGTTTTAACTAGCAGTAATTGGTCTTTTGATTTGTCAGAACTGAGTTGAACAGAAAGTTGGCCGCTTAGCACTAGCCTAAAAACAGCCTAGGCCTCGAGATGTGAACGCACGCTTTAGTACAGGCCTGTACCCTGTACTGAAGCCTGTGGGCACGGGCTTGCCTAGGTAACCTGGGTCCAAGTCTAGTTGTCTGCTTGCTTCCCCTTTGTTCAGCCATCCCATGTACAGTCAGCAACCGGCAATGTAGCAAACTAAAAATCTAGTCTACATTCAGGAAGGGTGAGCAATTCCAAGGATGGATTTGGAAATTTAAATTAGGCCTAGTCTAGGTTAATATGGACTGGGTAGACAAATAATTTTCCATGCCTATGGATGCCTCTCTTAATGTGCCTTGTCAATTGTATTGTAGGACCCGTCATCGGGTATCCCGTATATCGTTATCCCTATATCGTATATGTACGACTCCCAACTGCAGCAATGTTGATGGCCGAAAATCGAAAATGGAAAATGTAATCTCATGAAAGTTAATGGTCCTTATGACGAACCTATCAAGTTCACAAGGGGCTGCCCGTCGCGAGCCTGCCGAATAAATCCACACACTGCACTGCTGACCCATTTGTGTATACGGTATTCCTTGCTGCACAGACTTTAATTGCCTACAGTTCGGACTCTTCAGAATATTTATCCCCAACAGTAGGACAAGAGGTTCCTTTGTAAAATTAGAAACAGATTTTGTCAATCTCCTACACTATTTCAATTGGGAGAACCTGAAAAACTATTACAAAACAGAAGTTGGCATTTAGAAAACCTCATCCCAATCAGTGTTAGTATGCTGATTGAATCCTTACAATTCAACACATGGGTGATCATGATATATGTTTATTACTGTCTCCATGAAATGGTGTTTTGAGTGTTCAAGCGTTGAGTCAAGGTCATTCAGGTTCAGTGTGCGCCATTGTGAAAACATGCAGATGCTTCTCTCCCACAGATTAGTTGGATTTCCTTTATAGTTGGTCAGGGAGTTTTATCACAGGTCTCTTCGGGTCCCCCCCCATTTTCACCCCCCCCAAATTTTTTGGGTCAAATAGTAAAAATCCTCCTCCTACTGTTGATTTGGGTGATCATGATGTTGGTATGTTGTATGTCATCTCTAAGAGTTGTTCAGAAATTTGAGGTTATCATATCAGGTTGTATTTTGGGCCATTTTGATCAAACGGTCAAGCTCCTTCCTCCCCTATGGGCCCTAATCGACGATCAGGGTTGGTCATTGTATCATGGCACTGATGGTACCCAGGGGTTGGCAGGATTTGATTGTCAAGTCCATCTAGGGGTCATGCTGCAATTTTTTTTTTTATATTTCGAACTCAAGCGGCTTCCTCTCCTATGGAACAAATGGGACTATCATGAAAGTATAATCATTGACCAGTAGTAATAATGAGGTAGCTTTCAAATGGTCAAGCTGCTCTCTTTTTCTACAGAATAGAAGGGCGATTTTTTCGACTGCCACGTGGCATCTACTCCTACAAACTAGATTGGATTATTATGACAGTTGTCAGTATTATCATTGACATGGTACATGGAGTGAAGTTTTTAGGGAATCGAGGTCGGTGGTTAATTTTTGCATTTTTATCCTCCCTGACCCACACGGCACACCCTTGGTACTTCCGTACTGCATTCTAATCATGTTGAAACAAAAATGATCTGTAGCATTTAAAATGGTGGTCAATCCGCGAGTGCTCTTTGAATGAGTGCAGTTATTGCTATTGTCCTGACCTTAATATTCCTCTCCATTGCAGCATGATGTGATGAGGTTGGCCCTCGTGGCCGAACACCCCTACACCTGGCATTCCCGTTGGGTCCCTGGAGAGTGTCAACTCCTGCTAGAGTTTTTAATGCAGATGTGATCTTGAGAACAAGGACCTGGAATGGTTTGTGTCACACTGTCACCCTTAACCTCTCATAGGACCTTCAAAATGCGGGAGTTTAGTTTGTGTGCGCGATCTCACGTCCCCCACCTTAGCGTAAACACTGCTCAAGCAAACAGGTACAAAACCACAGTTTAACATGAGAAGGACAACAGTCAACCCCACAACCGGAGCAACTGCCCGCTGCCACCAGTAAACACTGGGCTTCATGCAGGGAATGCCATCCGATAATAAACGCGGCTCATGCCAGCGTCTACAAAGTTTGTTGCCAGGTTATCAACAGCCGCCCCTATCACTCATATGTTAGACAGCCTGGTGCTTAAACTGATGCTCCTTATAGGAAGAATGAGGAATCAAAGTTAATAAACTAACTGATTTGTTCATAGGGTGCATTTAGTTGACTGTTAGTGATGGATAATTACGTAATTTGTTTTCACTAAAGGGACCTTATTCGCTGACAAGTTCGTGCAAAACCATTACATCTTCTAACAGAGCTAACAGTCCCAGGAGACTGATTGTTAGACCACGACCAATACTAGCACTGATTTTGTGTACAAAATTATGGCAACAGTGCTTCCTTGAATTTTACATATCCCCATCCCCCCCCCCCCTCCCCCTTCACACTAATGTACAATTCAATGAGGTGTTTTTCTACAATTGCAGGTTCCCAATGTTATCTAAATGCTACCTGTTGTCCTATCAGTTGTTTTACCCATGATGTGAATGTTACTGAAATGAAATCATTGTGATATCCAATTACTGTCTCAAAAGCCACCCAATCTTTTGGCAGGAATTATTTCAAAAGTCAGACAATGCATGTTCCCTCCCCCCCCCCCCTCCCCCTTCACAAACCATTATACAGGTTAATTCACCCTTCCAACCCTCTCTCTGAGACTGTTTCACCCTGGCATGAGTAATTCCCAATCTCGCTACTAGCTATCTTCTGTATAATAATTGGCATTGGTTTATCTGTTTCTCACACAGTTTGTCCCCAGGAGGCTAAAGTACTGGGGACCCAGAGCTAGTCCACCTGGTTCTACAGCACCGGGACTACCAAAGAGCAACCTCCAGGATTGGGGGAATCCCAGAACTCCGGGAAAAACTCAGACAGGTGAGGGCAGCCTATGACTGCACGATAAGCGAGTTCTAGTTGCAGCAGCATGGGGTTTGGGCAATGTGTCCAAGTGTGATAACTTCAACTTCGTTAGCACCCACAGGCTGCACTGTAGGACTTGCGATCTTGGTTGAAATAATGGTAAGAATGTTGCAACAACTTTCATTAAACCAGCTGAATTTGGTGAATAAGTATGGAGAATTATTCCACAGATTACTATGTCAACTACGGAGCCCTCAGAAAACCATTGGAGTTCTCACTAACTGAAGTTAGTGGATTGGACTTGATTAACCGGACATTGGAACAACTCATCAGAGCTCCAGACTACTGATTAAGAGGTTGTGAGTCCAAAACTCATAGACTGATCAGCAATAATAATAGGGTGTACCCTTGGGCAGGCACTTTGGTTATTGTCACCCAGGTGGTAAATATAACCCTGCACCTACAATGGCCCAGATAATCTCCAGGATTTTTGGAGAGTGAACTAGTGAACTTAACTATATACTGGGTGATACTGTAAAGTGCTATATAGGCATGGAAATGTTACATATTACCTTAATTACTTAGTATGTAAAAATGGCAGACTTATGAATGATGCAATTTGTCTCCAAGATTGAGATAGTTTACATTATTTCATTAATACATTATTGCAAATTTTTAATGGAACAATTTAGATTTTGAATTGTGTAGGAAGCTGACTTACTACTTCACTACTTTCGTGGGTAGGCACATCATCCTTCATTGTCATCTTTTTCACCTAATTTCACCAGTTTAAAGATCCTGGATGCCTAATTTGCCAACACTTGATTCTTTGTACGGGAGTCTCAAGGAATCTATGCAGTCACGCATGATGTGTGTGTGTGTGTCCATGTGTGATGCCCACCTTGTAATCAAGCCAATTCAGACATGCTTGGCCGATCAATTTGAAACTTGGCAGGTATGTTCCCCATGATAATGAGTACATGAGTGCTATTTATTTTAGTGTCACAAGGGGCTCAAAAAGGTGGAAATTTGATGTTTTCACACTTTTACCTTGTATCAAGCTGGTCTGATCTAGTTGAAACTTGGTAGGTGTGCTTCTCATGATGATCACATGACTGCTATTTATTGTCGAGGCTCGGGTGTCAATTTTGGTTAAAAAAATGGAACCTGTAATACTGTGGTATTTGGGGTACTCTCTTGTAATCAGGCTAGTCCAACATGCCTGGCTAGATTAAGTTCAAACTTAGTGGGGGTGCTTCCATGATGAGTTACGAACATATTTTCAATTTGTAGTGTAAGAGTCAATTTGGGGAAAAAGTCAGACATGCTGGTCAGTCAAATACAAACCTGCTACATGTGTTCCCTTGAGTCACAAGTGCTAATCGATTTTGGTGTCCTAGGAAAAACTGAGCCTTTTGGCTTTCTTGTTGTTGTTGGAGTAAATACTGGTGAATTGTAGAACATTTTGTAAAAGGCCATATCATTTGCTTATGTATGTTGGTGTTGCACCTTCTCTGTCACATGCCTTGTTTCTCTTTGAGGAAAATTCGAATTTGTTCCACTATTAGCAACTGTGTCACCGTCCTTGACCATCTTTTGTTTAATATTTCATAGGCACCTGACTTCTATGTTGAGATGAAGTGGGAGTTTACCAGCGGGGTAAGTTTTTCAGTCACTGCTGCACTTAGACCATCAGTCAATATTGGACTGTGTGCAATGTTTGCGATGCTCAGAAAAATAGTCCCTGTGAGAAGCCACGAGGGGTTTAATTAGGGGACAAGAGTTTTTCCGTTTGTAAAATTGGAAAACGGAATTTGATCATCTCCCCTACACTATTCAATGGGATAACCTGAAAAACAGATTACAAAACGAAATTTGGCATTTAGGAAACCGTAAATTCTTGGTCCTCTAGGTTTATCTCAAGGGAAAGGGTAATTTCTACTGTCAACACCACTGCAGTGAGGCTTATTGCAGTGAACAGTGCCTTCTAAACAAAGACGTGATTGTATTGCAACAATTCCTTTCCATCGTGCAAGCAGGTGTGAAGACACATCCTCACGATTTCTAGCATGAAGGGGCAAATGGCAGCGTCCACATGTACCCAGCCATGTCACAAGTGCCACGTCACACTCATGCTCTAGAACAGGCCTTCTCAAAAGGCCTTGAATTAAAAGTTGGAAGGGGCAAGCCATTCTGAGGGCATGCGAAAATTGCCGTCGGTTACAGTCAAAATGGCAGGGCACAAAGGCATTTAGAATAATTATATCCCCACTTCGGGGATATTATGGGTTGGCTTCGCGTCTCCGCCGCCGCCGCGTCCGCCGCGCGCGTTTCTTGTTAGCGCAAAAATTCCAACATCTTTGTCCGTTTGAGCCGAACTTGGCACACATGTCCGCTTAGTGAAATCTCGGATGGTCGAAGTGGGCGTCGCCACATTAGCGGGGTCCGCTAATTTGCATAATTTTCGCGAATTTTCAAGTTAGGAGGATTTGAACGAAACTTGGTGGTGCTGAGGGAACGATTCGTTGATCCCGAAAACTGTGAAGGTCATTTCAGGTCATTCAAAGGTCAAATTTGCGAAATTTAGGCGATTTCCAAACTTTGTCAGATTTGAACGAAAAACTGGTGGGAACGAACTATAGTTGAATCTGAAAAATGGGGAGGTCATTTCAAGTCATCGGAGGTCTAACTTGCAAAAGTATGCGATTTTCCAACTTTGGTAGATTTGAACGAACTCTATTGGATGAAGTTGTCTTGGTTTTGACCAAAAATGGGGGTCTTTATGGGGGTTTAGATACTTCTTCCCAATGTTTGCTCAAAAGTGGGGATATACACGTGGGCGGTTTTACCCGCCTAAATGTCTAGTTTTCAAGGGTAGCAAGGCAATCTGAAAAATAGCAAGGGCAAGAAGGCAATTGAGAATGAACACAACATGTTTTATTTTGACCGTGGTTTGTAACTCTCTCATCATACTAGTACGTTATAAAGTGAGCTTCAGGTATTCATCGGGTCGGTTCAACCGCTCGATTTGTTAATGATTTTTCAACTCGTAATTAATTCACTCTATATACTCAAATGAGATAGTTTTTTATTATTTTTCATGAAAAAGAAATGTAGCTTTCTGGCAATATAACTCATTCACAGTATCATGTAGGACTACTGATATATTGCAATTTATAAATGTGATGTGGAAAGTTTTGTCGCTGCGGAAGAACTCGCGAGCAACTAAATCATATCGTATGACCTCAAAATCACACACCACCACACGTTACGGGACCCGCCGCACATCGCTAGCGCTTTCCTGCATGCTGCTGCAAAACGGTTAGAACCAGTTCACACAACCATGTGCGCAGCAGGCAATGACCCCGCAGTTAATTGCTCAGAAGCGAAAGTTACATTAAGGACGTAGTAGCCGTGCAGTGCATCGTACTGCCGCTTTGTAATGAGTAATGTGTTGGGAGCGCGGGGCCGTGAGGCCTGGGGTACGGTAATTATGCCTTTATTATTGATTCCATGAAACAATTCCTACGACAGAAATGTAGAACATGATGGTTGAAGGATAAGCAGATTAATGTGCGATGCGGAAGCAGCAAGATTGGCTAGGCCTACTTAATGAATTGTACAGTACGGGTGCGGGGTTAATATAATGCTCCAGGGTTGCGTACGTCAGTCAAGTTTTATTCACTACGCATGAGTACGGTACCATTGGACGATACGGCTGTATGGGCGACAAACAATACAATGAATGAAGAAGGATCATCCAATGCCAGAATGAGTGAAAATGACATGCGGGGAAATTATGACACTTTTATATGTAATGGGCCTGATGATTCAATGGCAACTTTCAGGAGTTGCCTGTAGGGTATAATCGCTAGTTTTGAGAGGGGGAGGGCACCGACGGCAATGAGCAATTAGGGGCACGGCAGTCACTGCCGTCAGTGAAGCTTGAAATGTGAGCGGGGATCACGGCAATGCAGGGGCACCGACAGCGATTGCCGTCGGTTAATTCGGGAGGCCTCTGCTTCTCAACTGGCGGCGCGTGTGCCACTTGTGGCGCTTTGAGGCATTCCAAATGGGGCGCGACGGACTGGCATGAAATAATCAAGAAATAAACGTGTCAGACAGTGAAATTACTATTTCCGATGACTCTATTGAACAGACTAAACCAAGCTTTGAAATATGCGAAACTCACACTAATTGCGCCCCTTTGAACACTTGTGTGCATGGCAACACTTCGTTACACACTGACTGAAACAGTGAATATCTTGAAATTAAAAATTCGGCATTATGGTCAATTGAGGGATGTGTACTGCCTTAAGGCATGGAAAATGCCATTTCCTGCGATCTCGGGGGTCTGCCAAACCAAAATTGTTTTTGACCCTCCACGGACAAACTCATCGGTGGCGCTCCGCTTAGATAGTAACATCGTAGTTGGCACTTCACCAAAAACAGTTGAGAAGGCCTGCTCTAGAACATGCAGGGGAGAGAGACGCCTAACAAAAGGGCCCTATGCTCAAAGTTTTGCCGTCCCTCGTGGCCGAGGAACAGAGATGGATGGAACAGGGTTATGAAGTTGATAAACAGACAGGGATACATCTACAGCGAACCATCTCTTTATTAGGTCATTCAAATTATAAATCGTTGCCCACATTTTTCCCCGGCAGACACTGTACTTTGTTTCCTCTTGTCCGTTTATTCTCAGTACCTTCATGTCCAGGTATGTCCCCACGACACATACAAGGTTTACAAGAGTGGCCCAAATGTTAGGATTGACACCACTTTGATCGGCTTTGACAACATGAACTGGATTAGGGGGAACAGGAGCTACATATTTAAGAACCATGGTGAGTAGTTTCATTTCACTTTCATAGCTTTTGACACAAATTTCAGATTGTATATGTGTTTTGGGGAACTTGTGTGAAGCCCTGCATCCCTATCGTGGATTTTAGGTGTGAGTCAACATCCAACAGAGTTGATATATGAATTTCACCCTCAGACAATGAAAATTTTATACCTGCAAGATAAGTTTAGCCCCTTCAAGTTTATGAAGAATTATAAGAAATCGAATCTTTCACATATTTACCTTACCCCATATTGTACCCTGCACCCCACCCCCATGCCTATCATCCTCCTGGTAATTGCACAAATCCGGGTTTGGCCACCCCATCCCCCTTTTTGCCAGACGAGTGCCCCTTTCAGACTGAGAATTCTTCGCTGGGTTCACCCATCAGCACTACTGTGCATTCTTTCAGACAGAGATAAGTTTACCCAGAGTTGGCATACAAGGCCAAGCTACACAGCTGGCTGGCTGGCATTCCAAGGTACACAATAGGGGTATGAGCTCACGTGATCTATACACATAGGTTTAGTTATTGTCAGAAAGTTCTCAAAAGGAAGCCAGCAATTTCCTCGGTGATCCATGTTCTCTAGGTGTGAAAATAAATTTGAAATTGTTTGGCTGACAAACGAGGGAGTAACAATGCAAAACTTCTCCCAATCTGTTTGGAAAGTGGTGCACAGGTACTAACATGCAGTGCAGCTTCCTTATTTTGTTTGATTTGTTTCATTCACAAATGACCCCGGCAATAGTACAAGGAGCATGCGCACACTCAATACCTCTGAACTCACTTATTCGAAGAGCATGAGTAGGAAAAATTAATAAAATAAGAGATGAATCAAAAGGATTAGCTACTATGTTTGATTCTAAATTCCAGGACACATGCCTACTAGCACTAACATACAGGTTGAATTCCTGATAATGTGTACCATTCTATAGAACCCCATGTTTCATTAAAGAAGGTATCTTCAGTTTCCTCTGGAGTCGACCTTGTGAACTCTCCCCAGCACATTGGTTGCTGCAGCATCTCTTCCAAGGAGGTAGCTGAATGGTCAAAAGTAACCCTGCATATGGGACCCACTGTCAAGGCAGGAGGCCTACAGATGAAAATGGTTCAATATGCACTGGTTGAACAGAAAGACGTTTAATCATGATCAGTCCAAATATCTTGCCAACTGAACTCCCCCCTCCCTCTCCCCCCACTGCTTCCACATCAACAATGGTGATGTGACACTACTGATCATGTGACGGCCCATCCGCATAGGTGTAATGCTCATACTCTCAAATTCATGGCACGCTCGTCCACCAAGTTCTATGGGGATCGTTCGTTTGCTTCTGCTGCTCCTCACTTATGGAATGCTCTCCCAAACTCTATTCGTCTGGCCCCGACTGTGGCTACTTTCAAGTCTTGTCTTAAAACGTTCCTTTTCACCCAGCATTATCTGTCTGCCTAATCCTTTCATTCTGTCTTTGTTTTGTGGCGTTGTGCTTTCAGTTCCTTTCTGTGTCTTTCTGTTTCATTCTTCTGTTTCCTATTCGCCTTCCTGTTTGTTTATTAGGTCTGTAAAGCGCCTAGAGGCTTTTTGCTTTAGGCGCTCTATCAAGTCCCCATTATTATTATATTATACTCGTCAAGTGTGGGAGTGGGGAGGGGGGGGATTGGCCAGGCCATACTTTATCCAGAGGGGGGAAAAACTCTAAATTGTGTGAGTGATTCGAGCGGCACTGTCTCTCCTCATGCGACCCTATGCTTAGTCATTTTCAGGGAATTCGGACCGATCATTATTGAACTTATGGGCCAATACTAAGAGAGGTATACCTAGAAGAGATGCCTCTTGAAAGAGTCCAAAGTGCCGTTTTTTCTTATTTATTTATCTCTTTATGTTAGCGGGGAATAATTCCAGTTTGTAGAGATGACACGATCAGAGATGGCATATCCGAGCGTGCAGTTTGCACCCCACCACGGACCTGGCCAGAATGGTACCATCTGAAGATTCCATAGCCAACAGGCTAACGTCACCAGTCACTACCACGTATAAGCGATGCCAACAAAATAGAATTTAGCAGGTATTTATTCAAATAACGGAGAACACTTGTGTGAATTTGTATATGGTTATGTAAGAAAAAAACAAAAAAAACTTGGTTGGTTGCATGACTGGCACCACAACCCCATGGTTTTGGTTCACGTGAAGATTTTTTTAAGCCAAAACGGAGTAGTGAAAAACATTAAAGATAAAAACGATCAAACAAAGTAAATTTTGACAGTTTCCAATGTGTTTTGTTGATTTGCTTCATTGGTAAAATTTGTACAAGAGACTCAAACGGGTGCTGACCCATGGTTAGAATGGGTGTGGGTGGGAGGAGGGAAGGAGAACCACTCCGCCTCTCCAAATGTGACTGTTTGTAGTAAGCAGGAGCTGTGTCATAGTTGCCATAGCAATGACCCTAGTCTGTAGGAGCAAATGGAGGCATTACTAGTTAGAGTGTTCAATCGTAGTTTGTATGTCACAAATGGTACCGACTTACCATCGTGGAAGTTGAATCAATGAGTAAGCCATGAGTTGAGTTAATCCAGATGTTACCACTGAGTAATGAACAACTTAAGATGGCAAGTATCTCCAATTCTGACTACCTTGCCGGGGGGCGTGGCGGGGGGGGGGGGGACAACCAATTTCAAGTTAGCGTTTCTCGTGTTACTCCCTCTATGGGGTTCTACTTCTTTCATCCCATACTGTGAGGATACACCATTCTCATCTAAGTTACCATTGAAAATTGATTGTTGCCTATTCACGGTAAATAAACCAAGTCATTTTGTATTGCTTGTTGGAATAAAGCTATGTCTGTACATGTTCATATGACACTCTGTAGTGAGGATCCTGTGTGGGAAGAGTAGTGAGTTATTGGTAAGAAAATCCTCAGATAATATCAGTTGACGCGGTTCGGTCGAGTGCTTGAGTTCAAATCTCATCATGACTGATCGGTGTATTCTGGAGTGCCCTCAATGAGGATCCTAATAGTCATTTCATTATACCAAGAGATGTTACACAACCGGTGAGAGAGAGTACAGCTTAAGCTTACACTTGAATTTTCCTCTTGCAAGTTCTTGCTTTCCAGAAACCGTGAAGATTTCATCACAGTGCTTTTCAAGTATTATTTTGAAGTGGCATGATTGTAAAATACGACAGTGTAATCAGCTTGATCGTTGTATGGTCTCTGTGCTTCCCGCCTTCCAGTGATATTGTCAAAATTCGTTCATAGATCTCTGACTCCACCGATCTACCGAAGGACCTTCTCTGGTTTAGTTTGCTTTAGTTTGAGGCACTCACCATGTTAACGAAAATACTAAACTAGTATGTAACTTGAAATTGAAAAAATTTGATTGCATTGTTAATCTACACAAGACTAAGGGAAAACGTAATGAGTTAACATGGTTGAGGAGTTTGTGAAAGCTACTGGAAGCTTGTGGGAGGTAAACCCTAACAAATGAAAACAAATGGTTACCAGACCGAATACCCAAACTGCACACCCTCCCCCACAAAAACTAGCAACGAGTGAAGTAAAAATATGTCCATTGCATGGATACAATTCTTGGCAGGAATAAGCTGGTATCTGGGGTTGGAGACACGACAAGGTGGAATGGAATCGGTTCAACGGATACGATTGTAAAGTCTCAGTGCATCTATGTCCAGCTCTGTGACCAAACACGAACAGAAACACCTCACTAAAGAAGGGACAAAGAAAGGAACAAAGGTATATTATACATTATAAGTCCAGTTTTCATAAGAAAGAAAAGGAAGTGTTCACAGAATATCGATTGCCCGTGAAATCTGGGAAAGGGGTCACAAGGACAACTGCAGGATCGGATTACAACAAGAGGTTATATTGTGGAGAATGGAAAACTACTATAGGTCCAAAACCCCATTTCAATACGATGTCCTATGTTGAGTTACTGGCCTTCAAAGTTTGGGCATGGGGCGGAGAAAGAAATTGGGGAGAATCCCAATTGGCGCAATGACGCAGCGCATGATGAAACACATGGATAACACAGGAAATTGTGTTATGTATTGGATTGTTTCATTTTTCTGTTTGAATAAGTCAACATTTGGGGAAGTTCTTGTTGTTTGTATCTAGACCAAAGTACCATCAACACCTACCAACCCACTACAGCAAGCCTCTCCCATAGACTAATGATTTTCAAAGTGAAGTTAATGTTTGAATTTCCAATAGAAAACAAAGAATGTCTGAAGGGTTTTTTTGCAAGTATGACACATTTCATTATTGCATGATGGGATTCTTTCGATCTTGCACCACAATACAATTGCTTCAAATACACACACTTCAAAAGGACTATAACTCATAACAGAAAGGTACTATAACTCGTTTGGACTAGCGCATTCAGTTTTTATCCAGTATTAAATTAGGCCCTGTATAAATCATCCTGCAGCTGTCAGGTGTCCTTCAACCAGTGTATTCATCGTCATAACATAGTCTGACTAGAAGTTAGAGTGAAGTGAAGATGAACCAAATATGACCTCAACATGTCAAGACTGTGCATTCTGCTTTTGCTTGGAAACACAATTAACTCGAAGGGCCTGGACGGTTGGATTATTCACATTCCTGCAATTGTGACATTAACTGGCAGCCAATTTTATGGCTGCTTCATTTCGCCCATGTTCATCAAAGCTTTGATGCCTCCAATCTCGGAGCTTCGTTTGTTTGAAGGGTATTGATCGGTCTCTCATTTTAGATCTTATTATTCAGCTCTTTTATTCAGCCGATGGTACGCCATTAGCCGTCTCCATTGCAGTCATCTGGGTCATGCAGAAACAGGAGAGAAACAGAAGAAGAGGTTAGGTCAAATCATGCCGCTACATTTATTATTGGAATAAACAAATTGCCCCTTGGAGGGAGGTGGAATTGTAAAGTACAATAAAAAAAAACCTCTATAACATCCGCCATTTTTCAAATGCAACACTTGGTGAGCCAAGAATTGACGTTTTTCTTCAGGTTCCGCTCGAAATATGCAGGGGAGGACTGATCAATTTCCGTTTTCTAATTTCTACAAAACGGAAAAACTCTTTCCCTACTATTGGGCATTTAAGGGCGACAATGACAGTATTACCTCTGAGCTGGGCCTTCGAGAATATTGAACAAGGATTTGTACCTTTTTGTCCTTAAAAGCTGAAGTGGAGAGTTCAAGACTGTTTTCACGCATATGTCATGTTGTTGTTGGTAATTTGGTGTGAGGCCATTCATTCCATCGTTAACACTAATAAAACATGTACACACATCCGCAACAAATACCAGCAGCAATTACGTTTGAAACTCTAACATATCCACACATGAGGGGAAGACCAAAGAGGGGAGGACTGGCGTGCTTATCCATTTTTACACCGAAATACACACAGACACACATACACACATACGCCTTTCTATTATATAAACACCGTGACATCTAATGTGCTATGCATCACATGACATGGAAATAAGAATACTGGCACATGATGTGCCAAAGTCTCATAAAAAACTACTATTTGCAGGAGTTTCCATCCATAAAGTAACTGAATATTTATATGTTAAAAGTGACACAACAAATACAGCATCAGTAGAATAACAATACAGCTGACAAAATTTGTCAAGTTTCCCTGTGAACCAACGTACGGACTTGATAGGTATTCTTTGTAATAACGTACACAGGCAATAAACTTGTGTCGCAAGTTTACTAAACAAACTTTAAAATAATCGCAGGGAGCCACTGAGGGAAATGTATATTCCTATATCACCTTGTTTCCAAAATTCATGAGGAAAGCTAGGCATGTGAATATGTTGGTGTTGGTCGTCTGCGTTCATCAGAGCACTTACTGGTTTATGGCTAGCCTCTGTTCCGATTCACAGGAACCTGCGGCCAATGACGAGGCCACGTTCACCAACCCCACACCCACGACTCAAGCCAGAAGAGTACTTTCAATGACCTGCTACACTGGAGGCAGTGACATCGGGAGGCCCAAGGAGGGTCCCGAGATCCAGAAGTTCCACGGCCAACCTTTGGCTCAGCGAACACTACCCCCTCTCAGAGGGACCAAGTGCTACCAATCATTGACCCTCCTGATGAAATCAGTTAGGCACTGTGCCAAAATGAGGGACTTCATATGTTGAAGCCATGCGGATTATTCCTGGTAAAATAGGTTATGCCCTCACTCTGAAATTAGTATTTACATTGTAAGGGGCCAAGGTCCAGCCAAAACCTATTTAAATGTCATAGTAAATTATCACTGCTAAGTTTGCATTTTGCACAATTGCCAACATGATGTCATATTATAGACCAATTTACAGAAAATGTAAGAAATATGATTAAACTTATCCCTTATAATTGGTAGATATACATCAGAAAGAGTTGCCAGTTTGCCAAAATCACCAAATTATATGAAATTGAGGAAGCATATCTCCCCAACCGAACTGCTATAAACTGGAACAAAGTGATATTGGAATGATTTTTTCATTTCTTTAACAATAAACCAAAAATAACCAAAAAGAGGATTAACTTTGCTGGACTTCGCCTTGGCTTGCCAAAATCACTTACTGAGTCCCAATTCAAAAATCATTACTGAATATCACCCTCATCCAAGGTTCACAAAAGTGAGGACCCAGGGGCTATTAGTTCCGGGAATGCATCAATAATTAATGACAGACATGGGGCAATTTTTTCTGGCAAATAACCGTCAAGTCTTTCAGTTGACACACTGAAAGTAATAGAGACGGCATGCAATTTCAATGTTTGAGAGCAGACTAACACTGTAGTGTTTGTAATACAACATGTGAGTCCAGGTGTTATAGGTCTGGGGTACTAGTCCTCATGCAGAAGACGAGAAAGTTCTCTATGCTCCTGGGTTTCCATCAAATAACCCAGGGTGGTCCCAGGCCAGATACACAAAACCAGGAGCCATTATCTTTGGAAAGTAAAACCCTGGTCTTGGCCCCTCATTTCGACCCCTGCCCTTATCATAGAACTGGACGTTTTATCTGCCAACTCCATGAAGTATGGGCAGGAAGGAAAGTACCCCAACCCCAGGTCCCCAGTAGAACCTGTGTAGAGGCTAACGGAGATATATCCCTTGGCTCAATGACACATGTCTGAGAAAAAGGGAAGGAATTAACACTCATAAGCTTTTGCCCTGCAGTCAAGCTGGTACAATCCAGTTTATCAATCCCAATTCAAGGTGGGTCTAACCAAAGTGTGCTTCTATGCATTGTGTATGATTGCTCCGTATAGCAGTGTGTAGAGAAAAAGGATCCAGTGGCACTCCTGCAGGAGTAAATGGCTGGAGCAACTGGGCCGATCGGGATGGGTAGATGTCAGTTCATCATCCAAAATCTGAAAAATACAGTGATTTTTGCTACCAGGAACCTCTCAAATGGTTTATGATCCTTCAGAAGTATGTGCGACCCTTTCACCCATGAGAATTTGTGTATGATTTTAAAATCGAAAGTATATTTAATATTGTTAGATATGAATCGATTGTATGTAAATATGAAAACTAGCACTAGTAAGTGAATGTAACTAATCATGAAGCACGTTTACCCCTTAGATTTTCACCTCACCACATTTTTATCCTTGACGAAGTCAGAGGGAATCTATGCAGTCACGTCGTGTGTGGTTGTGTGTTTGTGGTGGGTGTGTGTTGTCGTGTGTGGTGTGGGTGTGTGTGTGTGTGTGTGTGGGTGTGGTGTGTGTGGGTGTGTGTGTTGCGTGGGTGACGCCAGCTTGTAACACGGATAATTGATCAGTGGGGTAGGTCAGGCTCATACTGGTATGTGTGTCCCATGATGAGTACAGGACCTATTGTTTGGGGTCAGGTCGAGTCATCTGAGGTCACCAGAGGTCAAAGTCTGAACCTTGTAAACACTGTAAGGACAAGAATGGTATTGGTCTGATCAAGTTGAAATTAGGTGTATAGCTTTCTATGGGGAGTACAGGAACCCTATTGTGGTGGTTCAGTGTTCGGGAGTAAATGTGGTCAAAAATGGAAATTTGGAAAAATTCAATATTGGCCAATTTGGCTTGAAACACGATAACGCGACCCCATCCGGATGGAGGAAGCTCAAATTGGTATGTGTTGTTCCCATTGATGAGTTTCATGAACCCTATTGGTTTTGGGGTCAGGTCAGAGAAGTCATCTGAGGCACCAGAGGTCAAATTTGGAAAAGCTTGTAAAACACGATAAGTCCAGAATCGGTGGTCTGATCAAGTGAACTTGGGTGTATAGCGTCTTATGGGGATGAAGTACAGGAACCTTATTGTTTTTTGGTCAGGTAGGGAGTGAAATTTTGGTGCTGAAAATGAAATTGTGTGGAAATTCGTATTTGGCCAATTTTGCTTGTAAACACAATACTCGACCCCACCGGGATGGAGACGCTCATTCTTGGTAGTTGTGTTCCCCATGATGAGTACATGAACCCTATGTTTTGGGTGTCAGGTCAGAGGTTATCTGAGGTCACCAGAGGCAAAAGTCTGAAAACCTTGTAAACACGATAAGTTCAAGAATGGTTGGTCTGATCATGTTGAACTTAGTGTGTAGCTTTCTAGGGGAGTACAGGAACCCTATTGTTTTTGGTTCAGGTCGGGTGTGGATTTTGGTCGAAAATAGAAACTGTGGGAAAATTTGATATTTGGCCAATTTTGGCTTTGTAAAAACGATAACTTGCCCCACCCAGATGGATGAAGCTCATACTTGGTATGTGTGGTCCCCATGATGAGAGTCATGAACCTATTTTTGGAATCAGGTCAGAGGTCATTCTGAGTCACAGAGGTCTAAAGTCTGAAAACTTGTAAAACACGATAAGTCCAGAATGGTTGGTCTGATCCAGTTGAAATTAGGGTATAGCTTTCGAGCGGGAGTACAGGAACCTATTGTTTTTGGTTCAGGTCGGGGAAAGTAAATTTTGGTCAAAAATGGAATTTGTGAAAATCAATATTTTGGCCAATTTGCTTGTAAACACGTAAACTCGACCCCACCCGTTGATGGATGAAGCTCATTACTTGTATGGGGTTACCCATGAGGAGTTCAGGAACCCTATGGTTTTGGGTCAGGGTCAGAGTCAATCTGAGGTCAACAGAGGTCCAAATCTGAAACATTGTAAACACGATAGTCAGATGGTTGTTGCTCAAGTTGAAATGGGTGTATAGCTTCTTATGGGGAGTACAGGAACCTTATGGTTTTGGTAGGTCGGGAGTGAATTTTGGCTCGGAAATAGAAATTTTGTGAAAATTCGAATTTTGGGAGCCATATTTTGGCTTGTAAAACACGATAACTCGGACCCCACCGATGGAGACGACTCATAAGTGGTATGTGTGTTCCCCATGATGAGTACATGAACCCTATTGTTGTGGGGTCACGTCAAAGGGTCATCTGAGAACACCAGAGGTCAAAGTTGAAAACCTTGTAAAACACGAATAGTCCAGAATACTTGGTCTGATCCAAGTTGAAAATAGGTGTATAGCTTTTTATGGGGAGTACAGGAACCCTATTGTTTTTGGTGCTAGGTCGGGGTTGAAAGAGGTGATGAATTTTTGTTCGATCGAAAATAGAAGACTTTGTGAAAATTGATATTTGTGCAATTTTGCTGGAACAAGATAACTAACCCCACCCAGATGGAATGAAGCTCATACTTGGTAGTGGTTCCCCATGAATGAGTCATAACCCTATTGTTTTGGGGTGTAGGTCAGAGGTATCGGAGTCACCAGAGGTGCAACAAGTCTGAAAACCTTGAAACACGATAATGCGTCAGACTGGTTGGTCGATCAAGTCTGATGAAATTAGGTGTATAGCTTGCTATGGGGAGTACAGGAAACATATTGTTTTTGGTTCAGGTCGGGAGTAAATTTTGTCAAAAATGGAAATTTTGGAAAATTCAAATATTTTGGCCAATTTTGGCTTGTAAAACAACGATAACTCGACCCCACCCGATGGAGGAAGCTCATACTTGGTATGTGTGTTCCCCATGCTGAGTTCATGAACCCTATTGTTTGGGGTGGTCAGGTCAGAAGTCATATGGGGTCAACAGAGGTAAACGTCTGAAACTTGTAAACACGATAAGTCCAGAAGGATTGTCTGATCAAGTTGTGACATGGCGGTGTATAGCTTTCTTATGGTGGAAGTTACAGGAAACCCTATTGTTTGGTTCAGGTCGCGGAGGGAGTGTGAGGGATGTGAAATTTTGGTCGAAAATAGAAATTTGTGAAAATTCGATAATTTTGGCCAATTTTGGCTTGAAACACGATAACTCGACCCCACCTGGATGGATGAAGCTCATACTTGGTATGGTGTTCCACATGATGAGTACATAAACACTATTGTTTTTGGGTCAGGTCAGAGTTCATCTGAGGCAACCAGAGGTGGGTCTCAAAGTCTGAAAACCTTGTAAACACGATAAGTCCAGAATATTTGGTCTGGATCAAGTTGAAATAGGTGTATAGCTTTAGGGGGAGTACAGGACCCTTATGGTTTTGGTTCAGGGCGGGGTGAATTTTGGTCGACAAAAGAAACTTTTGTGAAAATTTGATATTTTGGCCCAAATTTTGGCTTGGTAAACACGATAACACTTCAACCCACCGGGATGGATGACGCTCATAGGTATGTGTGTTCCCTGGGTGAGGACATTAACCCTATTGTTTGGGGGGTCGGGTCTGGAGGGTCACCAGAGGTCAAAGTCTGAAAACCTTGTAAACACGAAAATCCAGATAGGTTGATTGATCAAGTTGAAATTCGGTGTATTTTATAGCTTTTTATGGGTGTGAAGGGAACCGTATTGTTTTTGGTTCTGGTCAGCAGTTGGTCGAAAATAGAAAAATTTGGAAAATGGAAATGATGTATTATTTGGCCAATTTAGGCTTGAAACATGATAACTCGACCCCACCGGAGGAATGAAGCATTTACTGGAGTGTGATCCCCATGATGAGTACATGAACCCTATGTTTGGGGTGCGAGGTCAGAGGTCATTGAGGGTCACAGAGGTCAAAGTCTGAAAACCTTTTAAAAACGAGAAGCCAGAATGGTTGGTCTGATCAAGTGAAATCAGGTGTATAACTTTAGGGGAGACAGGCAAACCTTTTATTGTTTCTGGTTCAGCTCGGGGTGACTTTAGGTCGAAAATAGAACATTTATATTTTGGCCAAGTTGGCTTGTAAACACAATAACACTCGACACCCTACCCGGATGGATGAAGCCCACTTGGTGGATGGGTTCCCCATGATATACATGAACCCTACTGTCGGGGTTCAGCCCCTGGTCAGAGGTCATTCTGGGGTCCACCGGAGTCAAAGTCTGAAAACATTGTAAACACGATAAGTGCTTAATTGTTGGTCTGATCAAGGTGAAATTAGGTGTGGATCTTCCTTATGGGGAGTACATGAACCTAGTGTTTTTGGTGAAGGAAGGCGTGACAGGGGAATGGGCTCAGCACTGGTTTGTGTATTCCCCATGATGAGTACATGAACCCTATGTTTTGGGGTCAGGGGTCGGGGTCATCTAAGGTTACAGAGTCAAGGTCTGAAGCTTGAAATTAGTGTGAGCTTTCGTACCAGGGTACAGGAAAAACCCTAGTAGTTGGTTGTTTGGGAAGAATGTGAAATTTGTCATACGTTATGGTTCCCATAACGAGCTGGTATTCTCCCATTTGTCGTGGGTTTGGCTATGGGTTGACAGAAAAACAGTCAAGGAATCACTAAGCCTGTTGCCTTTCTGGTTTCCAATACCCAGGGCTAATCGACTGAAAATTTACCTATACTACATACACTTCACTAGCAGCCTATGCTTATGATGTGAACGAGTTTCATGCATAGCCCCATGCTATCTACATCTCATCTTCACAGTTTCCCCTTGGTTTATCTTATTAGTTTCATAGAATCTTGAGAGTTGATCTACATCCTTCTAAACTGATCGGTCGTTTCATATGATATTTGTGGGGTAAGGATGTTTGCATGCTATCTCGGTGAAGGACAGGGGCCGTTTTGAACAATCCGTCTTGATTTGCCAGGGTTGTTTTCCTGCTCTGTTGAAGAAAAATGAAGTTGAAGTGTTGGATTTTTGGGAGAAGAGTAAAAGAGACGCTATTGGCAGGTTTGTCAGGGCTTTGAGGTTTTCCCCAGGTTTTTCCAGAAAATTGAAGAATTGAGACTCAAGGGTTGGCATGCTGCACGCAGTAGAAAGAGATGTGAAGAATCAAGATGAGCTGGGGGGGTTTGGGGGCTTCACAGGAGTTTATGAGGTTAAGAAAGTTATTGGAAAAATGAGGTCATTGGACCAATGTAACTGAACCTCGTGGAGGTTTAGGGATGCTGTACAAACCCAATTGGCATTTCCACGCATCCCATCGGATTGCATCAGATTAAAACATTGAATGGGTATATAGGTTAGTAACAGACTAAAGTTGTTGCAACCTTTTGTAAGCTTATCGGCTTGATTCTGTTCCTAGAGTGGGGGTTGGAGCACCATGGTACCCCCATCTTCCCCTCCCTTTCTCTCTTACTCGAAAACAAGATACCCTTATTCCACATCCTGATGCCTGCGTAACGGTTGGCAACCTTGAAGCCTGTGACACCCCCGTCAAGGGAATATGAAATTCTCGAAAACATCGTGATGGAGGATCTCTCAAAGCCAGAGGACCCCGGGCCACCAGATGGTGACGATGTTGAAGGAGCTGCGATGATACCAAAGCAGAAGACCAATTCCACCTGTGTGGTCGACCGGGAGATATTTGAGATCCCGAGCAGCTACGTGCACACGCAGGCCGGGCAGCAGCGTGTCCGCTACAGCGACGATGAACTCCTCCAGATGGCTATACTGAGGAGTCAGATGGAGCCTGAAGGGAGAGACCCATATGCAGTGAGCAGAACGACTTTGGTTTGGGGGTGGGGTTACTGGAGTGGGGGGTCCGTATACATTGACAAAAAGTGGCTTGACTTAGTTTTGCGAAAAAAATTATTGTGAGCACGATAAGTGGAAAACGGAAGAGGATATTACTCCCATACTTGGGCGGTGGATGCTCCATAGTGAGTAGATGGTCCCTGTTGTTATTGTTGTTGATTTGAATAATATTCATGAGTACACATCAATAACCCACAAACATTTGGGGAAAAATTATGCGATCAGCGAAGAGGAAAACAAAGCTTATTCGCACATTGTTCATGTGGATGTGTACATATGCCATATGGGTTTGTTTTCCCCTAGAGCCCATGTCCAACCTCCTGAATCCCATAGGCAAGGAACCACACTGCCCTTGGCCTCTTGTTTATATGTACACGTATAACACATAACAGGTTGAAGTGTATGTGCAATGCTCGCTTTAGGCCTAGGCCCTTGGGTTTAACATACCCTAGTAGCAATGTCTATTATGCTGTGATTGTCCAATGGTACATATGTGGTGTTCAGACTTTGCAGGAGTTTGAAGAAGTAATCTAGAGATCATTTCAATAACTTTGCAATATATATCTCTTAGAATTTTTCTCACAATACAGGACTAATAGGTTAGCTACTGTGCCATTGATAATATTGTTTATATTTATGATGAAATAAGGCAGCTGTGCCTGAAATGTGAGAAATTGCAGGTTTTTACACTGCTGATAAGCCTTATAATATTCAACTCCTATATTCTCCTCAACAGGATAACTACATGGGCCAAGATTTTATGACAGAAGATGAAATGCTTGAAAGGTATGGCACAGTCTATTTCACATACTCTTCTTCACATACCCTTATTAACCAATATACCACCCCAATATGCTAGTATCTGGCTATTCCATTTAATACTGTTTCCCCCTCCCCCCTCTCATCGCCCTTCACTTCCCTTCTTAATCTGGAGGAGGGATAATGGGGGTGTTAGATCATGCCTTCGGCAACCCCTCGGGTATGAGGCAGTTAAAGACCAAGGGGGTGCCTCGAGAAACTAGGTAAGGATTATGACAAGTGGTCAAGACCCAAGTTAAAGCTAATCCCCTAATGGCAACAAAGAGATTGTTAACCCCACACCGTAGACAGAAACTGTCTATTGTTATGTCAATAATCTATTCTACTCGTGCATGACTTCCAGGGTTCCTACAGTCATGAAAAACCTGGAAAATCATGGACTCTCATCAATGAAAATCCAGGCCTGGATAAGTTTTGAAATTCAGTGAAAAGTATTCATAGAAAAGTCATGGAAAATTTCATGAAGTGATGTGACACTTTCTCACAGCTGTTTGCTGTTGTTGCTTGGGCTGTTTTTTTTATGTTCAATTGAGAATTCTGTGCAAGATATCATAGAGAAGGTCATGGAAATCCTTCATTTTGGTCATGGAAAAGTCATGGAAACCGATTGCCCAGAATCTGCAGGAACCTTTAGACTTCTCATTTTGTTTGGTTCACACAAAAGACTATGAAATGTGTCCTATTCAGAGCAGACTGCTTGCTGTGACAGTCACAAAAAGTTGCTACTCAGAAAGCTCATCGACTCTTGACAATTCCTGGAAGAAAATTTATTAGTTTAACAGCTAATCAGTTACTGTCAGACTTAAATTAGTTTAGTTACAGCCACATTTAGCTTGTTAAAACAACAACTTGCCCTCATCTGGATGGATGAATCTCATTTTGGGTATGTGGGTTACCAGTATCGAGTACATGATCCCTTTGGTTAGGTTCAAGGTCATCTGCACCCGAGAGAGGTCAAAGTCTGAGTATCTTGTTAACATGATGAGTTCAGAATGCTAAGTACGATCAAGTTGAACTTTGGTGTGCAGCTTTCTCGAACCCTGTCGCAAAATAGGGAAGACCAGCAGGATGAGAATGAAGATAAGATGCAGGTGAATAGATGGAATGAGCATCTTGGCTGTGGGTAGAGAAACAACAATTATCACTAAGATGTGATCAAAACTCCACATTATCGCAGGGCTATTCAAGAGAGTATTCTTGAGCAGACCGGGAATGGGAACATTCCCAACCATGTGAACCAGAACAACACCACTGCGCCATCCACGGTCCCGCCGTCTGGTACGGGTGTCCAGGACCGTCAGTTACCCCCCATCCCTCCACCGAGGCCCCCGCCGTCGGGGGAGATCACGGGACGAGGACATGAGGCTCGCGCTGGCGATGTCCCAGGACCAGCTGAGGCAGGAGGAGCAGCTCCGGAAACAGGAAGAGGAAGACCTCCAGAGGATCCTCGAGCTATCGCTATCAGAGAAGTGAGCCGGTCCTCGAACTCTCAAGTCTCACTGGTTGAGAAGGCCAATCAGATTCTTGGGTGGGAAAATAGGAGATGCTATCATGTGTGTATCAGCCTACCTACTGTCATCCAACTCAAACGTGTGTGTGTATGTACACAGCTCCTCATCTACGATCAACTCAAAGTAGTGAATGGATGACGTCAGAGTGGTGTGTGTGTGAACATATCTGCTGTCCACAGCAAGTTAATGTTGCTATCATGAAGTTGTTGAATATACACGTATTTAGCTCAGTTAGTGAAACTTCACCTTCAACCCAACTCCAATCCTGGCCAGACCACATCAAAGGCTGCAATAATAGTGACTGGGCCATAACACAGACTTTGGGCACTTGGCATATTGCTTTCATGTCTGCTATTCCCCTCCCCCCCCCCCACCCCCCCCCCCCCCCCCCCCACACACACACACACATACCTGCACACATAGGCATACAAGGCAGTGGACAGGGGGAAGACTGCCCTTAATGTTCTTTGCAATATTTGTGGTGTGTAAGAACAGTCCTACCACACAAATCGGAATTGTTCTTCAGGCCTCAGCTTTCACATCTCCTCTATCTCCCATCGTCTTGGGGGTTTTATGTACCCTCAACGGGGCCTTATGTATAGCATCCGTCTGCGCTAGCAGGCACTAAAAAATCGGTCTCCCTTCTTTCAGAGGGAGTCGTGCAAGGAGGAAGGCTGTCATAAATGTTTGTGCATCTGCACATCTAATAATCGTCTTTCTTTTTACTAAGTTCTGCTAGGCCTTTCTACTTCTTAGCAGTCCTGGAGCTAGACTGCAAAATAATGCATTTCTTGAGAGTGAATACTCCAAGCCATTCATGATCACATGGTCAGTGATTTGATGAGCCTCAAAAAATGCGCTTCAAAGGCCTTTTATGGGAATGACAATGGACCATGTCATTCATATGAGAACTGTATTGGCAGCCCTGGTAACCAGAATGACTGCCTACATTCTGGTGTCTGCCTTCAAAGGCCATGGTCATGTAAATATGACTGGAGTTTCTTCGAATTAGTTGTTGGTTGACACTTCCCCTATACCCCAGACAGGGTGAGTCACTGTCAGAGGTGGGTCAAACATTCTAGTACCTTGACACATCCCTCAGTCACTTAGTTGACTTACAATACCTTGAAAATTACCCACTAATTAACAACCCTTTTTGATTCCTTGCGAAGTCGAGGAATCTATCAGTCATGACGGTGTGTGGTGTATGACCTGGCTTGTGAACACGATAACTCGACCCACCTGGATGGATGAAGCTCATACTTGGTATGCGTGTGTCCTCATTATGAGCACATGAACCCTATTGTTTGGGGGTCAGGTCAGAGGTCACCAGAGGTCAAAGTTTGAAACAATGGAAACGATAAGTCCAGAACGGTTGGTCTAATCAGGTTCAAATTTGGTGTGTAGCTTTCTTATGGGGAGTACAGGAACCCTATTGTTTCTGGTCTTGGTCGGGGGTGAATTTTGGTCAAAAATAGTAAATTTGTGAAATGTTAATAATTTAGCCAATTTTGCTTGTGAACACGATAACTCGACCCACCTGGATGGATGAAGCTCATTCTTGGTATGTTGTTTCCCCCCCCCCCATGATGAGTATCGAACCCTACATTTTGGTGGTCAGTCAGGGTCCTGATAGTACATGAACCTATTGTTTTGAGGTCACCAGAGGCCAAGTCTGAATCCTTGAAATTAAGTGTGTAGCTAGCTTTCAAGGTATAAGAACCCTAATTGGTTGGTTGGGAAACATGTGAAATTCAGATTGTATGTTTCCCATGATGATCTCCTCTCCCATTTTGTCCTTGGTCCGGGCTATGGTTTGTCAAAGCAAGAGCAAGGAATCAAAAGCCTTTTGGCTTTCTGGTTCAGTATTTCTAACATAATCAGAGCAAAATGACACCCCCCCCCTCCCCTGGAGTAAGTTCTGCGGACTCACATTTTAGGAGGGGGGAGGTGATGCAAATTGTGAGTCACTCTGAATTTAACAATGATGACACCGTGACTGACCATAGGGGTGCATCATGGAATTGACAAGTGCATAACATTGAGGTTACTGCATGAGCGTTGATGATTGATTACTGTATCCTCAAGAAGTTGTGACATTCAATACCCTTTACATAGGTTGTTACACTCAAAAGGTTAGTGGGAAAAAAAGCCGGTTTCTATAGTCAAAGACATCCAGTAGGGAGCTTTTCCGGAATTGTAACAAGTGACCTATTTCATTTTTTGGCTCATGTCGTTATTTTTGTCTCAAGTTAAACTTGCACTTTATGCATCTCGCTAAGGTCAGAATAGGGGTCACGGAGCTTTAAAACATGTATTTTTTTTACCTGTATATTCTTTAAGGCAAAGTATTTCCTCGCCTATCAAATTGTTTCTGTTAGCACCTAGCATTCCACATCTTGCAAATTGGCTGTGTGTACAGAAAATGTGTCGTCAGTTGATCGTCTGTCTAGTCGCAGATAGGCTTGGGAAAGTGCATCTCAGACTTGTATTCTTCAAAGGAAATGTACCTATTCTGCAACTAAGCATTAGGAATGCATTTCCCACTGTAGGCCATACTATTAACAGGTTGCATGGTGTGTTGAGATGCCTACCATAGTCATTCTACTAAGAGCACACTTCCTAAACGCAAGAGTGCAAGCATGCAATTATTCCAGCAGGTGACTCTGTGACTTGATCGCAAAAGCGGTACATGTATTTAAAGACATGCATTTAATTAGGTGAAATTTGCACAAACCAGAATAGGTTGGATAAGAAATTCATCTTTGCAAGCATGGAAAAACACACTTCAGTCAATCACTTAGCAGGCCTGATATTTGGGTGTCTTATTAGTACGACCACCAAAGTCAGTTCAACTTACTTAAAAAAAATATCAGGACACAAAAATCTTTGAAAAAAAAGTTATATCAAATGCATGTATGCTTTTGTAAGGGCATAAGCTTCTATCCAAAAGAATACAGAATGCGTACATGTGCTTACCATGAGGGTATATATATATATATATATATATATATATATATATATCTGGTAATCCGGGTCAGTGTGTTTGTATATAATGATGTACGTTCTTGACTGTTGCAGACCCATGTACTTGTGATTTGTGTTCACTGTATAGAGAGATTCACGTGGTGTAGAGATAAACAATTTATCTATATATATATAGAGAGAGAGAGAGAATGTGGAGAATGCTGTAAATTGTCACATGTACAGTAGGTCTATATAATGATTGTAGGGTGTCGTGATATAATGTAAAGGCCTTGCGAGGTTTGCCTATATGTAATACATGTTTGGTGGAGTGACGGACAATTCCCACCCGGACAATTCCCCCCCAACGGAATGTTTTTTGTGGTCAGAATTAGGGTTAGGGTCTAAAGTTGGGGTCACTTGGGTGGGGAATTGGTCCGGGTGGGAGTTGTCCGAGAACCGTTTGGTGAAAGGAGGCCACAAGAGTTCACATTTATTATTATAAAAAACCATACCATATCGCAAATCATCAGAGTATAAGGAGTATAGACATTGTCGCTATTGCAAACATTCGCTAATTTGGAAGGAATGTAAAATTAGTAGAATCGAGTGGGCCACTTCCAGTTCTCCCTTCAAAATGACTCGTTTTCATTAAGGGTCATCAATTGTCGGGGAAAATGGGGAATTAGATTTCGCCCCCATTTTTATCCTGGAGTGTTCTGGAATAGCGACTAACAGTATGTTGTATATTGCGTATGATGTATACCAACTTAGTTGGATCGTTTGTTATGCACTGAAGCCAGTTGGACTCCCACTTTTATATGAAGCTGACATTCCTTTCGAGATTATGCCATGAGGCCTAAGGTTCTTGACTCTCTTTTCTATCCACGGGCCCCTTTTAATAAATGAAAACTTCGAAGTGATTGCTTGCAGGGGATTTAGTTTAGTAAGAAAGGGGCAGGAAGGAAGAATCCTCATGAATGACTCTGAAACCACTACAACAGTCTGATATTAGGACTCTAAATAATCAGAGTGCAAGATAAAAAACGGCCCCTTTTGTCGACATGAGTATCAGAAAATGGTACATTATGGCAGCGTATACACTTTGTTTTCATTTAAACCAAAGGAACAGAACTGATGGCGTTCTTCCTAAACAGTAAAAAACTGTCGTCGAAATCACCCAATTTATTACATATGGTCAGATATATGTACACGCAAGTGCTAGATAAAGATGTCAGAGAAAAGTTCCAAACTCTGAATAAAATTAGAAGAAGATGAGTTGGAATGACCATCATTGACTTGAAGAGTAACATTATACTGCTTATTATATAAGATGGAGGTGATGCGGTCGTGTCGTCGTGGGTGAAATGGTATATATATATGTTTGGTATATATAACACATAGATTTTGTGAACCATTGCAACTATAGTGATTAGTGACATACATTTGATGTATGCTAGTCAGTGATGAATGAAAACTGTTCTATAGGCCATAGCCAAGATAACACGTGTGTATATATGACACACAGCTTAGCAAGTCAAATATCTTACCAGCTTCTGATATTTTTTTTTTTATACAGAGATGAAGTTTTTCTTTCTCATAAACATGCTTTTCATGGTCTGAAGATTAAGCCTCCCTTCAACAATCAAAGCTAGATCCTTCGTTAGAACATGAATGAGTTAGTTTGAGCAGGTTCTATAACAGGTTAGTCTGGAAGTCAGTCAAATGGTTTGGCTCTCCCAGATTTATTCATACCAAGAATGAACTTTTTGAGATTGTTCTTCTAGATTCTTCACCATAGTATATGCTTGTGTGGTAAGAGCATCTAACAGGCCTAGGAGGCCAGGGTTCAATTATTATTGCCACACAGTTCCCCCAGGGTTCTTCCTTGTTCAGTCTTAAATTCCAAAAGATCCTACAGCAGAAGAATGAAGAATTGTTGCAGTGACTGACTCGAGCATATGGTGCTCTGCATTAGCATTAGAGTAGGGGGGAATACAGTCCCCACAACTGGAAGGAAAGCCATGGTCACCATCAGAAAGATGGGATATGAGACACTATGTAAATAAAAGCTAGGAGATTAGGTTGGCTCGGTCGGCAGATCCCCTGGATTACCCGATTTGGGACTTGGGGCGAATTACATGATGCAACGATTTGAACAGCTGTTATTTGTGCATTCTTGGGCCAAGGCACATTTTGCTTCACCATACCCAGGCACTAATTGGAGACCTGTGAAGAACCTCAGCCACAGCATGCACAAAATTGGCAGCACCACATATATTATTAGATGGCACATGATTCTGCGGGTAATACCTGTATTTTGGCCAATGCTAAATGCATCTCATGAAGTTGTATTGTTTGTGTAATCTCAGTGGCAATCGTTGGTCGAGTCAATGCATCATGGCTCCATGGATCCTCCTTCCCTGGTTTTGATAGGGATCCGGCTATGGGGGGACTGTCAAGAGGGAAGCATAAAATGTGCAACTTCCCCACAATATCGCTAGTGACAGACCCGAGACAGAAGTTACTATTGACCATGATCTGATTAATGAATTAAACTTGCTATGGTGATAACATAAAAGAGCTGGATATTAATTAATTCTTCATATTTGCCGCTGTGTACAATTTCCAATGTCATATGAATCTTTGTTGTATCTGCACTCCATGCAATCTCTAATTTCATCCACATGGATATGTCTTTTGACTTCGAAGGCAAGCCTTATATCACAGACATTATCAGTTTTAAATGTGACTTAATTTTTTCAATGGTGCAATTATTGTATGAAGTGGTTGTTTTGAACAAGTTACAAGCACATTTCTGATGTCGTTTTTCTTCTTTCCATTGACTGCTAAGTCAGGTTGTGTTCAACCTTTGAAGTGTATGTGAGGCTTTTGTAGTTGTGATTAATGGGGAACATTTTTCATTTTTTCCTTAGCTATTATTATATTAGCCTCTTTATAATAAAGTTGTTTTTTCAACTTGGAGGCACCATAAAGACAGGTGTCAATGTGTCAAGGTCGCTGTGGTTAAGAATGAAAATTCAGATGAATTTTGAGTCAAGACAGAATTGAACATAGCTTGATATAAAAGTAGTAGGAGGCCTAGCTAGCCTGAGTAATCAAGAAGAATGCAGAGTGCATGCCGGAACGAACATACTCTCGTAAGCGCACCCTCTGGAACTTTGCAAGTGCCCTGGGTGCCTAACAGAATGAATATGGTATTTGTGTTACAGTGTCAAGAACATCTGTGTACCACTGTGGTTGCGAGATTGTGCTTGGAACCCAATTGTGTGTTCAAATCTGGAGCAAGGCCAGCCAATTTCGTCTCTAGCTGGGAATAATTGAATCATCTGCCAAGTAATCAGGAGTATGCAGAGTGTATGGGCTCAAACTCTACTGGTAATATTAATTCTGGCTGTTAGTGGGTCCCAGCCCACTCAGCTGTGATGATCACACTGGGAAGAGACTGCTGTCCAGTACTGGTCCCATCATCTGATATTGACAGTGGGCTCAGGAAATACTGTTCACACGGTATGCCTGGAGGTTCCTTCTAAGATTGTTGAAGGGCACGTGCTGTTGCTTTGATTACATGCAATACGTTAGGCAATGAATTCTAACGGCTTGGCTGCTTGCTAGAGTGTTGGCCAGTATCCCATTCCAGTGGAAACTCAATATTAACTAGACATCAGTTGGTAGCTTCACTGCCAATGTGTATATCTCCACATATGGGTAATTAGTGAGTGACATCGTCGCATTAGATAAGCCCAAATTTGTGATAGAAGTTTTGCAAGAAAATTGAAAATTTGCAGGGGGGAAAGGAAGTTTTGTATTCAATATGACCATTGGATGGGGTCCAATGAGCAAAAAACAAAAGTTGCTTGAAATGATTGAATTGTTCCCAAATGCACCGAAATGTGAAAAATCAGTTCGTCATAATCTAAAATGGCTGCCATCCCAGTGGCGATGTCCACTTCCAAAACTATTCCGAGGTTCTACTATGGTTTACATGTGTGCTAAGTTTTGGTCACTCTATTGAAAAGTTATTGCGGCTGACAATCAAAAAACACAAAAAATCTTCCAGTGGGTATCTATAAGTGGGGATATAATATGTAATAAATACCCGAGTGCTTATTCAGCACTTTTCCACATTGAAGACGTAGCTGTGAAAGTGCCAGTATGTGTACATGTATTATCAATGCAGGAAGTACAATCGCCTTCCAGCATGGGTGTGGGGGACATTATTGCCTAGACAGTCAATGAGTATGCGGCTGATGCCAAACGTCCGTTGTACATTACTTGTATTTATAGCAAACTAAAGTTGCAAGGAAACTTATGTTCATTTCAAATATTCTACATACCAGGTACCCAGGAGCGTTATCTTTGGATTGCTGGGG
Organism: Sclerodactyla briareus; assembly: GCA_026419785.1. NCBI lineage: Eukaryota > Metazoa > Echinodermata > Holothuroidea > Dendrochirotida > Sclerodactylidae > Sclerodactyla > Sclerodactyla briareus. The sequence goes on along the minus strand of JAODTK010003109.1, from coordinate 97,989 downwards.
CAAACAATGAACATCACTAGAATTCAGAGAAGATGACAATTGGTTGAATGACTGCCTCTGTGTATTTTGAAAATAAATTGTCCATAACAACTTTTTACCTAAACTAGAATAACAGAAAAAACATGGTGGGATCATTTTAATAGTAATGTAGTTATACTGAGGGAAATAAACTGAAGGTAGACATTAGGAATTATACTTCTGAAACACCGTACCCCCATCATATTAGTAAAAAAATAGTTTCTCTGATAGCCAATGTTCCCACCGAATATTTAGATGAAATACAACTTTTTCAGCTGAAACACTTAGTCCTAAGTATAACTAGATTCTCACAGCAAACTTGAGATATGACCTGTTCATATAAGAATGTAACCAAAACAAAAAAATGACGAACAGGGCCAAAACATTGACAAGGAGTTGGCAAATTGTAAGAAGACAGACATCTAATTTGAGAAATCTAATTTGAGATCACCATGTGGCCAAGACCACTACAATATAGCCATGTTGATGCTTGATAAATAGGCTTACTGTAACCTGAATCATACCCTGTAGAAAAATTCTGGCTCTCATTGGAGCATCCAGTCAATAGCCTGCAAACAAATCCAGTCTACATATAGAGTCCATGTGATCGCCCTCCTTGTATCCACACCACATGACACTGCTGACTAGATCCTGCTGCTAGATCCTGTTGAAGCCAGACTGTTCAAAACAGAATTCCTAACAAGTAGACGCTGCAAGTAATTCCTCACAATCTGACTAACCAACTATGAAAACAAGGCAGAGTGGCAGGATCGATAGCTTATAATTGCACTGAATTTGAGTTATTTTAGAAAGGCACACACTGAGGATATCAGAGAATATGCTGTTATATGTTTGCTGTTGTACCAATTTTCACACTAACGTGGGCCAGACTGATGGCAGTAATAAGGCAGAGGTTGTGCTCTAGTTCCTTGCCGTTCTCCAATTATTGCCTGGGTAGGGTTAGGGTGATGGAGAAATTGTATTGCTGAAGGACACACAGGGCAGGCTTCTTGAGTTCTCAATGGGTTTCATACCCATTATCGTTCATTCCCTAGCCCACAGTTCTAGCAACTGAGCTATTCTGATCTCCAATAGAGTCCATCATGTGATTTGTGTCACACAATTAAGCATGACATGTGGATGTGTCAGATGCATTTAACAAACCATCTTCAAACTCTCTGGTTTAACTAACAGAGTCAACATCTTTCTTTTCCCTTTGTATTGTGAGGTTGACTAAGGTGCCCCTGTTTTGTGAGGCTCTGTGGCTCAACTACAACTCAGAGGCATACAATCTTGGCCAGAATCAGGTTCCACACCTTCATATGGTGCTTGATGGGCAGTGCATGGATTCAATCTATACAAGACCCAGTGATGATGCAGACTTCATAATACTTTACTGATTGGCAGCTTAGATTACCGGTACAATGAATTAGGAGAAGTCTCTATGGCAGTGGATCACCCTCAGGGCAGTTGGTAGCAGCCCGTGGAAGTATACTAGACCCAGTGAAGGTGTGGACTTCATAATACTTTACCATTTGACAGCTTAGATTACGAGTACCCCATCATCAACGACTTAGAGGAGTCTCTATGGCAGTGGATCACCCTCCAGGGCAGTTGGTAGCAGTCTCTTCTATCCCAAATACCCATTTGCTTCATGGCAAACCACCCCCCTGATGGAATACATTTGAATTGTTGAGTGATGTGGTCTTGCAGATAGAAGCCTCTTTTTGAAACAATGGCCCTTATAAACATTCATCCTGGATAACTAACACCCCCACCATTCACAGTAGTCTCCCAAAGAGCGAAACTACGATTTCACGATCTGTCATTCAGAGTTATTGTAGTGCCTATGAAACTAGGATCCGCTTGAAAAATATATACGTAAACAAAAATACTGATATAAAAAAAATAGAAAGAAAGGACACAAAAATTTGGTTGATTGCAATGGCTAACACCTGAAGTCATCCTAAATCAAGGTCATAACTCATCCTTGTTTGAGGCATTTGAAGCCTTGGAGTTTCTTCGCCTCATATCGTCATCGTCTGCATAGAACCATTCCTGGTAGAGGTCGTAAGGATCCAGGTTGGAGTGCTTGTGGAAGGATATCGGCAACTGGTGCTTCAGGTATCCCAGGGCATACTGCTGAGGCTGAGACTGAAATAAAGACCAGAATGTCAAAACAATTAGTGACTGTTTGACTGCCCTGATGGTCAATGACCTCAGATGACATTTGCCTTGGCCTCAAAAAAATATGGCCCAAGTACTCCTCATGAAGAACCCACATACCAAGTAGAGCGTATTCCATCTAGGTGGGGCGAGTTATCATTTTCACAAGACAAATTGGCCAAAATATCTATGTTTAACAATCTTCCAACCTTTCAACAAAAATGACCCTCAATCCAAACCAAAACCAATAGGGTCCGTCCTTGTACACCCCCAAAGCTGCATTCCAAATTTCAGATTGATTGGACCAAGTATTCTGGTCTTAGCTTGATCACAATGTTTTAAGACTTTGACTCCTGTTTGACCCTCCAGATCCTTTGACCTGATCAACAAACAATTAAGTTCATTTGCTCCTGCATATGGGGGCCCCATATTCCAAGATTAGGCTTCATCCATTCATGTGGGGTTGGGTTATCGTGATCACAAGCCACACTTTGCCTGAAAGAATCTATTTTCCACAATTTTCACTAAAACTGGACCCAGAATTCACACCAAAAAGAAAGCTGACCTCTGACCTGACCACAAACTTAATCATGTACTCATCATGCAGAACCCACAGACCGAGTATGGGCCTGATCCATTCAGGTGGGGTCCAGATGCGATATCCTGATCACAAGCCAAAATTTACGAGAATATCCAGTTTTCACAATATCCCAATCTTGCACAAAAAATTACCCCAATTCACACCGAAACTATTAGGGTTCCTGAAGGCTCTCAAGAGATAATATCAGAGCATTGTGTATTATCACACTAAATTAGTAGCTCTGCTCATAGTGATTTTCATAGTCTTTGTTTAGTGCTACCTGACTGACAATTGAACATTGGCCACCAGATAGTTTGAGTGCTCCCCCCACTTGGTTATTTCGTTGGCTGCTCTCAGACAATCAAATGGAAGCACCTCCCAAAGTTCAGGTGAGATCAATCTATCAGTTGAGAAATTATTCTTACTTTTAGCATGCAGTGTAATGACTGCAACAATGAATGACAGAAGGATTGACTGATGAGACATGGGAACATGGAGACATGTGTATGAACACATCGTTTTAATATTATATGATTATTTATATTCTAGATTTGTATCACCTTTTCACACTTTTTAACATGATACATAATTACATAATTGAGTCAATGTTCATAAGAATGAAAGAAATAAGAAATTTCATTTCGGAAGTAGTAGTAAATAACAAACAGCAGTTTTTAGCTCAAACCAGCCATGTTGGTTGAAGTATTGGAACCTATCCACCCGCCCACAGATCTATCTGTCGCTGTCTATCTCTTATCTATCAAACTTGGACGTTATTGAATCATGGGACATGTTGACTTTGTGAAGGTCAAGGCCCAGTGCTGATGTTCAGTCATAATGGTCTGACAGCCATATCCTCAAGTGTCAGGAATTTTGGGTCCAGGGTCCCACTTGGGCCAAAGGGCCCCATTTCATGAAATTTCACACAATGGTACTTGAAATCCATATCCTCCACAAGCTTCAATTTATTTTCTTCAAAGTTACATACAACAGTAATGGTTCTTGGCTGGAGGGTTATTGTGGGTGTTCAGGAATTTGGGGCCCAGTTTTGGTCCCTAGGTCCCAATATATTGATCATACCGTCAAAATCTTGTATCTCTTACAAATTTTGTTGGCACAGTGCTGATGTTCAGTCATAATGATGGTCTAAGCCGTGCCTTCAGGGATGCCCAGGGATTTACGACCCAAGGCCGGGGGCCCTGGGGCCCATCATGCGGAGTGTTCATTGACTGCTAAGACATCTTGGGCCATATGAAGATCAAGGTCAATAGTTGTTACAGGGGCACATAGGCCATTGTTTGATACTGCCTCCTTGGCCTCATGATCTTGAACTTAACTGTACATTCGTCTTAGTACATTTGCGCGGTTCGAGCTACAGCCCATTGTGCTCTAACTGTCAAAATTATGCCCTCAGTTTGTGCACTCAGAAGAGACTGGACGAAACACAAAATTGCACTTTTGCTATTTGAAATAAATGGGAAACAATTGAGTTCTGCTGGATAGAGCTAGGGCTTGAGTTGAAGCCTTTCAATAATACAGTTGGTACTCTCTGACATACCTGATGGAATAGAGGGCAGTGCGTCACCGTTATCTCAAAATTCTTGGCGAACATCCCCAATATCATGTCATCCGGGTCCTCATTCCGTGAACACTGGATGTCGTTGGAGTGGAAAGTGGACACAGCTGCCCTGCTAAAAACCATTCTCTTCTGCGAAAATGAAGTGTGCGATTTTTTATAACATCTCCTAATTGGCATTTGGGGGCCATACACATTAGTGTTGACTCGAGCGGCTTGACAGACACAGAACCGATTTATGTCCAAGTCTGTCATGCCTACAGCATAAGAGTCAGAGGAGTGTTGAAACACTTGCTTCATTAGGATACGTTTTTTATGTAGCTTATTTTCGATCGTGTTCAGTCTTTGGCCTATGTATTTTCAGGCATTAATTTTACCAGCTGATGAAAAAGAGTATGTTAAATAGTAACAGACCATCTCTGCATGGTAAGATGGCAAATACCATTTTTGATGAAGGGGCTAAAAACGGTGTAGATCTCGTGGATGGAGGGGGACAACCCCATGTACTGCCCTAGTTACCCTGCAGCCACTCTTGAGGGTAAAGTTTAGTTTAGTGACTAGGGTCAGAAGGGCAAAATCCTCATAAACGACCCGAGCCACAACATCCCAAGCAAGAAAAATGAACCAAACCACTAAATATTCGCCTTGATTCCTGAAAAATAAATCAAGACTGTTCTTGAAACGCATCCACTCTTGAGAGAACAACATTTTCAGGAAGACAATTCCACGCATTGATCACTCTCTGCGAGAAGAAATATTTACGAATGTCCAATCTGCAGCGCTTGCCACGAAGCCTGAGACAGTGGCCTCTACTTGCAGTAACATTGGGAAATTCAAAGAGTAGTGGAAGGACAGGCCATCGAGTCCAGGGACAATTTTGAAAACCTGGATCAAGTCACCAGCCCCGAATTTGCCTCAGCTCCATGGTAGATCGAGACGCCTTAATCCTTCTTCGTAGGATAAATTTTTCAGGGACAGTCAATCATTCTAGTTGCCCTATGCTGACCGTTTTTCCCAATAACTGCTTGTCTTTTGCAAAGTTGGGATTCCACACTTGTACAAATATTCCAGGGCGCGTCTCAACCAGTTGCTCAACAGCCTGACAACAATATCATTATCAAGGAAACTGAAGTGACGTCTAAAATCCAGCAAAGAATCCAATTCCCTCTTCTAGCAGCTTCGTCACACTGCTTGGAAGATTTCAAAGAAGAAATCAAAACAAACCCAAGATCTTTTTCTAATCACCTCCTGAATATTTTGGCCATTTAACTTGAAGGAAGCGTTGCGATTGTGAAAACCAACATGCATAATTTTGCACTTGTCGACATTGAAAAACATTTGCCAGTCGCAAGACCATTTCGAAATTATATCCAGATCCATTTGAGACAATTTCAGCATCATCATTCGAACCGACCTCCCGATGTACATCTTGGTAAGTAATGCGAACTCTTAACCCGGGAATATGAACAGAACCTCCAAGATCGTCAATATACGCCAGAAAAAGAGTAAAGGCCCAGAACTGAATCCCTGGGGAACACCATAGTGACCTTTTGCCAAGAAGATACCGCCCATTAATGACAACTCGTTTTCCCTATTATGAAGCCACTCACGAATCCACTTAAGGACATTCCCCTCAATGCCAAAGCTCTCCAACTTGAGAAAGAGACGCTCATGAGGAACCTTGTCAAAAAGCTTCCGTGAGCCAAGGAAAATTTATCAACAGCATTGCCGTTTGTCAACGAAACATGTAACATCTTTCATAACTTCCAAAGAGATTAGTGTCAAAACAAAAACCAGTTTTCCTAAAACACCCATCTGAGAATCCAAATTCAGATTATGATCTTGAAATAATCACCCCTAGTGATACCGAATGATTGGATTCCATACATTGCAGACAAAAATATAAGGGACTGGAATGGGCCTGTAATTAAGAAGAAGGTTGAGACCGTTCACCTTTCTTGAAAAATAGGAGAGAAACATTTGCTCTCCTCCACTCATCGGGAACAATACCTTCTTGCAGAGTCTTATTGAAAATAATAGCTAATGGAACAGACAACTCGGTCGGCAAGGCTTTCAGTCGACAGGATAAACTCCGTCAGGACCAGGACAGGACCAAGATAATGGGATGGCTGGAAGAAATCTACCTGACCACCTCTTGGAGAATTGATATAGGGGGATGTAAGTCCTATTTGAAAATATACTGACAAGCCCTCCCATCAATGACTGACCTGAAGACTTTAATTTATGTGACTTAACCTTTGGGAGGTATTCAAATGAAGGGATGTGTCTCCATGTTATCAGAATTGTTGGCGTGAATTTTTCTGTCGATAGGAATAACATTGTGCACCCTTCCCACCTCCCTGATGTATAGTCATAGCCAAACGCCTCCCAGGGGCTATACCTACCACTCAGCAGAAGAGATCTTGGAGGCTCCATAGCAGGAGAGTATAAACTCCCAAGAGACACAGGAAGGGATGTGAACATTGCTCCAAAGGTGGGGACAGCCCACCACAAGGAGTCAAGGGAGATTACAAGATTCTCCCTTCGAGGGTCTAAATGAGGGGATATGAGGGGCCTTGTGAAGAATGAGGTATGCTGTACATTCTGCTCACCCTCCGCCTCCTGTGATGTAGTCATAGCCAAACATCCTCCCGTGGCCATAGCCATACCTCTCACCGAGGAAGGGGGGAAGAAACATCTTCAGTGGCCATAGCAGGAGAGTAGCTTCAACAGCCTAGAAACACTGTCAGTGGAAGAAAAAGAATCACAAAGAAGTGGATGAATGATTACAGAAACGGAATGAACTCACTCAGTATCCTTTGCCATGATCCTAGTAGAGTGAGAATCGCCCTGGATCTGTGTACCATAACGATCCCAGCCTTCGAAGGGAAGGCACTTTCGTTAATGTTGAAATAATTTTTCCATTTAAATTTCAAGGTTCAGGACATCGAATTCTTCTAAGGCTGAATGTGCCAGAAGGCAGCATCCACAAAAACATTTGTTTCTATTCAGATTCGGCCATGTGATGTTCTCAAATGTAGATATGTAGAATTGGCCTCAATTACACATGTTTCCGCAGTGTCACCAATGACATCACAAGAGGGTTTGCACAACAGCAGATTTTGAAGGAATGGCTGAGAAGTTTATTTGCTCAATGTAATAAATAGGTTCCAGGAGCCAAGTTATACTTTGGCCAGTGAACAAATTTAGCAGTAGTCCGCTAGTCCAAGAGGCCTAAAAATACCATAGCACAAACTTTACAAACATGTGTCATGAGTCCTGTTGAAGGGAGTTCTGGATGCGGACTACCAGACAAAATTCCCCAAATTGTTCACTGCTTTAGTTAGCACTCATGCCCGAGAGGAAACCATCTTGGTATGGTCACTAATGGGTAGCACACAAGTGGGATGCTAGGAATCCCCGCGGCCTGACCCCGCCATGGACTTGACATAACCCAGTCAAGTTCCACAGACCCCCGTCTGGAGTGTCTGAGAAATTGGGAAGCATGAGCTTCTTTGACCTCTGGGTGAACAGACGGGACATGTAAACAGATTGCGCTCATTTTTTTTTGATAGAGAGGTTAACACACAGATCAACTTCTACTCATACCTTAGTTATAGTATCATCATCGGTAATCACCAGCCAGTCATAATCCTGCTGCTTGATGTCTTCATCAAAGTTGCCAAGTATCTCTAAAGTCTTGGAACAGTGACCTGCCATGTAAGAGCAAAATGATGACCTGTACCATCAAAACTATAGAGATATTATGCCAAAAACTCAGTTATTAGCATGAATGGCAAGAATCTTTCAATTATTCTTCAAAATTATACCAAAACCATAGTTCAAGTTATGCTATTTGGGATATTGAATATCGCATTTTCATATACAACGCACGAGAATATATGGGGTAATTATCGGATCCATTTCCAAATGTTCTAAAATGGTACCCCTAATTGTCCTTTTACAGAGAGGCCGCAATTGTGACAGATGCTTTCATTCATCTTATATTTTCAAATAGCTCAAACTAATAACAATGAGGTCGACTTCACAGTTTCCCCTCATATATGTGAGTATTAAAAGCTGTATACTGCTGATACATTCGAATCAATCGCTTGTCCCTCGGTGCAGCTTTCGGGATTTTTTCCCCTCGATAGAACGTAAACATATTCCTCTCCTATCTGCATACAGGTGGAATCAAAAGGAAGAAGAATGGATTGGTCGATGTCACTTATTCATTCTAAATCCTGTTTTACACTAATAGGTATTGCCTATGATGTCCCCGTTTTACCAGCCCTCAGCTTAATTATCATCCCTTTCCACCCAAGGTAGCACACATGCTCCAGACGATGGAGGGTACAATCGTCCATAACACTGCACTACTGGTTTTATTTCTATTATCTCTTCTTATTCTATTTGTTAAATGAACCTACCCCGACATGCACTTAAAGTTAAGTTTATAAACAAAAATACAGCTCCTTACCAGGCTCGACAATTCCCAACCGGACATCTCTCACACACATCACAAGTATTCAGTCATCAGTACTGTCAACACTTGCCTGGGTGGAATTGTCTGCGTGGAATTGTTGTGGGGTGGGAACGTCCCGGCTTCAGAATTGAATACATAAATGTACCCATGCTATCGGGGAGAAAATGTATTAATTTTATTAGGATTCACAACTGCTCTACAAGGTATCAAATAACCCTGGCGACAATGTCAAATTCAAGATCAACCATTTTCCACATGCTGGGTCCTTAGGTCTATATAATAAGATCAACTCAACCCCTCTCTACATTGGGAGTCTTGGCAGCAACAGTAGGTATGTCTTGATTATCAGCACCCCCCCCCCCCCCCCAAACCCCCAACCCCAATCACTGAAGTAATCACATGGTCAGTGAACTGGCCCCACGTGTTCCGCACAACCTGAACTGGAAGTACAATAGGAGAATCTTCTATGTGAGAAGGAAACCGCTTCGATGGAAAAATTGGACGTATTCACCATGTTTTGTGAAGAAAGACCAACTTTGAAAAAAAAAAAATAATTAAGACACATTGAATGACCTCCAGTGATTCAGGATATATATTTATTTTGAAGGGAGCCCATTCCCACCATGTTTGGCAAAAATAAAACAAATGGTGAACATGTGGTATAAATCAGGCAAATTGACCTATGACTATATATACAACCTGAATAGTTCAACAAAACAAAGGATGCAAAAAATATGAAAATGAGATAACTAATTCCGATATTTATGCTGGAAATCTAATAATTGTACTGATAATTGTCATGATGCGCCCACTTGCTGAACTACATCACCTACGGTTATCTAACAAATATCCTAAAGCGCTCAAACAATAAATTACACGGGAAGAGCTATTCACCTCACTTCTCATCAGATTGACTTCGCCCATCAACTCTAATGTACTGCGTGTGAATATCACCTGAATCAAAAACATTTGCGAGATAGTATAATTCTTATTTAGACACACCAAATATAAAGCATCAGAACAATTTATCATTCCATTGTTTCTATTTCAACAAATTTGTACGCTCAGAAGATTTTGGTGTTTTTTATGAGTGGCTGGATCACCCTGCCAAAAAGAACAAGAAAAATTGTTCTTTCACATTCCATTTCCCATGGATAGTTTGACCAGAATGTTTATTATGCTGAATCGCAGGTAACCAAGTTCGGAATGTTTTGCAGTGAGCGTGGAAGGTAAGGAGTAAATTCTGTATGGTCATCGCTAATGATACGGTACAGCTTGGTTTTGCTGCATGCTGCCATTACTTTTTAGAACACTGTTGTCAAGGAATATTCTTTTCGAATGGAACAAATCCACGTAAAAAAAAGGAGGAGGAGCACACACTGATGAATGATTCTGATAAGTTCATCAATTTTATTCCATGTTTCATATGGTTCTTAAATCCAAACATTCGCTAAGTGATTGACTCCGATCACTCGAGTATAAATATCCCGCTAAAGGGCAAACGTGACATACACACACTCACACAAGAAATTGATGGCCTGATATTTAGCTAATCTATGCTAATGGGAGATGAGAATACAAGGAAGGACTTTACCTCTTGAGTCGTGGTACTGTTGGCACGTCTTGACGACAAACAAGACCTTCTCCAGAGAAACAGGATCACCCTGAACAGAGAACAGTAGGGGAAGTGGGAAAACTGGCCAGGGGGAAAGGGTACATATTTACAGGGACACGACCCCATGGGCATTATCAGTGGACTAAAAATACTGCTAAATCTCATAGTGTAGCCCGGAATTACACAATACCCAACTAGCGTATGGGACCCTGTATGCTGAGCATGCAAACATTTCTGTCCTTCTATTCGGCACTCACACAATCAAGCATTCTTTCTCACTTTTGCCTCATTTCTGCTATAAGTTTGACTTGTCCTTTGCCCAAAGGTTGGTTGTTTCCTTCTCAATGTCTGCACCCATAACCTCCTGTAACTCATATGCTTGCTCAATACGCTTGACTCATGATAATTTAGTGAAACACACTCGACGTAGTCACTATCCTGGCAAAGCTGGGTCATGGAGACATGATGATGGGGTGGCCATAGGGGTATGGTGATAATCGACAAAACCAAACCAGAGTAGTTAATATGAGATAAACTGTTGTCAGTAAGTATGGGAATGATAAGATTCGTTGATGGTAGAACCGAAAACCAAGGAAGTGTTTTTGCAAGTTCGTTGAAGTCCAGCTGTTTATTCCCAACTATTTATGATCCAGACATCCAGATTCCTACAGATGAACAAACTCAACATATCTATAGTATGATCATAGTACGTGTAATAACCTATTCCAAATTAGCTAGTTCATGGTTACAGTTGATAAATGATAACACTATTGATGATAATACTATCGTCTCAAAGGTCATACAGGTATTACTAAACATGCAATGTTGTACAAACACTGTGCAAAGCAACCTTTAAAAACTCCCCCGACAAAAATAGATCCTACCAGTACAACCTCCACAGAATTCCCCATAATTTCAAAAAATAATATAGTGAAACATGGAATTAATTGGTTTACTTTTAACAAGAGTGGAAGAGTTGGACATAGTCTGTCATATTCATCATCATGTTCATCTTCTTCTTAGTTGTACCATTTTGTCCTGTCGGCGCTGCATACTAACCTCATACATATTCATCTCACCTATGCACTAATAATCCCTTGTATTCAGTTTCACCGTCTGTCATCCACCGGCACCCCACCCATTCTTCATTCCATGACTACCCCCCATTTTCTCATTTCGTTGGGGGTCAGGATTGAGGTTTCTTGTGTTTTAAGAGTTGTCTTGTAGGCAGAGCTGTCCTGGCCACCATTGCTGTTGGATGGAGCAGGTTTGTGTTGAAGACTATTCAAAGTGAGATTTTTTTGATCTTCATGTTACGTTCTGTTTCGGGCCCAAATTTTCTTGAGTATACGTTTTCCTAAATTTGTAAATAGATTTACCGACCGTATTCAGTTGTTTGATATATTGTTATTTTAGTTCTTTTCCAAACACTGCAGGGCCAGGTGACAGAGCTGAGGAGAATCTCACCTATACCCGATCTGTTCATTGGTGATCAGGTGCACTTACCTGTGAACAGGCTCATTGATTTGTGTACGTTCCTGGGTATTCCTAACTAGTATCTAATGATCATGAATCGGCTTCAGTGCGACATTAGATAGTGACCCAGCCTCAGCTTCATATCTACTACCAAGTCTGCGACATTCCACAATTTCTTTTGTGGCAGTACATGGTATTTGTGATATGAGAGGAGCATGAGCATTAGGGAAATTTGTTACGTTACTGACATATGTTCTCTAATTAATGCTCTCTTCTGTAGTCAACCAAGAGATTTTCCATTTTTACGTAAATGCCATGACACTACGTTACCACAGTTATATACAGTGCACTACCATATACATGTTCAGTCATGTTCAACAGCAACTCATCAGAGAGATGAATAGAAGGAGTAGGTTTTCAACCTACTCCTAAACTCCTAAAAGGGAGTTAATTTCAGAAAAACCCTTTCCCCTTTTGTTTATGTATACTTGCCAAGCACTGAGGATCGATCCTATCAAGGCCTAGCAAGGGTGCAGACCTAGATACTGCACCTTATTATCAGCAGTGAATCCCTCACCAGGCACATGGAACAAGGCAATGCCTCTTAGGCAGTACTTTAGTACGTAGACGCAACTTGCAATTTCCTATCCCTTGTTTGTATCTGCTCCAATCCCTTGTGTCAAGCGACCAGTGAGAAGGTAACAAGTCCTCATTTTCCAAGTCTTTGGTATGACCCAAACCCGGACGCAAAAAAGCCCTGTCTCACGTGTGGAAAGTCAAGGCTCTACCAATTGTGCCAACCCTTGGTTCAATACTGGCCCAGTACTATGACACTCACACATTGGTTGATCTTCCTGGGGTGCTGGGTGACACACCCCTTACCAGTATAGACCTCAGGTAACACAGCGCCATCGGCACACAGCTCAGGGACATTGGTGAGCCTCACTCCAGAATCTTCATTCCATATAAACAGAGCAACCTAGAATGAAATGGACAGAGAGGGCATTCGATCAATGTTTCGCATAAGAGTAGGGTGGTTCTCAACTGCTAGTGTCTTACCAGTATCCTGGCCATTGTTGTTTCCTGGTGACATTGTCAATTTGTACATTGTATTTCGGTTTGTTTCACTCATTCTGAATCGAAAAAGGGGGATTTCATTGGTTTGCAGAAAATAACAGCAGAAGAAATCTAAAAGCATCAGATAGTAGCTATAGCTTGCCTGCTGCTAAGTATTTTTCATATATATGGCACAAATCAGGATCAAAGGCCCCTTCAGACTCACTGTGGACTGACCGTCCACCAGATTTTAAGTCAATATGACCAAATGTTGGCATGAATTCAGGAAATTGCAAATTATTATTATTATAATTAACTTCCATTGATCCCTTCATTGACTTTAAATATTTCATGACATATATCGCTTGGAAACAACATCCACAAATTATATAGAAACCAATTACATGAAATGATACAATAAACACACACGTCAGCGTACCTACTTCGTGTTTGGACAATCAAAGTGAATTGATTTCCAGCTGGTTTCTTTGCTTTTCACCTCAGTGCTAAACTGTAGGATAATCAAGAATCCTCTGACCATTGGTTCTAAACCTAATAACTGCTTAATGGCAGTGACTCTTCATTTTAGGTACTCAAATTTCAACACCATGAGAGGCTTGTCCTTTTCTATTTCTTTGTGCGGCAACCTTTTGCCATTTTCTGCCTGAATTTCCCAACCACATGCTACATGGGTATCTAACTCTTTCTTGATGCCCAACTGGGTCACAGTCCAGTTTTGTAAACCATAGCCATGGGGTATAATGCTTGTCAATATGCCCAAGGCCCACCAACCCTGGGCATAGTCAGTCAACTGTGGGTCATTGTCAAATAACACATGTGGCTCACATATGTGCATGACTGCCCCTAAATCCTCAGTCACAAAGCTCTGGGGTGTGTAATTTCCTCAGATAATGGTGGAAAATATGTGAAGAAAGCGGGCTTACTATAGGGCTGGAAGTAAGCTTTTTGAGGGCAGGTGCCCTTTTTCTCACTTATCAAGATCACGTCATTGAAACTGTCTGGGATCCAAGCCAAAAGAGAAGAAGTATTGTGTTCAATGTGGTATTTTGGGTGGGCTCTGGAAGCCAAATGGCCTTGTAAAAGGTCAATTTTTTAGGGACCTAGGCCATAGCCCCAAATCCCACGGCCAGGCGTCAGTGGCCTCTGGTTAATTCCAGCCCTTGTTACTATGGGTCTTCGGATAGATTGTAATCATCCAGTGACGAGGGTGCATCATGTACAAGAATTACATGATCCACAACCGTGACAAAGTCTTGCCGATGATCAAGGGCACATGGGTGTTACATGTATTTTACATCAACAACGTGCATAACAATGATGTATATGACTTTTTTTTGCGATTCGAAATGATGCTTTGGTTCGATATAAAATGTTCAACAAGACATGAACACGTTAGTTACAGTACCTGTTCTCTCTCTTCAAGTTGCATTTCATGCATATTTCCCCCTGTGGATTGAGTCAGTGCTATTATTGTTGTATATATGAAAATAAAGCACTAACTTATACCCTATTAGAGGGTGGGGGTAGAATAGGTTCAATATATAGGACTGATGGGGTAGGCATGATTTGTAGACATGTAGGTATATGTAGCAAAATGTCTTATGAGCAGGTGTTATCATTATTGCTAGCAAGTGAAATATTAGGTTTTAATGCTCAGTAGGAAAATGGGTTTGGCACAAGGTCACTCTATAGGGCCTACATGCCCTACAGGGTAGGCAACTAGCAGGATGGTGAGTCAAGGCGTCCAGGTAGGAAAGCAGTCACCAAGAGGCACAGTAAATCCAGCATTATATCTCCCGTGAATCTCAAGTCTGTGCTATCTTTGTTATTATATCAGGGAAACACTATCTTATGAGGTGGGGGTGACAAGGTCAAGTCACACCAGGGGCCACCAACCACTGTCCATCCACATTTCCATATTAAAGTTTCAGTGTATGCTGGCACACAGGTAACAGAGCATGGAGTATGCAATCACTTTTCCGCCAAAAGGACCTTCCATCTTGTGGAAACATGCTTCCTGGATTTTCAACAAAGGTGAGATGGAGGCCATCACACGTGCCAAGATATGGCATTCATCTCATTTTGCTGCGGTACCTATTTTTTCCATGGTCATAATTTTCCCGATCACCAGGACCCACCTGAATCTGTGCCAAGCAGGGCCCCCCACTGGCCAGAACCTAACTGGGGAACATGGATGTGTTAATTGAAGCAACTTCATGCTTTATTGTATTTCAGGTTGATTCCATCCCAAACTAGGCACCGGGATTTTGCGCGATCGCGCAAATCGCGCAAAAATCGCGCATTTCCAGTCTTCGTCGCGCATTTTACAATCAATCCGCGCATTTATGGTGTTCCGTGAATACATAGTTTTTTCATTAAAAAAATCCCTAAAAACAAACAACCCAGGAATAATCCAAATCACCAAGAAGTGCTGGTGCTAAAGTACCTAAAATTAAACAGCGCAGGCCTAGGTAGTCTTCATTACTCACCTTACCCTGGGTAGTTGCCATTCAAACAGTTTTCAAAGTTTTCAAACGTCAGTTTTAAAAGTTTCATAGCGATGGCTATCCGCTTGACCTCGCCGCTCAGTAACACTACCTGCATGAACCCCATATCAACAGATCGTTGTCACTTCCGATAATTTTGTGCTACAATTATGCACCGTTAACATTCCTGCACAGACCACCGGACCGCGGGATTACGTGAGCGGGAACGATCACAGGTGAACTGACACTGTAGTGAGGACCATTAATATTGTCCTCTGTAATGTTGATTCGCTTACACGGAACATGTCTAAAGTTGCGTGTTTACTCTTTGAATTATTCCTATCACTGTAGTTTACACCTGAAACTTTCCGTATACAGTGCACTAAAAATACATCGGTGATCCCCGGTGTGGCAATGTTTCCATTGGTCCGTTTATTTAATCACCCCCGCTCAGAGACAAGAGTGCTTGATTAGCCAGAATGCCTACTTTAAGTGACATGGATCGGATCACAGAGCTGGCCTAACATGCGGTGGTACGTGACTTGTGTTTTATCGGCATATCACTAATAATTAGCAATCCGCGGTCCCTGATCGATAAAAGCATAGGCATGTTTGCTCCTCGTTATGTTATTTGCCGTATGCATGAGCTGCATCACTGTTTGGTGAAATTCGTGATCGTGTAGTCGGCGGATTAAGTTCAAGTTCATTTTTTCATATTCCCAATTCCGAGATTTTTCAAATATTGTCAGAAGTTACGTGACCTTAAAAATGATCTTTGGAGAATCGATTGTTTTTTTTAAATGCAACTTCCAGATTGAATGTTGTTACTTAGAGATGAAATTACATTTTCTTTCGGCGAATTTTGGCAGAGCACTAATTGCGATTCTTCCTTCTCCAAGAAAGCATGCGTTTGTCATGTGTTTGAGTGTTAAATAATGTACTTTGAATTCCGAATCGCAACCGATCGCGCATTTTGCCTTTTTTTGGAATATTCGCGCATTTGGGAAAAGGGAGAGCGCGTTTTGCCGTTCAAAATCACGCAAAATCCCGGTGCATATACTTCACTGTAGCTGTACTTACTCTAGCAAGAGCTCTTGGCTGATGAGCCAGCCTGCCTCCAAGTCAGGGAATTTGAACTGGGTGATGTCATCATGGAACTTGTAGTGGTGGATGATACTGGGTACCTGGTCTACTAGTGCTTTACCTAGAAACAATAGCTTTTTAGAGAAAAATAAATATGGAGGCCTCGCAGATGAGAGTCATAGGACGTTAAATTCTACAATTTTTTTCCAGTCACCTGATAACAGAAATAGTATAATATATTGGAATCCCTAGGGTTGGTAATTTAGCCTTATGCAGAATTTAGATTATTGCTCTGTTCTTTATTTTGGAGGAAATTTTAGAATAAAGCTGTATCCACAAAATACTAGAATGCATGTCAGATTATCAGTTTCTGTGTGATTTATGCTACTTTACAAAACCCTGATGCCTCCTATCAAGACAGTAATCTGGGGGCGTATTATTCCTGAAGGGCTGAATTCTTAGCACAGTAGTTCCTAAAGATTGCCCCATTGGAGTTTCTTAGTATTCCTATTTCCTACCTCATCAACGTTACTGGAGGCATGATATACAAGGTTTCTTTCAATAAACTGTTGACCGACAAACAGCTAGATGTACCAATGTTCCGTAATACCTTACATCATTTCACTGTTGGGAGCTAATAGTATGTTTTTTAACGCTAGCATCAGATCCTCCCCCTCTCACACATGGGCCATCGACCCCAATATGTGCTCACCCCTAAATGCTCATTATAGCCACCATGATCTACAAGATTGTATCATGGTTGCTAAAGACTTGGAAAACCATTTCTGATGCTGTTACATGCAAAACAAATTCACTTATTGGAAAAGTCTGAAAACTTTCATTGTAATGCAGCTGCAGTTGTTGTGTGAAGGCAGTACTAGTTTCAATAGCGTGCTCGCGTGTTAACAGCGTACCTGTGATGGATTATAATCCCGTCAAGACCTCCAACAGTCCAGCGACGTTAACTTGCGTCTCCTCTTCACAAAAGAACAGCATTTTTTGTGAGGAAAATTCTCCAGGATTCTGGTGATAGAGAACATTGATAAATTGTTAGAGGGTTGACCCATTACCACCAACATTTCATTCATAGCTCATCAGCCTACATTCTCCTTCAGTATCCCATCTATGACAAAGTAAAGCAGAATCCATGCTACTATATACTCCTGGTAAATGCATACCTATGGTTGAGTTACATTTTCCCACAACAACATCCTCGGCAGAATTATCTCGCATTAAGGGAGCCTTCAAAATTCCACCTCTGCAATTTACAGTGCTGAGAGGATCCTCCAATCATCTAGAGAATAAGACACCCATACTCCCATACAACTGATTGCCACAGTAATAAGTCACGTGCAGTGCCATTGGTAACAGGTGGACTAACGTTTGAGTTTAAAACCCTGACGCTGCTGGTCTGAGCAGGGACGTATTCAGCAAAACTGCCGACATTGGGCCCGCACAAGTAAAATGCAATGACAACGCCCTGGGGGTGGGGTCTAACATGAACAAGGTTCGTTTTTTCTCTCCACGTTGGGTGATTTTTGCTTTATAAAGATGCTCAAGTATCAAAATGGTGCAATATGTGCACATACCTCACCGTCAAGCTATCTCCTCTGATGCTCATTTTTGACTTTTTATAATTGCCAATAGAGGAGGTGCATGCCTGTTGTGCCCCCTTTGTTGATATGTGGATTAGGCCCTGTTAACAGATAATCCACACAGTCATTGACTAGATCAAGGACATTATCAAGATGGTTTATAGTCTAGCATTAAGGCAGTGACTCCTCACATGACTAGCGCTTAATCCCCTGGTAAATTGGTAACCTGATGAGGGCCTTGCCCGCACGACTGAGAGTGCACGTTCACTTACGACCTTGTTACCCTGCAGGTATCCACCTTGTGAAACATTGGTAGCATGAGACAATCAATCGGGGGATGGACCACTACGGAGGAGCACTGCATGTAACCCAAATTTGAAGAAAATTATTGGACTTGTGGAAGGACTCCGTTTCAAGTACCATGTGTGAAATTTCCCTGAAATTTCATAAACTGGCCCCCAGGCCCCAGTGGGACCTTAGGTTCAAAAAAAAATTCCTGAACACCCTGAGGTACGGTCTATTGGACCATCATTAATCCTGAACTTCAGCACTGTTCCACTAATTTGTAAGGAGATAACAAGATTTTATGGTATTTCACATAGTGGGCCCTTTGGCCCATACTGGCCCTGGCTCAAAATTCCTGAACACACCCCAAATAATGATATAATAATAATATAACAGTCTATATAGCGCGTAATCCAACCCAGGCTGCTAACGCGCTTTACTTAAAAACGGTGACCATGAAAAAGATTTAGTATATATATAATTATATATCCCTAACAATAGACACAAGCGTAGTAGCTACACAAAAACAAATGAAGTCTGACTTCACGCTTGAAAGAGTTGAAGGAGCTCATGCACATCGGGAACTCAATCTTGTTACTGGGGGTTGAAGATGCTCGGGTTGCTGTGATGGCCCTCTACCCAAGGAACATAACATTAACTACTTTGAAGACAACCAATTGAGCTTGTGCGGGAGATGCATTTCAAGTACCATTGTGTGAAATTCCATGAATGGGCCCTCGGGCCCAAGTGGATCCATGGACCAAAAATCTGACCACCCCGAAGGTACAGCTGATAGGCCATCATTGTGACTAGACCATCTAGCACTTTGCACCAAAATTTGTAGAAGTAGCGTTTTGCAGTGTTTCTCCACTTATGGGGCATTGAGCCCCTTTAATACCATTTGACCTTGACACTTTAGGTAGTCAAAGATGACCCATCAGTCAATAAACATTGTGACCAAGTCTGGTAGAGATTCATCAAAGCACGAACATTTGTGGCCCAAAAAGCAAAAGTTTACAGACTGGATAGATAGAACAATAGATGGATGGTGGATGGATGGATGGATGGATGGATAGATAGATAGATAGATAGATAGATAGATAATAGATAGATAATAGATAGATAGATAATAGATAGATAGATAGATAGATAGATATATAGATAGATAGATAGATAGATAGATAGATAGATGAATTCCCTGACAGAGAAGTGGTTGAAAAGTTGTTTTCACATAGAGTAACATCATACTTTTGTTATCATATATGAGTATACACACTTGCATTTTTCATGATACAGCACATAGGTCAATAGAGAAATATAAGATAAATAAATCAAGTTCACATATTAGGTACGGGTACATAAGTAAGAAGGAATATCCTAATAGGTGTAAATTGTTTTCACTCACAACTGTTAATACCCCAGGCAGTGTGAATTCTGGGGCAAACCAACCTCACTTGGCAATAGTGGAGTATAACCCAGGAACCCCCCAATGTTTTGGTACTTCCGATGAATTAGAAGAACATCACAGCCTTCCTGTAAGAACATGAATACAAATTGTCTTGATTCTAAAATACTGGCAGTAATCTGGAGATTGAGATGGGAAACAGGGGGAGAAGAGGATTTGGCGATGGAATGAGGTTCAGTTCAGAGAGGTAATTCGATTTGATTTGGACGGGTTCAGGGATCTAAGCAAGGCTCATCAAGGAACCCTGACAGTATTGATCATGGATGAGCACCGGCGAAAACTCACCTTCTCTTCTGGACTAGTGCTTGGATGATATCGGGGAAGGGGTGTAATCATTCCCGACCTGCTCTTGGGACTGCCATTTTAGGTCCCCTCCAAAAGGACGATCAGTGAACCCTTAAGCTGACCACTTTCTCAGAGTGGAAGATTCATGTCCAACGTGACTGTTCACAGCCGACCGACGAGCCTCGTTGCAAAAATCCAAAAATGAACCCCGGGAACCCATGCACAAATCTACGATATAACAACAGCAGAACCATGAAATGAATCCTAACACTTCGCCCATCACAACTGCAAGTACAGCCATCTGGGTAAAATCGTCTGGTGACTGCTGGAATTCTGGAATGTTTCCTTGCAAGTTTACTGATACCACTCGGTTATTAATTGTAAGGGGGAAGGAAGGAGTGAATGAGTACCACTCAGTCAGCCATGTTGCTCCCTCCAGTTAGGCTATTTCTGAACAGTCCATCAGCTGTGAACCTTCACCAGGATATGATTCTGAGGCATCGATCAAAATGTGAATGTGAGGTCAATTAACAGGGAGGTATAACGGCACTGCCTTAAATCCAGCAATTGGAATGACGATTCCTGCAATAGGGCATGACACAAACTCAAACCCAAAACCATGGACCTGTCAGTTTGCATCATGGTTATGAAGCAGCCTACTGTACCTGACTGATTCTCTACACTGTGATCGGATGCTGGCTTCAGTTTGTTCTGCCCTCCTTGTATGGACTTCATTAGGCTGGCTTCTGATCAGGAAGACAATGTGCTGAAACATTCAGAGGCTCATTCTGGGTGATTGATGAGGTAAGAAAGAGAGGTGTTGGATTAGAATATTCAGAGGGTCTCATTGTGGGTGATTGATGAGGTAAGAAAGAGAGGTATTGGATTAGAACATTCAGAGGGCCTCATTCTGGGTGATTAGTGAGGTAAGGAAGAGAGGTATTGGATTAGAACATTCAGAGGGCCTCTTTCTGGGTGATTAGTGAGGTAAGAAAGAGAGGTATTGGATTAGAACATTCAGAGGGCCTCTTTCTGGGTGATTAGTGAGGTAAGAAAGAGAGGTATTGGATTAGAATATTCAGAGGGCCTCATTGTGGGTGATTATTGAGGAAAGAGAGAGAGGTATTGGATTAGCACATTCAGAGGGCCTCATTCTGGGTGATTAGTGAGGTAAGAAGGAGAGGTATTGGATTAGAATATTCAGAGGGCCTCTTTCTGGGTGATTAGTGAGGTAAGAAAGAGAGGTATTGGATTAGCACATTCAGAGGCCCATTCTGGGTGATTGATGAGGTAAGGAAGAGAGGTATTGAATTAGAACATTCGGAGGGTCTCATGCTGGGTGATTGATGAGGTAAGAAAGAGAGGTATTGGATTAGAACATTCAGAGCCTCATTGTGTGTGACAAGGATCGTAGAAAGGAGTATTAGTAGAACAGTTTATTCAACCTGTGGTTCATGGACCCACCCCTAGGGTCTGATTTTTTTTTAAAGGTTTGTAAGGGCAAAGGAAGCCTTACTGGGATCCTCGAAAAAGAACAGATCAAGTGATATGGTAAGAGGGCAATGTTGCAGGTTCTCATCGCATCCATGTGGAATAGTCATTTCTACCTCCAAATATCTTGAAGGTTGCAAATGGTGAGAATTTATCGAAATATGTCCGGAAATAGCAGTTTTCCCCAAAAACCAATCGTTTCCACAAGATATTTCAGACATCTCAGCATAATGCTGAGAAAACCCTCTGTCTTGAGACTTCGCACCTCATTCTGAAATTTGAAACTATTCAGTCATTCAATCTCCAAGTAATATAAATTTTCTTGTACAGAATTTAAAGAATTGAAAGTTGTAATTGGGCATTTAAACCTTGCTACAAAAAATTAATTCGCCATTGGAATCAGCACATACAGTATTTTGCGAAGGTGAACATGATTGGGTATAAGTGTTAAATGGAAAAATTGTTCAAATGTGTTTTTTCCCCTCTAATTTCACAATTCTGGATAATTTTGGTTTACCCTTACACCCAGCAATTTGCCAATATCCACATGTACAGTGTACACGTACTGCCAGCGTACAGTGAAGAAGAAGTATTTTTTAGCACATGGCTCCGACTGTAACACAAAAGAGCATCAGAGGTGGGGACTCGAGTTAAGTGACTTGGACTCGATCCGATCGAGTCCGATTTTCGTGACTTGCGACTTGTCTTGCGATTAACGTAATTGACTTGTGACTTGACTTGGACTTGCAACCTTCTGACTTGTGACTTGACTTGGACTTGCGATAACTGACTTGTCGCCAACGCAAGGTCAGCAGCCAAAAATGTTACGATTTTTCACCGTGACAGAAATCACAGAATTTGCAAAAACCGTCGGCAAGAGCGAGACGGCCGACAAACCAATTTTTGATATACCGTGTATACGTACGTCGTCCCCGGTCAGCGCGGTGCGCGTATCGTACAACACTAATAGGGCCTTGCCCTAGCATGCTCACGCACCGTACCGTATGTGGAAGAGAAAGTCGGAGTATGCATGATGCCGCGCTAGTCATGTATCGGATACAAGTACACATGGAGAGAATCGATACAGCTACAGCGGGGGTTGCCCAAAATTGTCTAGTATTTGTTTTCTGTAAAAAATATCCAAATGTCCGAACATTCACTTTATAACAGCTGCGCAATGGACATCTTTGCCAGCATTAATATAGTTCAAACAATTGAATCGTCACATGAGGGTCAAATCTTAAATCCTTGTTAACACGATAAGTCCAGGGTCATTTTGGGGGAAATTAGGAAATTGTAAGAAAATGATATTTTGCCCAATTTTGGCATTACAAGACAATAATTGACCCACCTGGTAGATGTGATGAAGCTCATACTTGGTATGTGTGTTACCCATAATGAGTACATGATCCCTATTGTTTTGGAGTCAGGTCAAAGGTCATCTTGAGGTCACCAGAGGTTAAAGTCAGAAATCCCTAAGTAAAAGTCTGTTGCCCTAATGAACTGGTACATTATCCCATTTCTCGTGTCTGGTCATATGTTATAAGAAATCAGTCAAGGATCACTAAGCCTCTTGGCTTTTTGGTTTTCAAGAACAGATCCAGAGATTCTTTAAACAGTGTTTCTCAAAGTGGCCTAACGCCCCATGGAGGCGATGGGAAGTTTTAAGGTGGCGGCTATAGAACACTGGAATGGGGGGGGGGGCATTGAGACTGGTTTGGGGGTCCCTGATGAACTACTGATTTATGGCGTTTCCTAACCTCAACCTCGTTGAAAGAGGATTTAAGCAACGGTTCTGGTGTTGCGTCCAGTATCGGAAACCCCACGCTTGACATATAGGAGCCATGTAGGAGGGTGCGATCTGTGTCTATTCCTTATAAGATGACAGCCCAGACATTCGGAATTGACAGGTTGTTGCACCAAGCTCACCCTTCACACGGATGAACTTTGAAGACCCATTTCAGAGTCTGTGGTATGTTTATCGTTGCCACATATTTGTATACTGTAATCATTAGGATCAAACAACAATTCCTGAAACTTGAGTCCATTTTTTAATGGTCGACCCGACTCACTGGAAAAAAGGTGGGAAGGGGGAGTTGAAATCGTTCAATGGTGGAAGAGGGCGGCAGTCTGAAAAAGGTTGAGAACCACTGCTTTAAAACATCTATTACAGGCTCCATAATGTAGCTCGGTGTGACGTGGATTAAGGAAGGGACCATATTTTTTCTGAATGTGCATAGGGATGACTGGTTGGTAGATTTTAGTTTTCAAGAACAAAGTGACTGGTAAGGGGGTTTTTGTTGATCCTACAAGAGTAAAGTATATTACACATAGTGTAGTTGTTGATGATGAAGTTGAGACCCTGAAGGTGATAGCTAAAGGAAACTGGATGTTGTCATTCACGATACCCAACTGCCGAGGTTTCCGATTTATCCTAATCAACTTTTGGCCTTTAGATCAGACAGCCATGTACACCCACGATTGTTAATCCTGTAATTAATAATATTAAATGCATGTACATTGCTGATTAAATTTAACTGATCACATAACAGGGTTGTAATTATGGACATTTTTCGCATTCGGAAGCTTGAATCTTGATGGGATTAGATGGTTAAAGCGTGACAAAACCCCTAAATAAACCCATTTGGCAACCCAAGCTGTTACCAGTGGGTGGAGCATCCGCCTCTCCGCCAGAAGCCCATGTCGTATTATGCTAGGGATGGATACATGATACAATATTTCTGAGGTATGAGGTCATAGTCAAATAATCAGGTGCCCACAACTGTGAGTTGTGCTAGTGAAATGAACGGCATTAAAACGGTTATCTAAATGTGACATGCCAGCTTTCATAAATTACCAGGAAGAGAGCAGCAGCAGGGGGCCTGTGAAAATACCTTGCCCCGGCTAAGGTATATGGAGGAAAATTGAATCGTATTGGCATGAGTTACTATAAGGATGTTACTAGGAAGGGTTTAAAATAGGAAAACACCAGAATTCAATTCAACAAGAATGTAACTTGACGAATTGCACGGCATTTTAGGAGTTCAGTATTCAAGCTCAATGTTCATAGTTCTTCAAGTTGAATGTCGTTAAAGAAACATGTTATTATTCACGGAAATCACGTTTAGTTAATAACATTATGTCAGAGTTTCCGAAAGCTTCTAGATAGTGCCACATTTTACCTAGAGCCCTGCTCATAACCATACTGGCACTGCTTTCAATGCAATGTGGCGTCAATGAGCAGCACAACATGTTGGACACTGGTCAACCAAAATAAGCAAAGTAATCATGAGATGGCGATTTAGGGCACTTCATTCAAAGTGAAACTATTTGCACTCTTTCAATGAGAGCCGGGGGCAGTAGTACCAAAACAATCCAAAAAAGAAAAAAAATATCCAATCTAGTTCTTGACCCTCAATTTGGAGACTGCTAATTATGTGAATATTGACAGCTTTGGTTCAATAACATCGTTGGTATTAATAAGAATCATGACTAGTTTTAATCTAGACATTCTGCTGTGATACGCAAACACTCAAAGCGCTTGAGTTTCTTATCATTAATCTAGGCATTACCAACTTGTTAATCCCACACAGTTGTGCACTTCCTGATCTTTATCGTCACACCATACCGTAGGATGTACAGTGTGACGCTATTACCATGCCCCTCCGAGACTTCACTGACTTGTGACTTGGACTTGCACCAGATGACTTGCGACTTGACTTGGACTTGCATTTTCCAATTGACTTGTGACTTGACTTGGACTTGCATTTTCCAATTGACTTGTGACTTGACTTGGACTTGCATTTTCCAATTGACTTGTGACTGACTTGGACTTGAAGAAAGAGACTTGTCACCACCTCTGAAGAGCATGCACCTATGAAGTGTCAAGAAGAGGGTGGGGTGCATGATAAATTGTGCTTTATAGATAGTGGGTGATGGTTTGATAGCTGATATGTGTATTTGGCTCAGATATACTGACAGAAAGATATATTGAGCGAGAGTGTGCCTACTGAAATATGTATAGACACCTTGGATTCGTTATAGGTTATATACTGTAAGATCAGATATAGAACTGATTCTGGGACTGTTAGCTAAAAGCCTGGAGCCAACTGACTGCTAAGCCTTAGAACTAGAAGTGGTAGTAGGGTGAACATCATAAAAATCAGTAAGCTATTCCTATCAGCATAGTGTTGTAGGTTGGTCACCCCATGAAATAGAGCATCCAGTAGTGTGAAGTTCAAGCCATACAACCTTAGCGGGTCCCAATAATCTAATGCAGAGACCTTCATGAATTGTGTTGAATTGATTGGATTCAATCGACTTTCTGCAATTTTCATGTGATAGAATGCAAGAACCAAATATAAGGATTAAGGGCGATACACTCACAAATATGTGAAATAATCCTAATTTTTCTGATTTGCTCCATTGACTGCAGAGGCCCCCATGAATGAGTTTCGCACGTTGCCTAGACTAGGGCCTAGTGTTAGTGTTCAATACATGCATCATGCAATGTTAGGCTACGACTACAAGTAGGATAGCACAACAAACCACTATTACACTTGATGTACATCTGCCGAGTGTTCCCCTTAAAAAAATAGATCCTCAATTTTCCCTTTGAGAGTTGAGACCCAATTATCAGGATTTATTCTTGTCTGCTGGATCCTATTCTGCCCTAATCTGGAAGAGTACATTCAAAATTATAGATGAAGTGAATTTTGGATGAATCTGCCAGGTTTTTCACAATTTTTTCAGCTTCCTTGTGGCCCAACCGTTCAGAATGGGTTCCCCAGGTGCCAGAGTGTCCGAAACATGTCCGCTAAATATAAAGCTTGCTCAACTAACATCATGGTCAAGGTATGGTGAATTGGATGTGCCATGATAGGGAAGTTTGTCAGCTACCAATGGTGGGTTGCATGCGCCTGGCGCAATTTCCCACTGGTCTTACAGGGTGTTGAAGGGTCATGTTTAGTGTGTAAGTCAATGGGTAGCTAATAGAGGTGTGCCACCGTAGGCTACGACTGAATACTTCCCCGGCGGCTCATACCTTAGCTAGGCTCCCACTTATATACATAGAACGGTGGGAACCCCAAGCCTCCTAATGAGTGATTGAACCCAACGACTTTCAAATGCGAATACTGAGATCGGCTGGCCGCTAAGACAAAATTAAACGCTTCACGTGAACCACAAAAAATTCTTTTTACATGGTACCTGTTCATATCGGCGATCTTGACTGGAATACTCGCGATATCAGGATAAGTTTCTGGACCACCAGTTGAAATCTGCATTTGACGAGCTGCGCGGCCACTCCATTATCGGGTTGCCGATTATCGCCTTGGACCTTAATTGTCCGGGAGTGGTACTACACTGGGAGAAGACGAACGCGTCGAAACTCGAAATTAATCGACAGAGTGAGAAATTCAGGGTAGTATGAATGGGAATTATCTACAGATGATGTAATAGCCATGTAGCATAAAGTATTGGATTTTGCTCTCTGAAAAAAGGACAGAGTTGAGAGTTGAAAGAATTTCGTATTCCAGACCAATAGGGAAGGTTTGGAACGAGGCAATTGGAACTTGAAGGACCCCATTGTAGGGCTTGTTTGATTGAGGGGGTGAACATTGGAAAACTACATTGTCGTTTCATTTGAATATTCCATGAGCAGCAGAATTAATAATGATTTTGGTTTTTGCACCTTCGAAATTATAATATTTCTTGTATACAATGCATATAATCCGGATTTTGTTAGTGATAAACACTTTTCCCAGTGTAGTACAGCTCCCAGACAACTCGGGTGCAAGGCACGGTCAGCAACCTGATATTCCGAGTGGGCCGCGCAAGCTCGTCAAATGCAGATAAGATTTAAATGTTGGTCCAGAAGAATAAATATCCCGATTCGCGAGTTTTCCAGTCAAGATCGTCGATAGGAGCAGGGGGTAGCATGTAAAACGAAATCTGCGGGCTCACGTGAAGCGTTTAATTGTCTATAGCCGGCCGGGCGATCTCGATATTCGCATTGAAAGTCGTTGGTTGGGTTTTAAACGGTCAGTTAAGATTGTATCCCACCTGGTTTCTATTGTTAGAAAGGTGGCAACATAGGTATAGCTTGGAGATTCATCCGTCAAAAATTAGGCCATAATATTATTTCGGGGTTTACATCTGCTGCTTTGTGGGAAAAGTAAATGCGGATATGCTTCCGACGGATATGAATGGGGGTTAGTCAAAGTACAAACGCTGATAATTTCTTGGAAATTGGTCCACTTTGCTGCTGTTTTTGAAAATGCAGGACTAAAATAGGCCCTCGCTGAGGTGTCTGTCGGAAAAACGAGTCGAAAATACCATTGCTAAAATATCGACTCCCTACTAGCTCAGAATCTACGAGGTCATGGTGCATCGAATTGGACATAGTTGGAATGGGAGGACTCTCTGCTTCACAGCAGTATATGGCGATTTTCAAGGTAGAACTTCGGAGGTGCCTGGATTGGCTGAAAAATGAAACGGATTTAGTGTGTAAGTCACGGGGAAATTAATAGGCGTGTGCCACCATAAGTGGGAGGCCTACAGTAGGCTACTACGCCGCTTCGGCACTGGCTGGACCAAGACGTATGAGCGTCTGGAAACCTGCTGGTCGGAACACAACGATAGAAGTAATTTAGTAGGCAGTGGAATGATGCTTTCAATTTAAGTAGTTATCGGTTACAGAAATTAACGAAAGTTCAGTGTAAAAACCACGACCAACAGAAATATAAAACATGCATGGCGCTGCCATCTTGTTTTTCGAGACATCAGATAAGCAGAGTGTTAATCTACTTGAGCTGGATTAACTGCTATTGATTCATGATGATTAAGCAAACGTTGCAAAGATTTGTATACTCAACATTGGATATCATGGTCCGGCGTAAATTGGGATATTTACCCGATCCAGATTTGTAAACTAAATTGACTTGTAACAGAGCAAGAAATATCTGAAGTAGCTTCAAAGTATCGACTTTGGCAAATTTCGAACGATTTATAAACAAACAGATCACATGATCTAGCTTCTGCATCGGGAGCAAGGGGTTGGAGTTTATTGTTTTAACTCCGGGTATAGAGGAGCTGAACTCAGTGAAGCAGGGTGAGGTCCATGTTCGACCATGAATGATTAACTTCTTCTACGGACCATCAGACATTCAACTTTCACACTGACTCGCCAGGAGCTGGACGGACGTCAGAGGAAGCTGCCTTAGCTGTGATCATCTAATTCGATTACCGCGAGCTTAGAAAGTAAGCAGGACCGTTCAGTTTTTGCAGGGAAATCAGTGCTAGTGTGAATATATACTGCAGGACCCGTACAGTATGGCCCTTGACTAAGTCAGTAGGCTACGCCTGGCTGGTGCATTGTTACACAGGCCTGTTGGATTTGATGAATAGTCAAACATTATCATACAGTATTTTCGAAGGAATATTTCTGCCAAACTTCATATGTTCTTTTAAATTTCAGTACTACATGCAGAAACAGAGGCAAATAGGACTAATATAGGGAATACAGAAATAAAATCATGGCATGTAGTGTAAACTATTTAGACTGAAGAGTATCTAAACATGCTGTTAGGCCCAGGTAATAAAAAAAAAATGTTTATCCTCCTCTCCCGCATTGTTTTTTGTGCCACATAAAATTTCTTCAGTTTCTATTGCATTTAAAATATGTTGATACTGTAA
Source organism: Sclerodactyla briareus (assembly GCA_026419785.1). Lineage (NCBI taxonomy): Eukaryota > Metazoa > Echinodermata > Holothuroidea > Dendrochirotida > Sclerodactylidae > Sclerodactyla > Sclerodactyla briareus. The sequence goes on along the minus strand of JAODTK010003109.1, from coordinate 68,610 downwards.
ATTTCTCATCAGAATTTCAGCTAAGGAATCATTACAAAATCGTTACGATCGCTTGTTCAAGTTGAGATTGAAGAGGCATACATACATGTACATAAAGCTCTGCACGCACAGACTGGTGATGGTGTGGCGCGTCGGTAGGTCTGTGAATGTGAATTGTGAAGCCAACCATCAACACTTGTATATGCCTGTTAGATTTAGGCAGTTTGAATTAGGAAATACAAAAATGAAAACCATCCCGGTGATTCATTTTGTGGGAGGGAGAGAAGCGGTTTGTGTTCTTTCTACTTGGCCTTTTATAAGTTGAAATACACAAACTTTATGTGAAGTGAATATAGAAGCACAAACAGTTGTTAAACCTATTCAATCTGAGAAAGAATACCACAACTAGGGGTTCAAAGGTAGTTAAAATATTTCAGCCCTTCTGTCGTTGCATCAGCCAGACATAACTGGTTTGTAGTGAGTTGTAGATTGTGGAAATCGTTACCTGAGCATGTCATCGAATTGAACAATTGCAAATTACTTTTAAAAGCAAGATTAGACAATCATTGGTTGCAAGCGAGGCCGTTTCGTTATCATCACGAGGATGAACATAGAAGATTTGCTGAGTGATACAAACTGGATCGGACCTAGAGGCAACTAGCTTTCATCCAGTAAACATCTAAGGTATCTTAGGAGTATTGAAGGGGGGCAAAAGGAACTTTTGTGAACACTGCAAAAAATCTATGCAAGACTGCTTCTTTAAAAGATTAAGGTGATAACCATAGGACTCTGGACTAGTAGTACCTACCGAGTGATCAGGGAGTGAAAGGTCATAAGTCATTTAAGGCGTCCTATCACTCATTTTGCCAAAAATTGCAAAAACTTCTTCTCTCCCACAGTTCGTTCACAGTAAGTCGGATCATCACAAAAGTTGGTCGGGTGTTGTGTTGTTGGGTGTGCTGATTAACAGTGCTGCAAGGCTTTGGGGTGAAAAGGGTCATGGGGTCATTTGGCTGTCAAAAACATTGATAAAAAGGTAACACTTTTTCACATTTTGAGGTGACCGTCCCACAGTTGAGTGTCCCAGATAAGCTATCGTAAGAGGTCAGGGGAAGGCTTAAACATAAGTTCCGGATGTGAATGGACCACTTGGATGTCGAAGTCTGAAAACTTCATAACAGAGCAGCATAATTTAAGTTGATATCTAAAGAAGGGGTGTCTACTGATTGACGAATTACAGGGGAGTAATAATCAGTTGGCGTAATAATCTGTTTGCGACAATGGCAAGGCAATACCGATGTTGGTATGCGAGTCACCCCTGCTTCAGAGCAGCAGTATATTACTCCTTTTACAGAAATATGAAAAAGGCTTCTCCGCCATTACATTTTGTGGATCTGGTGATAACAGAAACTTGGTCAGTGTCATCAGTGGTAAATTCTGGTGTTCATTGCTATGCGTTGGGAGCTATCGGAATCTGCATGTCACTCTATCTATCTATCTATCTATCTATTCTATCTATCATCCAGTGGTCAACAATTGCCTTTTTGGCCCTCACACTGTCCTTCGTGATGGATGTCGCAGGGATCCGTGGAGTTGAGGCGGAGGGGGGCTGCGGGGGCTTAAGCCCCCGCACTTTTCTGCCACCGGCATTTTGGGCCGCCCTCAAATTGCGGCCGCCTGTGGACGGGTAAAAATTATGTTTAGCCTACTAATTTCAAGTAGGACAAAAATAAATATGACAATGAGCAATGTTCTGGACTGTACGGTAATCACCAGCCTGCAAATTGGAAGGAAACAATTCAATAATAGGATTTTGCCTAAACGTTAACTCCCGAAATGCAGCCCTGCCCCTCGTACGGTTAGACCTACCTCGACTCCGGCAGCCCCACAAATAAACGCACATCCTACCTTATCGTACCTAAACATACCTAGGAAGAGACGTGCACCGGCACAAGGTCAGAGGTAGGTTCGGGGAGCCATCGTTCCTTCACAGCAGTGCAAGAACACTACCGAAAGATTTATTTCGAGGCCGTTGACGTGATGATATCTGCACTGCATGACGGTTAACAGCTTCAGGTTTTGAGGCGTATGCAAAAATCTGGAAGTCTCTGCTGGTGAAGGCTGCTAATAAGGCTGACTATGCACAGGAAAGGCAGTTTGTTAGCCGATACGTACTCCGCAGAATCGAAATAAAATGTGATGCGCATCTTGGAATTCTTTCGGATACTGATGGCCAACTCTGAATCACCTGTTTCAGTGAATTTCTGAATGAAGTCAAGAAGCGTCGCGAAGAAGAAGAAAGAAGGGCCTAAGATGCAGAATGTAATAACAATTTGCAAAGCTTCTGCAGTCGAGTCCTGACAAAAAACGAGATGCCACAGGGGAAAGGTCATTTTCTACCGCCAAGGGAATCAAGACGTGGCTGGGTTCGAACATGACGCAGAGGCTTTTCAACCGGCTAGCCATCCTGATCACACTGGAAACCGAACAGGACCGGCTACGCCAGGTACTCCATGGGACTATGGTTGTGGCAGGCAACCCCAACGAAAGATCAAGTTTGGCTCTTTAAAGATGGAGTGGGTAAAGATGTCCGGTTTTTCGTCCTGAGGAAAGATAAAATGAAGCAGGTGGGGACAAGATTTCGTTACCAGGAATTTGGCCCGTTTAAACGCGCGGCCATTCGTGTAAACGTAAACGTTTAACAACGAGCCCTCCTGGGGATGTGACTTTTTCATTTTACGTGCCAGCTGTCAGGTTGTTCACAGTATATTGTTCCTGGTTCGATGTAAAAGTAAACACTGACCCACCTCTCTGATTGCAAACCTTATCGAATTCGTAGGCTAACAAAAGTTCAGATCCCTCACCCATAACATGGAGATAGAACCCCTGCTAGTAAATCCCTGATCGTTGTCTGTTGGTTCGACAATAGCGGGTACCTGGTAACGTCAAATGTAACTCGACTGAATAGACGCTACCGCTCCGTCTAATGGCCCTGTATTCCGTGTAGCCAACTTTCCTTTTGTCTGAGATTTGTAACTGAGATGGTTTATACCATGATTATGGTTATAAGCCAGACACCTTCCGTCACTTTACTGCGGGTACACATCCCCCTTCCTTTGTATGTTTCACTGATTTTTTTTTCATTACATATTTTCCGCAGATCCTTCAATGGTCTATGTTAGGGCCTATGTGGCTCTTCTTTATTTTGTACAAAAAAAAAAAAAGAAGGGAAGAAAAAAAAAAAAAGAGCTTATAATGACACTTTTTCCAAGTTTATCTATAGATTCAGCTTATTTGATTACGTGGGTACGAAGTAATTTGTTGTCGCGAAATAAAAAAAATGTGTACATGAATCTCACTTTTTAGGATGACAGTTACTGCCTGAAAACCGCACTAAAGGTAGCTTCTCCTGCGACTGGGGGGTCTGTCATACGAAAAAAAATTCTTTAACGCTCCCGCCAACCGATGGTGGCGCTCCGCTTAGATGGTGGTCCGCCACAATGATAGCCACCACTCAGCTCCTCTCCCCGCGGTCCCTGTGTCGAACCAACTTGGACACAATGTTTCCTGACCCATGGACATGTCTGCCCTTGTGAAGGTCAAGGGTCAGGTCCCTTAAGGTCAAGGTCATAGGCCATTATGTGTAAAAATTTCAAACTGTATCTCTGCCCTTGGTGGTGCCACAGCTCTGAGGTTCGGGGTCATGAATGATGGTCTATCAGCCGTACTTTTGGGGTGTTCAGGAATTTTTGGTCCAAGGTCCCACTTGGCCTGAGGGCCCATTTTATGAAATTTTCACACATAGTACTTGAAATGCATCTCCTCCCACAAGCTCAATTAGTTTCTTCAAAGTTATAGGTAATGTTTCTTGAATAGAGGGCCCTTTGGGGGTGTTCAGGAATTTTGGGCCAAGTTTGGGCCATAGGGCCATTATGTGAAATACTGCAAAATCTTGTATCTCCTGCCAATTGGTGTGCACAGTGCTGAGGTTCGGTCATACGGATGGTCACTAGCCATCCCTTTGGGGTTTTCAGGATTGTTTGGTCCCAAGGTGCGCTTAGCCCGAGGGCCTATTTTATATTTCCACATGGTGCTTGAAATGCATCTCCTCCCACAAGCTTAATTGATTTTCTTCAAAGTTACATGTGTATGGTCCTTGGTTAGAGGGCCATTGGAGCTGTTCAGGAATTTGGGGCTCAAGGCCCAGTTTGGGCCTCACTGCCCATTATTGAATGTAGCAAAATCTTGTATCTCCTACACATTTAGTTGCCACCATGCGGATGTTCGGTCATAATGATGTTCTAATAGCCATACCTTCATGGTGTCTCAGGAATTTAGACCCCAGCTCGTGTGGGCCCGAGGGCCCATCATGTGGAATTTTGCAAATGCTCCTCCTCTTAAGTTTTGGTGCATATGCTGACATTCGGTCATACTGAATGGTCTAACAGTCACACTTCCGGGGTGTTCGGATTTTGATCCAAGGTCCCACTTGGGGCCCGATGGCCCATTTTATGTAATTCCATGGAATTTCACACATTGGTACTTGACATGCATCTCTTCCCAAATTTCCAAAAGATTTCTTCACAATCACCCTTACATTTACTACTCCTTGTAGTGTCCATCAGGGTGTGTGCGAACCTCTGGCTCAGGGTCCAATGTGGGACCTAGGGCCCATAATGTTAAATCACGCAAAAGCTCCTACAAATTTTGATGCCCAATTCAGTGTTGATTTCTGTTCATAATGAACGGTCTAACAGCCGTACCTTCAAGGTTCTCATGACATTTTGGAACTTGAACCCGTGGGGACCGATGGTCCATCATGTCAATCATGTAAAATGTTTCGCCTCCTACATATTTGGTGCACGTGCTGATGTTCGATCACATTGATGGAGTATCCATACCTACAGGCTTTTTCAAGAATTTTTGGTCCGAGATCCACTTGGCCCTCAGCCTACGCTAATTCAGTGTGTAACAATTGCCTTTTTGGCCCCTAACAGTCATTCTGTGACGGATGTCCAACTAAACTTGGACACACTTTTAATTGACCCATGAGACCTGTATTGACTTTGTCAAGTCGTGGTCAAGTGTCATTAAGGTCAATATAGGTCATAATGTGTATTATTTCCAAATGTATCTCCTCCTACAAATTACATTCGATTTTCTTGAAACTATGCGTGTCATAATGTTCCTCTTTTCAGCTGGTTTGCCCGATTTTGGCTGCACATCAAATAGTGTCATTAGAATTAAAACAGTAACATCTGATGAACAGAAGCAAAACAGTTATTCTTCACTAATTTGATCAACTTAGGCCAATTCATCGACCTTGGGAGAAAAACTCTTTGACCATGTGACGGTCCCGTCTTGAGTCATTTAAGGGACCCACTAGGCCACTGTGTGAAATTGCCTTTTTCTCTCTCAATTGGTCATATTTTGATGGACATTGACCAACCTGAGTAACAATGTTATTGACTGTATTGACATCGTGGTATATGAAATCAAGTCAAAAGTTGTGACAAGGGGGCACAATAGCCATTGTTTGAAATCTGCTTTCTGGTCTCATGATTTAAACAATTTAACACTTTGTATGGGTACATTTGTGCAGTTGAGCTAACAAAAACACCATTGGTGCTCTAGTTGGAAACAAGAGAACCAAATGCCTTCTCCCCACAGATTCATGTGGATGGCCCCCTGTCATGAGATGGTCAGTTCATCATTGACCATATGTTTGTAAATTTATTTTTGTTTGAGTATTGGATAATGCTTCAGAGCAGCTCCTCGACATTTGGGGAAAGGCCCACCACTCTCTAAAAATGTAAGAGCTCAAACCACTATGCTGGTTGAGCTAACTGTGGTCTGTCATGTCATTCTGTCTACTCTATCCATAGATCTATCTATCTCATCATGTCTGTCCTGTCCTGTCTCGCTCTGTTCTCTGTCTCTTCTATCCTCCATCCATCCATGTGTCAACAACTGCCCTTTTGGCCCCCAAACTGTCATTCTGTGATGGATGTCGACAAACTTGGACACAAGGTTCCTTGACCCATGGGACATGTCTGACCTTGTGAAGGTCAAGGTCCAAAGTCATTAAGGGGGCAATATAGGCCATCATGTGTAAAATTTCAAATGTATCTCCTACAAGTGTGTGCCCAGTGCTGACATTTGGTCATAATGATGGTCTACAGTCGCACCTGCGGGGTGGTCAGGAAATTTTGGATCAAGGTCCCACTTGGGCCCGATGCCCATTTATGAATTCCATGGAAATTTCACACATTGGTACTGGAAATGCATCTCTTCTTCCACAAGTTCCAATAGATTTTCTTCAAAGAAGTTACATGTAATACTGCTTGGTTAGTGGTCCCTCGGGGGTGTGCGAACCTTGCTCAAGGCCCAATGTGGGACCTAGGGCCCATCATGTTAAATCAGCACGCACGCTTCTAAAAATTTGATGCGCAAGGTCGTGTTGATTTTCGGTCATAAGGACGGTCAATTAGCCGTACCTTCAGGTTCTCAGGCTTTTGGACTTGAACCCGGTGGGCCTGAGGCCCATCATGGTGCAATCATGTAAAATGTTTCGCCTCCTACATATTTGGTGCACAGTGCTGATGTTCGATCATAATGATGGAATTGCCATTACCTACAGCTTTTCAAGAATGTGGTCGAGGACCCCCTTGGGTCCTAACAGCCTATTCTATTCAGTGTGTCAAACAAGTGCCTTTTTGGCCCCTACACAGTCATTTTGTGACGAGGTCGACTAAACTTTGCCACAATGTTAATTGACCCCGGGACATGTTTGACTTGTAAGTCAAGGGTCAAAGGTCATTAAAGGAGCAATATAGGTCATAATGTGTATAGTTTTCTCCAAATGTATCTCCTCAGACAAAGTACATTCACTTTTCTTGAAACTGTGTCATAATGTTCCATTTCAGCGGTTTTGCAGATTTTGGATGCACCTCAATATAGTGTCATTAGAATTACAACAGTAACATTTGATGCGAGGAGCCAACACAGTTTTATTCTTTCATGGATGTTGATCAAACTAGAAGCTAATGTTCATCGACCTTGGGAAGCTTTGACCATTTGAGGTCCAGGTCAATGAGTCATTGCAGATACACAATAGGCCTGTGTGAAATTGTCTTTTCTCTCTCAATTGGTCATACTTTGATGGACAATTGACCAAAATGAGTAACAATGTTTATTGGACGCTCTTGACATCCGTGGCATATGTAGATCAATGTCAAAAGTTTTTACAGGGCACAAATAGGCCATTGTTTGAAACGGACTTCTTGGTCTCATGATCTTGAACATTTAAACTTTGTACTGGTACATTTTGCAGTTGAGGCTACAGCCACCATTGGTGCTCTATTTGGAACAAGAGAACTCAAATGCTTCTCCCACAGATTCATGGGAATGGTCCCTCATGATATTGGTCAGTATTATCATTGACCAAATTATGTTTGTAAAGATTTTTGGTTGCGTATTAGGGAATATCTTCAAAGCAGCTCTCAGAATTTGGGGAACGCCGCAAAACTCTTCTAAAAATGTATAGAACTCAAACCAGCTTGCCTTGTGAGCCCTGTGTTTCTGTCCTGTAATTTTTTCTACTCTATCTATCTCTCTATCTATCTGTCTGTCTGTCTGGGCTGTCTGGTCTGTCTGTCTGTCCGTCTGTCTGTCTATCTACTTTTTGTCTCTCTTCTTCTATCTATCTATCTATCTATCTATCTATCTATCTGTCTGTTGTCTGTCTGTCGTCTGTCCTGTCTGTCTGTCTGTCTTCTGTCTGTCTTCTCTCCCTCCATCCTCCATCCATCCATCCATCCATCCATCCAGTGTGTCAACAATGCCTTTTGGCCCCCAAACTATTATTCTTTGATGGATTTCTAACCAAACTTGGCACAGGTTCCTTGACCCATGGGACTGTTCCAAAGGTCAAGGTCAATTAAACGGGGCAATATAGGCATTATGTGTAAAATTTCAAATGTATCTCCTCCTACAAATTGTGGTGCACGTGCTGACATGTCATAATGATGGCCTAACAGTCGCAACCTCGGGTGTTCAGGAATTTTTGCTCCAAGGTCCCACTTGGGCCCGATGGCCCATTTAATGGAATTCCATGGAATTTCAATTGGTCTGCATGTCTTCTTTCTACTCTATTTATCTGTCTGTCAGTCTGCCCGTCTGTCTGTCTTCCATCCATCCATCATCTACCTACCGACCTACCGACCGATCTATCCGTCTCCCTACAAATTTTTGTTTGCACTGTGCTGATGTTTTGGTCATACTGATGGTCTATCGCCTTTACCTTCATGTACCCCCAGGATTTACGATGTAGGTCCCAAGGCCCATTGTGGGCCGTAGGGGGCTCATTGTATGTAATTATGGCAATTGCTCTTCTCTTACTAATTTTGGTTTACATGCTGACATTCGGTCCTGATGATGGTCTAACAGCTGTCAATTTGGGGCGTTAAGGATTTTTTGTTAAGTTCTCACTTGGCCCCATGAACCATTCTATCAAATTTCAACTAATCAATTTCACACCCTGGTCTTGATATGCATTTTCTCCCCACAAGCTTCAAAAGATTTTCTTTAATTTCGCTGTAATTGGTCCTTTGGTAGAGGGTCATTGGGGGTTTTCAGAATTTGGGCCCAAGGCCCAGTTTGGGCCTAGGCACATTATATGAAAGTAACTGCAAAATCTGGTATCTTCCTGTCAAATTCTGTTGCACATGCTGATGTTAGGGTCATAATGAATTTAATAACCTTCAGTGTTCCTAGGGATTTACTGTAGGACCAAAGGCCAGTGTGGCCCTGGGGCCAATCATGTTGAATGTTTAGTGACTGCTAGACCCTCTGGCCATATGAAGATCAAGGTCAAATTCTTTATAGGGGCAACATAGGCCATTATTGTGTAATTGGCCTTCTGGCCCTCATGATTTTTGAACAGTTACATCACATAGTTGTCATTCGTCTTAGTACATGCGTTCGGTTTGAGCTAACAGCTCCATTGGTGCTCTAGTTTCATCTTGCTCACATATTTTTTAAATCATTGTACGGTTTGAGCTAACAGCACACTGTGCTCTAGTTGATCTCTACAAGAGCATTAGAGACTTAATTAGCCACGGTATAGGGGCATGATGCCCACCAGTGTAATTGAGATCATCTTGTGAAAAAAGATTGGAAAACATGGTTGAAAATTGAAATGTTTTTCTTTCAATTTTGGTGGCAACACAATAACTTGACCCCACCACACCTGCAGGGAGCAACTGTTATTGGTATATGATTTCCCCATAATAGTACCCTAACCATCGTGGGGTCACATCAATCGATATTTGATGTCAACGAACATCAAGGCTTCATTACTAAGCCTTTGGGCTTACTGTTCTTCTGCCCCTTACATTCAGCCATTTTAAGACAGACCTTAGTGTCGTTGGATTTGATTGATTCTAATTCCACAACGGTTGAATTATCGATTCGGTTCAATTTTTCTGCAGATGAATGCAAGATGGTTCATGGCTACAGAGGGTCTCTCCTCTCCTCCTTCTCCTCCTCATCCTTTGGGCCTGATTCGACTTGTTGTGGCACTGAGCTTGAATAAGAGCAGAGGATGCTGTACCCGAGGCCGTTCAGGAGCCGCTCGTTTCTCTGAGTTGGAGGGCTCTGGAAAGTTTCAGAGCAGACACATCCTCCCACTAGGATAAGGCTTCAGCAGAATGTTCCAGAAACCTTACATTGGTAATGGTAATGTGTACAACTTGAAAATCTGCAAATTAGGACCTCTAAAAACCCCCCCCCCAAAACCCCTCCAATGACCTACGGTAGACCTCAGCTTTTGTCAGAATGAATCTATTTCCACATTCTACGCTCGACTCTGTTCCGTCTCATAACCAATGTCCTCCTCTAGCTACTAGACTATTAGTCACATTTCTGGCGATTTTTAACCACTCCCAATCTGCACCATTGAGTTACACGGACCCCCCCCCACTTTGATAATTAGATTAATATAATGCAAATTAGCTAGCCCCATCATGGCAGTGAGTCCCACTCTCAAACCTGTCTGAGATTCTTATGAATGGACCTGTACTCTAGATTTTGGTTCTATCTTACCATTGCATGGACATTGGACCGTTTGCACTAACACAGAGTGTCTCTGCCAGCAGTGGCAGAAATGCTAGTGAAAGTAACATGCTACACACCCCAAATCATAATATCCCTTCATTCATGTTGCAGGTTTTATATATGAAGACCTCCTTTTGGGTACAAGAACTCATCCAATGGGGACTGACTGACACTTGTTCTTACATGGATTTCCTTTTTTCAGACTGGATCAGTGATAACATGCCTGTTCTTCCAGCCTTCAATGACATCACACAAGATGAAGCCTGAGGTCTTTCCATTGATGTGTGTGGTACGAGAAACATTTCTAAACACACCGTCCGCACCTTCTGGGTCGAGAATTGGTTTCTTCGTTGGAGAGCGCCCACTATCCACATCATTGTGGGTAAGAACATTCATACACATTGACTCGAAGGGTCATATTCACATATATCGTTTCCACACCTCCAAAGTATACATGCCAAAATTGTCGTGGATTTCTGTTCTTGCTGTACTGTAATGTAAATTTAGATGAAATTTGTTTAGTTTTCTGACTGATGTAAGACATTAGCCTATCTGCAAGGGCATAAGACTGTCCTCCCCCCCACCTGACATATAATAGAATCTAATACTCACTCCCCCAATCCTCCGTCAGACCATTAATAATTAATTAATCATAATAAAGATGACTCTTATATAGCGCGTTCATCAGCGACGCTGCGCGAAGCTCTTTAACAGATAAACCACCTATCAATGAGAAATACATAAAAACAGTTTCAGTGATTAAAATACAAACGAACAATATAGAAACTATCTATCAGAAACTACAATAAAAACTGCATAAACGATTAATCCCAATCTAGGCAGCACAAAACGCCTAAAAACCATAAATCTGTCCAAAATGTTATTCTGGTACAAATTTAAACATTAAATGCATCTTAATAGTATGTCCTTCAAAGATGTTTTACAACTGGCAGACTGATACTGGTCCGTACAAAGTCAGGTAATGCATTCCACAACTTAGGCCACATACTGATAATGGCCCTGTCACCATTTCCTGTCCCGTTCGTTTTTCTTGGTTATAGCCCCTGTTCATGAGCGCAAACGATCGGCATGGAACATAGGTGTCCATTGATCACACGATTAGTCAGGAGCGAGACCATGTAGAAGCTTATACGTGAGAAATTGATCTTGTACTTAACCCGTACGCTACAGGAGCCATTGTAAGGACTCAAGAATTGTAGTTATGTGGTCTCTCTCATCTTCTTCACCATTCAGACCTACCCGAGCAGCACTGTTCTGGACCTTGCTGCAATTTACTTTAACATTAGTACCCTTCTTCTCCTTTATGAGGTTGACTAAGGGGAGGATTTTAAACCCAATTAGAATTTGGATGAGAACAGTGTCGTCACACGGGTAATGTTTTCGCAACCACGATTGGGAGTTTATACATATACCTACTTTTCGTCATATCCAAGATTAAGGCGGTATGTAATCTGGTACCGACACTATAAAGTTTTTGCCAATACAGTCTATAACCCATGGTTTGAAGAACTTGGTGTCCCTTTTCGTTTTCAGTGGGTCAATGTAATGAGGCATTCTGCCTTGGGAGGCCATCTGCCATTCGAGGGTGAAATTGGCAAATACCTCGTGCTGGTGGGCCCAAAAAACAGACTCAGACCATCGCAGTCAACAACACGATACGCCAACTAACGCTACCTCCGAGGATTGTCATACGATCCGTACGTAACGGCTGTACAGTAACTCATCTCCTTCTTGTCTTGCCTGACATAGTTTAAGTATCTTTGTGTTAGATGTATATATAGTCCTGATTTTTCCTGCTGCCTTTCATCCGCATTACATTTCTTGCACGCGCCCCATTAGTCTTCTGTATCAACGTCTGTCAATTGTAAGGCTTTTTTTCATAGATATTATTTTCAGCCTGTTTTGAATTGTCAACCTGCTATGTCGCTTATTGTCACACACTGTTATGGTCTACCATTCCATCGACAAAATGAATATTCAGCGGGGGTTCTCCATCGGAGGTAGTAGCCGCTTCCAATATTGGAAGAATTACAAGCGTTGATACCGAGTAGACGGACTACAGACATGGTGGCCACGTGCAGAAATTGTAATGATGGCTGTGCGTGCCGTGTTAAAAGCCAGCAGAAATCAGGAATATAATAACGTCTTACACAACTAGGTTCAAACAACTACTAATTACAGATGAACTGTAGGATCTGTTCTGAAGTATCTTGAGGGCATACTGGCCAGAAAGTGTGTGAGGTTTTCAAATGATGAAATTTCCGCACAAATTAGCTTTATTAGTCAAATTTGATTTCCTCAAATCTGATATTTTGTCTTATTTCCTTCCACAAACTCTTAAGGTATATGGTACTTGGTCTTGGTAGAGATACTGGCCAACGTCCTACGTGGGCAGACGACCAGGATGGGGTTGGCATCCCACAGAAACAAATTAGTCCCGTCCCATCCAGTGTGATGGTTTTCCCCCGCTGGTCTTGAACTGTTTATATCCCAATGGATACAATGCGGAATGGCGTTGCGTTCCAGTCTCGTACATTTCTTGGTACGAACCGAGTAATTTGTAGCAATCTTTTGTTTTGGCGCGATGGTGGGTGTATAATCGGTGCGTGTCCGTGATTGACGCAGGACAGGTTGTAAGAGGTGACTTATGGGCCGGGACAATTGACCTAAGCTAGCTTGTTTAAAAATACAAAGCGTCTGTTTTTTCGCGGACGTCAATGGGATGCCAAACCAACCCATGCTATTAACCATCTGGGTAGCACAACACCCAGGGCTCTAGATATGTAGTCGCGTGTGATAAAGCGCGCCGCTCTTTTCTGGACCATCTAATAGTTCCTATACCCTTGTTTCAGAAACCAATGGTCACCCTATAGCAGTGGTTCCCAAAATTTTCACTATGAATAATATCATTACTATAAAGCACCAAAGGTATGCATTGGGGGGCTATGGTCGAAGAAATTCACAGATATAGAGTAAAAAATCTGAATGTGTTTCACAATGATTTGACAACACGAGTCTGGGCCCCCCCCCCCCCCAATTCTCACTTGAGTCTGTGTCTCTGATCAGGACCTTGAAACGAGGGCACACAATAAAGATGCCGTCTAAGTCCTCTCCAGTTAATATACTACTCAATGGAAGCAACCTGTGAACCGCTATTTTCTACTTTCCATATTGCACGAGAATTAAACGTCAGATGTGTAATCATTTGTTGTACTGCTGAGGTACAGCTCTAATCTAAAAAAAATACATCAGAATAGGCAGAGTACGTTCACGTGTGGCATGCCACATGCTCTCACAACACTCATTGGCAGCGTGCGGATGTGTTTTACGCGGGACCGGCCGAACCATGTAGGCAGAACTATGATTTGACTTCTTTTACCTAGCAGGTAGCCCCGACCGTGAGCTCTATAACTACCACTACCCCACCTCCTCATCTGACATCAATGTCACCACATCCTTTGATGGGACTCCAGGTAATTGAAAAGAGTACTGTTTTGTGGGTGATGATATTTTTATAATGGGAAATAGTCATGATGGAATGGTAAGGGACACAATGATATATGGTGTAATGTATGATACTATTGAATGTTTCATGATAATGGTCGTCGTGATAAGCAGTATGAATAATTAGGATTATCTCATCATCATGCTTTTTATGGAGATAATGTTAATTATGCGGTAATGCTATAAATAGAATGGTCATGTTAATAATGATGAAAGATTCATAATAATAGCATATCATAATGATAATGAGGAAATGTTGTCCTTATATGGTCATAATGATTAGTATGGGTGTCAGAAAATAATGATGATGTTGTCACATCCATAACTGTATTGATGTGCATGATGAGGAATGTTTGTCACATGGTGATGGTCATCTCATGGTCATATTGATAGTTTTGATGATTAGGGGGGGTCATTATGATGATTGATGGATGTCCTCATTGTGAATATCAAGGTGATCGAGCATGGTGCTTATGAACGGTCAATTATGATAACAATGAAAATTGTCTTATGATAGTAATAATGATATAAAACATGACGAATGTTTGCAGTGTTGGCACTAAGGGATGGAAAGAGGGATTTCTCTGCTAATTGCTGGAATACCCTCCCAAAAAATTATTTCAAGAAGGGTATTCCCCCCAAATTTTCCTGATTTTTTTGGGTGTTCAGTGTTATCTGGATGCAAGGTCCCCCTCTTTCAACTTGTAAAATCCCTATCAAAAAAAACAAAAACAGAGGGAGGGAATTCCCTCCTAGTTTGAAAAGTCTAGTGCCAACAATGGAATGTTGGCCTTATAAAAGGTCCATATGGTGAGCATGATAATTATAGGAGGTCCAATGATTTCGATGAATGCTATCATTATCAATGACAGGATGTGCATATAATTATGGGCATTATATTATGATGAACATGGTTGATTATGGAGATCATCATGACAATTTATGTTTGTTGTCATCATGAATGATGATGATGAAGCATGGTGATTATGGAATCATGATGATATTCTTGATCTTGTCGTGATCATGACAGTAATGAGTAGATGATTTAGGGATCATTATGAATGTATTGATAGTCATTCCTGATTATGGGTATCATATTGATATAATGATGTGGTCCCTGACAATGATGACATGATTGAATTATTGGAATCAATGTATGTTGATTATTGGAGGATATGGTGATGACTGTTGATGATGATGTGGGCCATGATATAATGATGAATTTTTGTCAGATGGTAATAGTAAATGGTCTGAGCATGTTGATAGATCATGAGGTCATAAAGTATGATGAATTTTGTGACTATATGTTGGAAGATGATAAATGGTGGTCATAATGAGAATGGTAAGTGTTGTCTCCTTAATGTCATAGTGATAGGCGTGAGATTGGGATGGTCACGATTATCATATATCTGTTTTCCTGATGATGATGAGCATGATGATGATGGGGTCATGATACAAATTTATGTTGGTGTTGATGATGAGCATGATGAGTAATCTTGAAGATATTGATGAGTGCTATAAAGATAATGATGGTAATCATGAGCATGTTGAATATGGTGGGCATATTTATGTTGAATGTCATGATCACTTTGGTAGTGGTGTTGAGCTTGTTGATTTATTAGGATAGTCATGAAAATAATGACAAATGTAGTTATGATAATGTGATGATAATGGGTGTGGTGTGTTTGATGAAAATGGTGGTTCTTCAGTCATTTTTCAAACCGGTAAATGGTGAATCAACCCATTTTGCAGTACCTAAGGGACTAGTTGCGGCTTATCTCAGGTCAGTTAGAGCTCCCGACTGCAAAATCATTGATTGTGAGTTTCAGAGCCCATTGGCACCCTAGGCCTTTTCCGCAGTGCTGTTGGACAAGGCATGTCTCCTGAATGTCCCATGCCACCCACGTGTTAAAGTGGGTACCTTGTGAGGTGACTTGTGAAGAGTAGTGAGTGCCGTATGTGGCAGCCTATTGTAAGCCCCCGGGGGGACATATGCAACGACGTACTGGAATGGTGCGTCGGGAGAAACAAGCAAAGAGTTGCGTGCTATAATAGTACGGGTGTGAAACAAGTCACTAATGATCAGGGTTAACATCTATAAAGCGCTTTGAGCATGTCTTCGACAAGGAAAAGCGCTATATCAGAACTAGATATTATTATTATTACCTTACATTGGAATTAGCACACCTTAATTTGTTTTTGTCACCAGGTTATGTGAGCTTTGGTATCACAGGGATCGGCGGTCAGAAAAATACCACAGTGGTATCACTCTATGACCGGAACGATACCCTTATAACTAGTGTCTGCTTCCGTGTCTGGCGTGCTGAAAGTACCAAATGTCAACCTATGGGGCCGTATACCATGCACCCTGAGCCGGCCTATTTGTACACACTGGAGGTGGGTTCACAAGAAAAACGATGCATCTCATTACTTTCTGTTGTTTCTTGTAGTGATTATCACATAAAATTGTATTTCCAGTCGTGTGGACCCTACACGACCATATTATACCCCATTATAGGCTTCGAATTCAAAGTAGTTTGAATAAAGAGTCCTTAGACAGAACCACATGTAGGTGTTCAGGAGTAATTAGAGAGCTTAAGATTTCACAACGGCAATGTATACTCAATGTTAAACCTACTGCGCATGCGACACCCCCACCAACTGCCGTACTAACGACGTCGATTTACGACCCTGCGCGTGGCATCATTCAACAGGCTAAACAATGGAACTCGGGAATTACGGTCAATCTTCAAATGCCCAATCGTAAACGCGCGCATTTACATCATGATGCAACTGTCACATTGACACGTCAAGTGAATCTGAAGCGCCTTACTGCAGGACGGCGACGTAGTCTATAACGTGAAAAACTTATGTCATAACATTGCCGTCGCTGTCGTGAAATCTCAAGCTCCCTATTGTACAATATCCTTCCTATTGGCCTTGAGTACTCTCAAACACTTCATGTGCCTTCACATGAGCCCCTGCACTCCATGGCAGAGTCTGTCAGCTGGTATGTGAAGTTCC
Organism: Sclerodactyla briareus; assembly: GCA_026419785.1. NCBI lineage: Eukaryota > Metazoa > Echinodermata > Holothuroidea > Dendrochirotida > Sclerodactylidae > Sclerodactyla > Sclerodactyla briareus. The sequence goes on along the minus strand of JAODTK010003109.1, from coordinate 51,966 downwards.
TCACGATGATATCGATATGATATATATATTTTCTGCCGATTCCAGCCAAGTGCCAAAGATTTTTACATGGCTACAGTGTTCTCCGCAGCCCAATTTTTTGTCCGGGTGGTGTGACTTGATTTCATCTGGGTTGAAGTCGCGACTTCTGTGGGACAGGAAATGAGGGAAGGGAGGTGTCTCTCATGAGGAAAAATGTTTGCTTCTGTGAGATGTGATAGGTGGCAGGATGGGCCTACTGTGCATTTGGTGCTAAATTTTATGTGCAATTATCCCCAAATATCTCTATTTTCGTGTTTTTGTTTTATTGGTTTCTTGGCTTACATATGTCGGGTGGTCAGCATTTGTCGGGGTGGCAACTTTTCTGTCCGGGTGGTACACACGTTTTTGCAATTTTGTCCGGGTCCGCCACCCTGTCAAAATGACTAGTGGAGAACACTGGGCTACTCTGCCTACTCAATCAGTACGTAATGCAGTTGAGTGTATATGAGCACAATATCTGGGTATGCACATTATTCCAGTGTAGTTGTAGAAGCAGTAGAAGAACTGAAAAAACAATGTCAAGATTGATTAGACTCGCCTTCTGTCACTGCCAACTTTGTAATGCAGGGGAGACAAGGTGGATGAGAGGGCAGGGCGGAATGTGGGAAGGAGGGGGTAGGGGAATGTCTCGTAGGTCACAGAGGATGTATTTAAGAACATACTACAGATGGTGGCATAGTGAGCCCTCTGGAAGTTATGGCAGTATGGGATCAGCCAGTCCAAGTGGTCATAGTCTCTGAACAGGTCATGCAGAGACAGAAGAGTGGACTTCCCTCAGAAGGTCAGTTCAGCGTTTGTCTTCTTGAGGGCCTGGTTGGGTGGATGTTTCCAGAGCTGTTTCTAGCCCTTGCCATCACTGTTTGCTGCCTGGTCAAGAGTTGAAACACTTCGTCCAAAAGATGGGAGGTGACCGTTTCGACGAGGGTGGTGGAGAGGGTTGGGGTCCCACATGTTCTGTTCCCCAGAAGGCCTGTGTATTAAGACGAAGCTCTGCATTTGTGCCATGGCAGTTACACAAGGTTTGGGTGGTCGTGTGGGAGGGGGGGGGGGCTGCATGAGCATGCGAGTCGGCATGCCCCTCATCACATCTCAGACATGTCTTTGAAGTCGGCAGGTGTGTCTGAAGCATCAACAATTGTGGAACTGCTTCATGGAGGTTTTCGAGTGCAGAGGTGGTGCTTGCCTCAAACCATGGCTCTGCTCTGTTGATGATGGTTTCCTTTCGCTGGGTTGGGGACTCAGTAGTATGCCTTCAGTATAGGTGTACGTGTGACTCCTGTGTACGTATGAGTCCCATTTTGTCAACTGAAGGTCCCCTTCTAACTTCAAAGCTTTTATGGGATCTGTGAAATCCAGGTCATTGACTTGGTAGTGGAACATTAAAAGCTTTGTATCTCCAATTCATATTGCAGGTTGCTTATGGAAACGATGTCTATCGATTACCAGTTGGCATAAGGACGGTCAAAGTGGAAGGGAGCAAATTCAAGATAAATAACAAGACATTTTATTTCCATGGTGTGAACAAGCACGAAGATGCAGATGTAAGTAAAGCAACCATAGGATTTCACTCACATTTCCCAAATTCCATATACACGAATTATACAACTTCATATACAAAATGGTAGCCTCGCTACTCCCTATATTGGGTACCAATACATGTTCAGGTCGGGCTGTATCATATTTGACCTCTGGAGGGGGATAAATGATCAGCAAATAGAACTGGCATTGTTTGAGAATAGATGCTGATCCCACAGTGAGAGAAATCATGTTACTCGGGTTCAAGACCGCCGATTGGCTTCATTGCTTAATTGGTAGGTCGCATGCGCGTGAGCAGGAGATCTGCGATTCGATTCCCAGTGGAGCCATGAGCGTTTCATCACTTCCAGATTCTCGAATCTTCCGCCACTTTATAAAATTACTTCCAGTCAAAGCTTACTCTGGAAAAAAGTAGCTCATCCTCGGGACATGAAACTTCCAATTAAATCTCAGAGCAAATTTCAGTCAAAGTGGACAATAAAGTCAAAGTGAATTTCAAAGTCCTTCATAATGATTTCTTCTCTGAATATTAACTCCAGTTTTTATTCTGGGAATCTATGTAGTTATGCATTGTGTAGGTGTGGTAGGTGACACTTCATGTAAGAATGATATATTAGGAGGGGTGTCGAAGTCTGGAAAGCTTGTAAGCTCAATAACTGTGCATCAAAATCAACAAAACGATGTAGAGAGCTCAAATTTTGAGTTCCAATGTGGAGTAGATGACTCTATTGTTCTGGGGTCGGGGTTCAGTTCACCAACGGTCAAACAAAGGTCAATCTGAAAGCTCATGAGCACAACAATGTGCCGCGAAATGATGTAGAGAGTTCCCATACTTAGTCACACACGGGTCCCATTTGGAAGTAAAAGATCGCTACTGGTTTGAGGTCAGGTACAAGGTCACTTATGGTCAACAGAGGTCAAAGTCTGAAAAGTCTGTAAGAACAATAACTGTGCATCCAAATGATGTAAAGAGCACATACTTGGCCCAAGGGTTGCCATTTAGAGTGGAGGATCCCTATCAGTTTTTGGATTCTAAGATCATCTGAGTCAACAGAGGTAAAAGGTACCAAAGGCCTTCTCAAGAAACCATGTGAGACATAAGAACCTGTGGACAACCGATGATGTTGAGAGCTCATACTAGGCATGAAGCGTTGCCCAAGTTTGGTGTAATTATCCCTATTGTTTTAGGTGAGTTTCAGAGTCACTAAAGGTCAACAGGACAAAATCTGGTCTAAAGTTTTTTTGTGAGATGCATAATAGTGTTTCCCCATTCACCTCAACAATCCCCAAACCCATTGCAGAATTTACTCATTCCCACTGCTGCAGCTCAGCCTCCTGAATATACTGAAAAGGAAATGCATTGATTTCTGAAAAAAAAAATTGAAGCAGTTTTTCCAAAGAATACCCTATTCGTAGACAGCTGAGCAGGGTGCAAGAATAGGTCGAAGATGGTACCAGTTGCCAGGTTTGCTGGAATCAGGTTTGATTTGCTTTGATTGCTATGGGTTCAGGAAGCCAATTGGCTCATCGTGGAACCCTAAAAAAACCGAATTTTTTGATCGTGGATGAGCACCGGCGACAACTCTCCGTCTCTTCTCGACTCGTGCTCAGATTATATCGGGCAGGAGTGACACCAATCCCTGCTCCCGGTACCGCAATTTTACGTCCCCATCCGACGGACGAACAGTGAACTCCAGGACCTGATCACTTTCTTTTCTCAGAACCTGGAGGAGCGGAGGGTGTTCGATGCGACTGCTCGCAGCCGACCGACGAAACCTATTGCAAGTGCCCCCCCCGAACAACCCCCCGAAATTACCAACCCCCTGTCTCAACAGCAGAACCAGGAACCTAAGACCATGAACACGCCAGTCGACTGCAAATACAGCCACTTCTGGAAAAACGCCCGGTGCTGGTCGGCTGGAATTCGAACCCGAGACCTGTTGCATGCAAAGCGACACTGATACCGCTCTACTATTCTCCCGCCCCCATCAATTTGTGGAACAACTCCTTTACATGCTTCCATTTTGGAGATCAGCTGGGCAGGGTTTAGACATGCCCCTTATTATGAAGGACGTCAACCTCCTGAAATGGCTCGGTGTGAACGCTTTTCGAACCAGCCATTACCCATACTCAGAAGAGCTGATGGAACTGTGCGATCAGAATGGCATTGTAGTCATCGACGAATCTCCAGGGGTCGGCATAGTCAAGTCAGCTTGAAAACAAATACAGCCATTCTTAGATCTGCGGGTTGTAGCAAAGAGATTCTGGCTGTATACCTGCATGTCATAAGAGGTCACTAATAGGAGAAAAGGAGGACATGCGCTATCTTACATCTCTAAGACTTTATGTCTGAGGTCGAGATCCATGGATGCAGATGTATGTCTGAGGCAGGTCACTTAGACAGGACTGTTAGACAGGTTCTGTAAGATGGGTCTGTTAGACAAGTTCTTTCAAACAGGTCTGTTGGACAAGGTCTGTTAGATAAGTCTGTTAGTCAATTTTTTTTAGATAGGTATACTAGATGAGAGCTATTAGACAGTTCTATTAGGCACGTTCTGTTAGTGAGTCTGTTAGACAAGTTTTGTTAGTTAGGTCTGTTAGTACAGATTCTGGTAGACATTCTGTTGGACAAGCTCTGTTAGACAGATCTAATGACAAGTTCTTTAGACAATTTTTGTCAGCTAGTTATATTAGCTAAAGTCTCCCCAAATTCTTTTAGACAAGTTCTGTTAGACAGGTTCTGTAAGATGGGTCTGTTAGACAAGTTTTGTTAGATATGTCTATTAGAGAAGTTCTGGATCTGTTAGAGTTGGATCTGTTAGAGTTGTTACAGAGGTAGCTGATGGCAACAGGGTATTCAAAGGTCTCACCTGTCTATATAATGTCCAGACAGGGGTTTATGGTGACCATCCTTGTCTCTAGTTATGAAGGTGACATAGTCATGACCTTTAAACTATATTCTTTAGACAATTTTGTTGAAGCAGTTGTCCAGGTTTTTGCAACACTCTCTCATATGTATGAATTGACAGCCAATAAGTCTATTGTTCATTCGAGCAGAGCCTGGTGATAGTTTTCACATTTTTCAGAGCTTCCTACATGACCAACTTTTCTATGGAGCACCACAAAGACGTCATGTTTGAGCTGATCCGGAGAGATATTCGACCGTCCCTCTGTGGTCATGTGGTCCATCGCTAACGAACCAGCCTCTGCTCGGACTGAAGCAGGCCCTTATTTCAAGTGAGTTATAGTACCAATAGGAAGCACTATAATAGCATTTAATAATAACACCATGGTCTTTGAATTGCAGTCTAAATTGACTTAGCCACACCAAAACTAACCAGCTACCCTAGTTTGCTTACGAACCATACCAAAAGCAGTGATTGTCCCTTCGATGACTGCTCAGGCTGTTGGAAAATACTCCTCAGGAATACGCATTCCTCCCTCTCAACAGTTCATATATTCTGAAATCTCTAGATGGAGATGCGCTGAAAATGACACCGAATGCACCTGAAAATGAAAGTAGGCAAGTGACGTAGTACCGACTACCCTGTCTATCTTTTGAACTCCCACAAAAGCCCTAGAAAATTGAGCCCCATATATGCCTAATCTATGTGTTTATTAAACAAAAAATAGAGCTTGCTGTAGCCTACTTCAGGAGAGCTGTTCTTTTTGAGCTAATGTTGAGCTACTTTCTACACTTTCCACCTTTATGCTTTCTTCAAGGCATAATCCTAGATGTTGGGTCTATTGTCTCTTGAGCTGGGAACAAGAATAGTCCATTTGTGGAATATATTACAAACAGATAGGCAGTGAGCATATCTCACGTGTGCCTACCCATTAATGATCTCTCACAGCCGGTTTCTGCATCAATCACGGCATAACCTCCTGACTCGTATGCTATTATATCTGCAAACAAACTGTTACAATACTTGTTTGTCCCAAGGATAATCCCGGACTTGAACATGCTATCCCCCCCCACCTTACAACCTAGCGGTGATCCAGAACATCAACAGCTTCCAAAACGCAGTTAACAACTACTTGAGTGCTCGTTTGACTGCCAACCTTTTTCCTGGTCGTTTGGCTCCTAACATGAGCCGTTGACTAGTATTTACGTTCAAGGTTCAAGGAGCACAGTTTTAAGGTGAAAGCCACAGGAAGGGTTATCAATCCATGTTGACTGATATTATTTTGAATTACATTCGTACGGAATTCTTCCCATAGTGCAGTGACTAAATCAAATCGGACCTTAATCGATGCCCCTTTCTTCAATTAGGGGGCATAGATTAGAACTTTTACAGCTATTTGCTGAAATTTTTTTATGTTGCAGGGTACGAAATTCTGCCGTTAGACTAATGCTTTGACAGGAAACATCTGTGCCGAACATTTTGCTGTTCGGCATTTTGTGTCACTGTGCCTAATGGCGTCACCAATGGTATATAAAAAATCTCATTTAAATGTTATTAACTTATAGTAGTGAACTGAGCTGTAACACCCACTTTGCAAGCAGAACTGAATAGGAAGAAGTAGCATGCATTGGCTTGCTAACTTGAATTAAAATGCGAGAGCGCCCTAAGAGTGGTAGGGGGAAAGTGTACAAGTTGCTGATTCATAGAGCCGAAGCATCAGAAAACATGACTCACAGAATGTATTTGCCGTAGAAAGCAGAACTGTAGACTGTTAGGATGTCCCTTCTTCCATTTTTGGCCTTGTAGAATTTGGGCCTTTTAGAATGGTCCTATATTGTTTCTCAACCTCGTCTTCACATCTTGTTCGAAGTCCCAAATTCTTTGTTGGTGCCTGCCCCGCCAATCCAACGATAACACTTCTATACCAAAAGGACGCAGTCTGTTGCTGATACTATGTTACACATACAAATGCAATTGCTTTTCATTCAGTGTAGTTTGCACAGGGACATATTTTCCTCCAAATAGGTACATGATTTTGAGCTTGCCTCTCAGTATTATAATCAAGCTCCAATGGTTGGCCCCGGGGGTTACCATGGGCTGTCAACCCTGTATCCATGGTGAAACAGTGTTGAAACAGGTTGGTCAAACCCAAAACAACCCTGTCATCCTCCCTTGACCCGGCAATGTCCAAGGGTATTCACAGCAAGATATATACCACTGTCCAAGGAATGTTCCTAATGCTTGTATGACGCACACCTATACCCCAGACAGGGTGAGTCATTGTTCAGAGGGGGGTCCTACAATTGACTTGTAATTGGCCATTTGTACTGTACACACCCCTCAGTCACTTGATGACCTATGAATCATTGGCAATGACCAACTTAGTTTTGATTTTGATTGATTTGCTACGGGTTCAGGAAGCCAATTGACTCATCATGGAACCCTTACCGAAATAGTTGAACCAGCTTCTCTAGAAGTCCTAACAAAATCAGAGCAAACTTGGGGGCACTGCAGAGTCAGTTTGGTGATTGCACCTTTGGGGAAAGTAGACCCACATGCGATCATTTTTAATTTGACGATGACCTAACGCTTGACGGACCATGCCCTGGGTATTGGGAGTGTGTCAATGAAAAGTTCATTACAGGGTACAAACTAGGGTTTGCTCTGTATCTTGGGGTATAAGGACAAATGAATTAGACGATGTGGGTACGGACCAGTCAAAGACTGCGTAATTACTGTACATCCATTGTTAGAGCTCCTCACTGCTGATCAAGAGGTTGGGAGTTTCGGGGATTGGGAGTTTCAAGACATTTTGTCAAGTGCCCTTGGGCAAGGCACTTAATTTGCATTGCTCCTCTATACCCAGGTGCTGAATGGGACTGTGAGGAAGTCGATTACAACTAGTGTTGTTTTACAGCTACTGCTACTTTATATTCTCTGATTGGTTGAGTGTTACGGTGGTCCCATTATCAGGTAGTCTTTTCTGACTTCTCACAATCCTCACTACTTTCTGGCCTATTTCTATCATTTCCCAATTGGCCATTTCTTCACGCTCTTGTGCCAGAATCTGTCGCTTATAATCGCATTCTCGTGATCATGTGGTATCCATAACGTGTAGTTGTGTGATATTTTAATCACCCAGCGAAGTCGACAATCAATACTATTCGCCCAAGATCAACAGCAGAAATACCATGACGCCCACATTGAGGATTCAGTTCATTTCAGGCAAACCCTTGTACACAACTCAAACTGCACTGTAGCTATTAATGAAAAGACTGATTTAATGAACACGAAAAACAGCAAAATACTACGTGAGATTGATTAGCACGCTCCTGCCCCAGTGATCACGGAAAAAAGTAAGGACTTAACTCCAATCGATCAATGCCTGACCATGTAAGAGGCCAATACAAGACCTGAATCTGTCTCATGCTGACCACTTCTTCAGTTTGATTGATTATCACATATTAAGCCCATGTGGTACTAATGTGGTCCAATTTTCTAATCTTGTTTTCTCGTTCCAAGTTCGCGTGGCATTTATGAGTGTCACTAATGCTGTATTCCTCCGAATCTACCACCTCTAGAATTGAAAATGCCCAAATAATCGGCACCCCCATGACAATTTAGATGAGTAGGGTAGAGCGGATCACCCTCCCAGAACTTATATTATAACAAGTTGGGATGTATAGTGTGTATTAATGCTTTGAATGTCCGGTCTTTTCCTCTCAGATGCCTCTATCTTCGCGTACACCCGGAGTCTGATTTCCGACCTCTACCTTTGCTCATTTCCAAGTGGGGGGCCGGGGGTCTACCCCACGGTGGATTTAGTGTGATTAATGCCTAATTCACAAGAAAATTACAGAATTTGGGATCAGGCTTGGCACTGTTAATATGCTGTTGTCAATGCTTGTGAACACCTGATCATGAGTAAATAGGAGTAATTAGCTAGCATGGGTGTAACAAGTCCCTAATGATCAGAAGGGGTGTTATCTTTATAACACCTTGAGCATGTCTTTGGATGTGGAAAATAAGCATATTGAAGGAGCGTATCAATTCTTACGTAGGCAGTTATTGTCAATAAACCGTTGAGAAAGGCTATAAAAGGGAGGAACTTCAAAACTAAAGCATACTATGCAACATCATGTTAGCTGATTCATCTATTCCCCCCCCGACAACCCTCTCCACTCTTCCCACACTCAGCTACCCTACTCAACTGATGCTTTGTTGTGTTGGTAAAAGCATGCACCTTGCCTGTTAGACTGAGAGGTGGCAGATTTCTATCCAGGAGAATCAGATTCCATTCCTGGTTGTGTCATTCTCAAAGAAATGGATTATCTTTAGAATTCACATACTTTTTCTGTATGCCCATTAATTCTTTCCACCACAATATCACTTTGAGTGTCATGATTTGTACTGTGTTTCATTGACAAAGTATCTAAAAATAATACACGGCCAGAATAACGCAACGTTGATATTCTAGTAAAACACCAAAAGGCAGCTAGCGTGTTTCCTATAATCCACGCACAACCCTCATTGTACTGTAATTCTCTTGGCATCATATCAACCTATGCAAATGACCTTGAAATTGCCAAGAACTTGATCTCGATGACATTCAAGTTAGATTCGTAACCTGCAGAGGGACCCGTGTGACGTCACAAGGTTTTTTTCCTGCTAGATAGCAATCCTCTCCCATTGACTAATTTTCTTCTTGCAGGGTTTGCACGTATGACATCATTCATTATTGCATTATGGGAGCTTTTTTGATCTGCACAATACACAGCACAACCTCAAAGGCCTCCACATAACAGAGAGTATATGAAGATCAGGTTTGACAGACGCTTGTTTTCTTCGACTAGTATAATGGATTCCTCATAATTTGGTCATGCAGTTGTCCTAAATAAAAGATGAGGACATAAGATTTACTTGTCTTTTGTTTCTTGGTCCCTCATCCTGGCCCTGTTGAACGTCCTCTGCCTAAACACTACCAGGGGTGGTATCCTGATCCAGGCACTCCTTTACATCCATCTCACCAAAGCTGAGGAAGTCCTCCACCTCTGGGGGACTTCTATGGGAAACCTTAATCATCTCAATAATATGGTGCTGGCACAGTTGCTGGATTCCATGCAGTGAGTAGTTCCTGGTTGTACTTGCAGCTCCACCACTATCACTGGTGGGGGGCGGGGGGCGGGGAGGTATAGACGGAGATCACCCCATGTTCGATCATTATGGTTTATTTCAAAAACTAATATCTGACTATTCATCTGTTCCGAAAAATTGGTAAATCTATTCACTCACTTACCAACTTACCCATATTGTACTTTGTCACCCCACCCCCACGTCATTGAACATCTGGCAACTTTCACAGTAGTCTGCGCTGGCAACCCTATCATCCTCCTCATTTTGGCCAGTTGAACGTTTTAAGTTCATGAACTCTTGTCTCATGATTTTCATTGATTTTTATTTGCCGAAAATCCCCCTTCTGGGAAGGGATTGCTGGGATGGGGAGACTAGGCTAGGAAAAGCACCCGGGCAACCAGTTCAGCCTACTGAACCTAACACATAGAGCCCACACTCTCACTGTGTTGGCTGGCTGCGGGGTAAGCACGTACAACCTTACCCTATTGTCTAGGAACAGCTTAGGCTAAATACGGACTTACATAAAACGGGATCAAGAGGGAGATAATCCAATCCGAAAATTATGCAAACCACTGAGGATGAACTTCTCCTGATATTCCGAAGAAAGAATCTTCCGTCAAGCTTCTTCATATGATTTAAAAGCAGATGCGTGCTTTTTCAGCAATGAAAAATTGATGAAAAAAGAATTGCTTGTGAAACCTAAACGTTCAGCTTGGCACACTGACAAGGATTATAGGGTTTGCCACCTGTCTACTGTTAAGAACCCGCTCAAATTCAATGGCGTAGGGTGGCAAGTCCCATAGGGGTCAGTATTCGAAGCTCACCGATCACAAACCAGTGAATTTTTTAAAATTTTGTTACAAATTTTGTACCAAATGCAAATATCTATAAAAAGTTGGTCAAAAAGTTTTCCCCTTCCTCCTCAATGAATGTTTTCCCGTCAATATAAAACAACCATAAAGCTGAGTTTTGTTACTCTCTGCCCTATTGGTCCAAATATTGAAATATTTGGTTCAGGGCAATGTAAACTGGAAGTGGGTCCACATAAAATATTTTGTTTAACATCGCTGATCACTCTTTTTAATCTCAGGCGGAACAAGGAAGGACCTGCGTAATGAAAATAAAAACGATTATAACCATTACATACCTTCCACAATGGAGGAGTTCGAAACAACTATAGATTCCTAATGACGTCAGTCGTAACTATGTTTTCCATTGTTGTAAAGTTGTACTTTGTTGTCCTGGTTCTGTATGGTCCCGCCTATTGATCCTTTTTGTGTCGCAATATGTGCTATATTAGAACTTTTTAGATTTTATTATTATTCTAATTTATCGGCCTCCATGCTATTCTTTCCTATCAGTGAAAGAATTAACCGGTCTAATACTGACAATCTCTGGGTGGTGACACAGGATCCTCCCATGATGTATACAGAAGATTACCAGGTGGCGCTGTTCAAAGAACATTCAAGGTCTTCGAATGAATGAAATCCGCCGTCTTCTGTCTGGCGATCTGTCTGGAATTTTGCAACTTCATGACTCACAATGTAGGTTGATTATCCTTGCTTTGCTTGTCTAGTAGTAGGTTCTCCATGACCCCTCCCGCCCCATGCCTTTGTAGCATGAAAAGGTTTTGGTTTTAACGGCTTGTGTGATAAGGAAATGACGAAATAGTAATGTCACATCCTGATGATTTCCCGAGAGGCTCAGTCACCTTTATCCTGAAACATTGCCTTGATCATCGTACCTGAGAAAGGCTGTGCGCAGGTCGCTTAAATTGCTGCACACACTGTGACAGCCTGCTACCATGCCCCCATCCAAGAGCCCCAATTAGTACTCTGGGTGGAGAGGAATAAGAGCATACATAACAGGTACAAAATCAGGCCCAGATGCTTCTAAGAGTGGAGATAGCCCAAATTATTTTAACTGAGTCCAGTGCAACCATTTTTTCCTCCACCCCTCACCTACTCCAGCCAAATTGGCTAGCTGCGATTGTGCATATGCTTAACACCCCACAAACAAGATTATGATCCCATACTGCTATTGTTATAGTATGCAAACTAATCTCTTGTTGAGAAAAAAAAAAAAAAGTTTCTCCATTTTCAACATCTTTGTTCTTAGGAGATGGAGGGGTATGTTTGTTTGAGGTTTTGTCGGTTTTTCTGGGTGGTTCCTGATTTTGTTCTGCACTCTGAGCTTACGTTGTCTGTTAACGCCTTTCACTTAACCGCAGCTTTAACAAACCATGTCAACATGGCCTGCTGCCTGGTCAAGGTTAGAGCAATGTTCTCCAGGCCCTGGTCAAGGTCCCCAGGGAGTCCTCGATGTTCCTTTGGTGAATCCTGGGGGAGGGGGGGTCCATGAAAAATGGTAATAGAAGCAAAGATGATATGGTGGGACAATAAGGGTGGGGTCCCCTCCGAACATTCCCATTTTTTTCACTAGGGTTGTGAATAGAAAAATGGTTGAGAACGCAGGGGTAGGGGTTAGAGCATCACAGCGGGTGGAAATTGAAAAAGTTGCATGATTGAACAGGTGTGTATGGACCTACAAGGCTACAAGGTGTATGGTAGGTTGGCCTGCTCTTACCTCTACCAACATCATTCATAAGATAGCCCACCTTAGGAGCTGGCAATCCATATTCAGCTATATATGCTTTTGATTTTTGCGTTATGCTCTGCACTGAGTGGCATTGGCTTCTCTAAGAGCAGGTTAATCGAAACCTCTGAATGCAAAATGAAAAGAAAAAAAAAACATTATCCATGAAAAAGTGCAACTAGCAGTTCATGAAACCCACTTGTATTGTTCCTCCACTCCAGAAACTACCAGAGTTTTGGAAACAGGAAAGGGTCCGAACCACGGCAGAGGACAACCCAAGGGCAGTGGCCTAATCAATACGGGAGAGGTTATCTCCAATAGCCTATCCTCATAGATGCCCTGCCTTGAGAATTTATATTGGAAAAAAAATCAAGTACGTTAAGACTAAGATTAAGAATCAGGGTTTATAGTATTGTATCAAGGAAGGCTCTTCACAACGACTAGCGACTTAATCCCCTGGTCGCTGGTACCTGATGAAGACTTGCCCGCACCAGCCATGGTGCACGTTCGCTCACAGCCTACTACACCCGGGCAGCCAACGCAGCGGCGCCTACTTCCGTTACACGCAAGGTACCCACTTTTACAAGCGGGTAGCGTGAGACATTCGAGGAGACATGCCATTGTCTAACTGCACTGCGGAAAGCACTCGGGCCTTTACTGGGATCTCGAGCTCACATATATGGATCATAAGTCCGGAGCTCTACCGACTTAGCTTATTCCGCCTCCAAGTACTTTGTAAATTGTTATAGTAAAAATCTGGATTCAGGGCGCATATTATTATAATTAATCAGTAAAGGTGTTAGCAGTTTATGATGGTTGCTATTATTGTGTAAGTAAAATAATATGGCACAAGGATGGCTTATATTCTATAGGAGTATTACCTAAAATAAAAATTATCATGTGAGGCATGTATATACTGGGTACTTGAAATATGATGAATTCGGTATATCTCATCTGGGTTGGAGCAATGCGCACAAAATTATTACCATTTTAAATATTGCCATAACAAGATTCATGTAAATGGAACAGGTCTTCAGTTTTCTCACATATTTGTACATCTTTTCCAACCTTCCATTTCTTTTTGGCAAATCATTTTTTTATCACCCCTCCTACATTCTGTCTGTACTAGGTAATCAAAAACATGAATATGAAAATAGGCCTCACCAAGAGAGGGGTCACCCAGTGTTATGGAAGAGAAACAAAGGTCATTACTGGTCATTTCATGAAAGCAAAGGCAAAGTTCCTCCTCCTCCTCTACCGAATAAGTGGAAATATGACTGAGGAGGGTGGATTAGCGCAGCCTGGTAGAGCTTCTGACTGCAGAAGCCATTGATTGCGAGTTCGGAGCCCATTGGAAGTCTGAGGACTTTTCCGCAGTGCTGTTGGACAGGCATGTCTCCTGAATGTCTCACACTACCCAAGTGTAAAAGGGGGACCTTGTGAGGTGACTTGTGAAGATTAGCGGGCGCCGGATGTGGCAGCCCTTTTGAGAAGTCCCCCAGGGGACAAGAAAAAAAAGGGACGTACTAAAATAGTGCGTCTGGAAAAAAAAGCCAGAAGTGCATGCTGTATAGTTAGGGTGGTGACAAGCAGGATGAGCTGGGGTAATATCGGTGAAGCACTTTGAGCATGTCATCGACATGAAAAAGCGCATAGAAGAACAAGATATTATTATGACTGAGGGTTATGTAAGCCGTTCGATGCTGAATTCAGATCAGAAGTCCGCTGAAGGTCACTATTGGTCATTCCGTGATTTATTCCACAGATGAAGTTGGATTAATGTGAAGGTTTGCTTAGTGTTCTCATTGATCATTGCATACATGGAAAGAATGTTCAGGAATTTGTGAGGTATGTGTCCATTGATGATTTTTGATTCACATCAGAATTTTTATTGAGACAGTAAAAATGTTTCTCCTCCCTAGATAATGGCCTCTGTTCTTGAGGATTTACTGCAACAGTTGGTAGATGATACCTAACAGTAGTATTTGGTAGCTCGTGTGGTGAGGTGGTATTTGTCTTATTCAAAGTTCAAAGTGCCAAGAGCTTCATTTCATCTTGTGGTCCCTTTAGTGGGATTATGTTTCCTAAGTGTCTCCCTTTCTACTTATGATGTTAATGGTGATCTCATGAAGGCCATTTACGGTGCCCCGGAGTTGATCTTCTCTGCAGATTCAAAGGGGTCACCATGATAGGGTCAAAACTGACCAGTCTTCACACGGATGTTGATCCAACCAATGAAAACCTCATCAATGGATAGTAAAAGCTACAATCGCCTCTGGTTCTCTTGTGTTTTGGTTCCAAAGGCAGTATTGCAAAGTAGTCAGTCATAGCCGTTGGTCGAATAGATGACAGGACCCATGGAATGAGTTGAGGCTGAGCTTATAATGACCTAGGCTCTTCATGTTGTTAGTATCAATGTTACAGGTTTCTTGCTCTCTCGAGGTATATCCCACTCACTGAATGTGCTCCATCAAATTGTATTAGGAAACTAGCCCTTTGGTCAGGTTGGGTGACCAACCAAATTGCAAGCTATTTCATAAAGCATTATTTGTTCGATGCTTAGGGATCTTGGTGTTGCATTACTGAGATTATGTACTAGGTTGGAAATGGATGGCCCATTCCATATGTGCCTGTGGCTGTTAAATTCACACTAATAATTGAAAATATGAAGATATTTCCTTATGTTGTCATAAAGTATAAAAGTATGTAGCATAATATATCCCAATTGCATGCTTCAAGCAAACTTACAAACATTCTTAATAAATAATCTGTAGGCATTTCTATGATTATGATAATACACATGTCCAAAATATCATAGTATTCCAGATGAAATAATCTATGGGCAACTACAGGGTCCAATATGAAGAGGCTAGTATAACAACTAAGGAAAAAATTGGTCAGTCTAACCAGTAAGAGTTATAGTTATAGGCCCTTTGTGCATGTGTATTGCACAGGATCCAAAAGCATCCAATCATACGATACAAACCCCCAAAGGATATCAAACTGGCACAACCTCAGAAATATCCTGTGTTTCCATTTAAAATACATAATCATTCCCACTCGGAAAAACATAATTAGTCTTGGAGAGGAGACGCTGTAGTGGGCTGATAGTCACTTTGTAAGAAACGGAAAGCGGGAATATTTCTGCAGAATGTTGAGTTATGTAAACCACAATGAAATACATTAGAAATTCTCTGTGTTGTTCAACTGTGATTAGACTAATTGTGCAGTAGGGACTCTCCATTTTCTCTGCATAATGGATGAAACTTTGAAGGTGAACAACCTCAAGGGAACATCATATTGAAATGGGGTGGGAGAATATTTTCAAATTCCCAAAGATATTACTTATAGCCCAATGATGCAGTTAACTTACGACTTGATTATTTTGCACATGTATCCTTCATTTAGTATATTAATATTAGGCTCAAAACTATTATTGTAAGCTGATTGTCGATTGGCGTAAACATTGCTGTAATTCTGGAAAGATGAAATGCTGATTGTGCAATCATCAGTAAAAACATAAAGTATTCATTCCGCTAAGCGACCATCTCCTGTAAGCAGCCCACCCAACTTTTTTGCCAATGCAGTTCGATTAAACCACAACACATGGGCTGCAGAAATTGGCAAACATTACACTCAAAAAGGGAACGAGATGTACTGAACCAGGAATTCAAAATACCACAAGGTTAAAGCACACAATGTATTGCTATTTCCAAACATGCAGTGCATCTGCTGCCTCCCTCTACACCCCCGCCCTCCCCACTTTATATGGAAAAAATAATCAGTAAAAGTTAATACTCTCGTAAGCGCCCATCCTGAAACTGGCAAGCGCCCTGGGCGTTAGCGGAATGAATACGGTTTATTGGCAAGGGATTCAAAACCTCCTTGTATCAAATAAATATAGCACATTGGTGTAATAGCAGTGTAATTAGTCATGTCAAAGAGAGTCTCTAAGGGGGAGTAGCATTATCTGTATTTGTTACATAGATGTCGCATGACAACCGTACATATTTAGTGCCTTGCATCGTCTCCAATGTGTTGTTATCAGAAGTACATTTGTAACTTAAGTTGGACAAGGCAAATTTTTGGTAGACGATGTTTTACATGGGAACAAAATATGAGTAGATATTGATATATATCATATTTCTTGTATAGATTGCATTTCATATTTATAATAACAAGCAGTTTTGCAGACTGTAGTTCCTGATTTCTGACGCATGTCAAATGTCTTTCCCGGTAAGATTCCAAATCACCCTCAGTTTACAGAGAGGAGAATTTGTGTTCCACTTAATATACTGAAAATCATGTCACAGTGAAGTGTAATTACACATTGATTATCTGAGTTAATCGAGCATTGTGTAATAAATGGATAAGGAAAGACTGTCCTGAATGAAAGTCACTAAATAAAGGGTTACCTGGGGTGAGCTAAAGAGATGAAACTTGTAGTTTCTGAAAGTGCAAAAAATTGCATTTCCTCGTAATTTATCGCAAATATTGTCCTTGGTTTACAATATGAGAATTGTGTTACATCGTACACTGGAATATTGTTCACAAGTGAAAAGGTTTCCACATTTGAAGTGTAAAGACTAGGGGATAGAGCTCCTACATTCTATTCACATGAAGTGTAGTAACAGCACCATAGTATTGCTTAGGTGACCCAAAGTCATGGAAGTAGGGATAGACCACCCACCTTTTCATAATAAGTGTAGTAACCACAAGATTTCATCCAATTGTGGTTTTAACCCCACAGTCATGTATGCTAGTGGATAGAGCATTAACCTTCTACAGTAAAGTGTAGAAACACAAAATTCATCCAATTGCTATCCCAGTGGAGAAAGTTGTAGTCTAGATTAGATAGTAGGACAGGACAGGAAGGAACCGAGTCTCTGAAAGACCTGAAACCAGAACAACCAAGAGGAAGAAACAACAGAATCGAGGGACCTCACACATTCCTGAGAAACAAGTGAGCCATTAAACACTTTGCCACCAAAGCTTGAGACAACGGCACCTACAAGTGGTAAATTAGAAACGAGAAGTGGTGGAAAGGAAGGCCATTGAGCCAAGGGCGGATACAGGGGGGGGAGACTAGAGGCCGCTCCCCCCCCCCCCAATGTCACAATTTTGACGGTGGAGTTGAGTCAACCCATCCAGGGGATTGCGCCGCACAGCTTGCCCCACTTCTCCAGAAGTTGGGATTATAAAGGAAACTTCATTGTATGCGTATTCTTTTTAGGCCGGTGCCCGACACAAACGGCCTCTAAAATAATCCCGTACAGTAGGGGGCATACAAAAAGTGCAATCAGTTCTATAACGATAGGGGTAACCGATCAGGAATCACCTTGTTGGAGTTGCGTTCTCATGCGCAGCTTATGGAGCCCCCCACCCCCTCCCCCCAGTACGAGTCATATTGAGACAAAGAACTCGAAGAGGGTGAATTTGACATATTCATCATCGTTATTCTGAAATGGAGCGTATGTTTTTGTCTGCGGTATCTTCGTGAATCATAACTGCACAAAAATGGACTGTCTGAAAGTCCGTATATTAAAAATCCAGGGACGCCGGTTCCAAAGTTGTGCAGAAGTGGTACATGTTGGCGAGAATGCAGTTCTATGAGCAGGTGTTTGTGTGCAGTTGTCGATTGGGTTTGTTTGGGGGAGTGCGTCACCGCCACTCCATGGGTTATAAGAACATAGAGGAAATTGGGTAGGGGGCAGGCGGGGGCAAACAATGTTCGGGCACATGAGAGACTGGAAACTCGCGCAAAAGATGGCCAATGAATGGGCTAAAAACTGACTAGTTGAATAGGGCGAATGACTTTATCCGCCGTAATTTGTGCCAAATGTCTGGATTCGACCACCACCCGGCCTGCTTTTTTTTGTGCTCCCTCTCCGCTCGCAGACCTTTCTTCGCGTCAGATTGGGGTTTAATGGATGGCCTCATCGTCTAAGTATACAACATGAACATGGCTTCCAGTGCAACTAACTCAACCGTCCAAGGAGACCAATATGGCCCTAGATATATTCTCGTCATACTCCCATAACATAAATGGGCGCTAGCCAACATGGTGATCCCGGAAGCCTCTTCGGCGGGCAAAAATTGAGCCAAAACATGAGATTAACTTTCCTTCCTCGAGAATGAAAATTTCTTCTTTTCTGGAATACCTAATAATTGATGGCCCCGGAAGTTATCACTTCCCTAGGGGTCTTTCAGGCTCCTACATGTTCCGCCAGCAGATTATGGCGCACAACCGCTTAGATAGTCCGTCGCAGTCCCCCCCCCCCCCCAAAACAAAAAATCTGGCTATGCCACTGGTTTCCACTAGTTTTTAACCCCAGCCGGCTATTTTAATCTGTCGCCCCCTGATAAATTCTCCCCTTGTTGGGTGTCAAGGCTGGTCCGATCCGCCCTTGATCGAAGTCAGACAACTTGAACCTGAATTAAATCATCCTCGAATTCGTCTTATCTCCATCCTCCTCGACGCTTCACTCTTTCCTCATATCGCAATCTCGCAGACTGACCTAATTTCGTAGTGCCCTTTCAAACGTTCTCATTAGCCCAAGTCTATCTCGCTAAATAAGAAATCCACACTTCCAGGGATACTCCAGGTAGGCCTTACCACTGCAGTTAAACACCGACTCAACACGTCTTTGTCCAAAAAAAAAAATGAGATTCGTTTAATCGATTCGAGAATGCAATCCAATGGAAGTTTCAATGTAGAATCGGAATGCACACCAAGATCTTCTTCAGAATTATTCATTTCTGGACCATGTAAACTAAGCGGACGCGTCGGCGTTATGATAGCGGACAGGCACACGCACTGTGTTGCAGTATCGGCATTAAAAACATTTGACAATCGAGAGACCATTTGAAATTCCGTCTAAATCATTTGAAACAATATCCACATCATCGTGGAGGTTACTTTCCGTTACACTCTGTGTAGTCCGCAGTTTTTAAACGGAGAGTGCACGACTCACCAAGGAGAGTGAGTACCAAGAACGAGACTTGGAGAACACCAATGGTGACCACAGGTGGGACGAACGACAATTAAATGTCACTCTCTGCGCCACAGGACATTCCGTGATACCCAAACTCTACAATGTGAAAAGGAGTTTTCGAGGCACCTTGTCGACTCAGGATTTCTGAAAGTCAGGGAAATGGATATCCAACAGTTCAACTGCGGCAATAGAAAGTAGTAACATTCTTCCAAAATTCACATGTTTCCATAATAGTGGATAGGAGCATCCACCTGCAATGTGAAGTGGGGGTTACCAACTTACATCCCCCCCAAATATGGGTTACCCACATTAGTCATGGATGCTAATGGGTAGAGCGTCCACTTTTAGCCGTGAAAGTGTAGGGACCAATATTAAACCAATTGCTGGTTACACACAGTCATGGTTGCTAAGTGGTTAGAGCGGCCACCTCTAGCCGTGAAGTGAAGTAACACAATATCAGACCCTACCATCCAATAGCTGGGTTTACCTAAGCATGTGCGTACCCACGGGGGTCAGAACCCCCACCCCACCCATGAACCAAGTGACCAATACATTTTTAACACAAAAAATGATTGTGCCAAGCCAAGGTGTCGCAAATGCTACCAGCAAACACAAAAAGTTTTCATAACTTTGGGAGAGAGCCTCCAAAAATGTTTTCATAACTTCAAATGTGGTGTTATTAAAACATTTTATAACGTTTTCAAAATGTTATCTTATTGTTATAACGAATTT
The DNA here is from genome assembly GCA_026419785.1 of Sclerodactyla briareus. Classification (NCBI taxonomy): domain Eukaryota; kingdom Metazoa; phylum Echinodermata; class Holothuroidea; order Dendrochirotida; family Sclerodactylidae; genus Sclerodactyla; species Sclerodactyla briareus. Next base: position 32,030 of record JAODTK010003109.1, on the reverse strand, counting down.
AAAATGTTGCAAAACATGTCCTTACAACATAAGTATTACACTCAACAAAATTATGGTTTCTAAAACATCGGGACGAAACATTTCCATAGCGTATTACACAACGTTTTTGTGTTTGCGTTGGAATTAACGGGTTAGTTATAAGCAATGTGGTGTCCCGATTCATGGGACTCGCATTTCTCATATTAAATCCAGAATGTCCCCGAAACACTTTGATCACACCACGTGCAGAAACGTCAGAAGCTCCCCCCCCCCCCGGGGTTTGCGTATGAACGCACGGAATGGGGGACATGTGACAAAAAAAGCTTGGGATTGGCCCTGACCCTCAGCTGTTACACATGTACAGGCTTGTGATACATGGCGTCGAGAGCGTGATGAGGCCTCTTTTTAATTTATTTCTTTACAAGCACGAGGTCGTCTCCCGAGAACTCCAGAGTCTCGACACAGATTGATCCACACAGGAGTAGCAATAGGTTACACGCCTGTGGCCGTTCCAGTAAGTGTCTGACAATATGGCAAGGGATCACGACGCAGTTTTGCGTTCTTGTTGCCTCAGGTATATGTGTTCCCTCAGCTAGACATCCCTATTGTTTCTCGGCCAGGTTGCTGTCGTCTACAGGCTAATATGATCAAACTCTAAACGGAGACCCATAACTCGAAAATGATCAGACCGAATTTAGAGCAAAATTATCGTTCAGCAACTGGGGGCTCAATGTTCCCCGTCCCCTAACGGGGATAGGCTCAAGTTTTAGGCCTACAATCGTGCACGAGAGGCTGTCGTTCGGAATTCGCGCCAACTGAGAGTCAAGCACTTCAAATATTAGCCTATTTTCCCTCTTAATTTTCTTTTCTTTTTTGCTGTACTCCTACTGCTGAAAGACTTCCTCATTTGTACTGTGATTATTTCAACGGAGTGACTCGTATTAATGAGGAAAAAGATCTCATGAAAGAAAATTGTTGACGGCAGATAAACCGATTGTTCATGGCAATGGAACTATTGATAGAGTAAATTCAACCTGCACCTAGGCAAAAGCAGAAGAAATGCATCAACCATTTTACATCAACTCATATTAAGTTGCATTATCTTAGCAGTTCAATGGACGCCTTTTTATTATTTAAAAAAGTATCGATGTATTTATTATATTATCATATACAATGAGCTGGACCAGTCTTGGCATCAATTTATTATAAGTATGACAATAATTTAAAATACATCAAAGCACTTAAATAGCTTAATTCGAAATCTCTTCAGAGAAACCCCAAATCTTTACATAACTATAACAGTAACCTGACCCCGGAGGCCCACTAACCCGGCCCCACTCGGCCACTCTAAACGTCTGAGATGGGTACGGTACGTATTGAAAATTATGCAGTTGAAGAATGGACGTGGTAGCACGAAACAAAAGTTGTCTTTTTAGTAGGCCTACAAATTTATCGACCACTTCGTGATACGACTCACCCGACACACAAATAGTAGGGGTGCCAGAACAAACTTGGACAGTGCAAAACCCTTGAACAACAAAACCGGCGAATGAGAAAAACTGTTCTAACAAATTCACGAACTAGCGCCCCCCCCGTTCCCTTGCAGTAGGGTTATGAAGTCTTCCAGTACAAGTTGCATAAAAATAGGGAAAGGGATGTACAGAAATACGATGAAGGTGGCTGTAACTAACACCTTTTGCAGGAATCTTGAGCAGAAAATCGTTTTATTCGTTTGCAGAAAACTCGTAAGTTTTTACTGATTCATTGCAATCATCTCAGTGTTTATAAATAGTTTTATATGTAAGTTATAGTTAATTCGGTAAATAATTGGTGTGCATCATAGGACCGTCGATAGCCGTGGGCCAAGCCTATAGCGCTTTCCACGGGCGTACTTCCTTTCTGACCCGAGCGGAACAGTGTTTGGCCTTTTCGCTGCCATTCAACTAACTGCAATAAGTGATCCGAGGTGATGTTGACAGGTAGAGTTTGTATCAGTGGCGTATCCACGGGGGTCAGAACCCCCAATCCCATGACCCAAGTGATCAATGAATGTTTAACACAAACATTGATTTTTTTGCTTGTGTTTTACAGTTCAGTAGAGGTTTGCAGCCGTTGTTTGCAAAAATTGCAGCCACATGTGTCGGGCTCATAAGTTGTACTTATTTGCCAACAGGGAGGGGAGGCAATTTATGAGGGCGCATTTCCCTCGGTCTTCGACCTCAACCCCTCCCCCCCCCCCCCCCCTCAAAAACAAAGTTTCTCGGTCCGGCGCCTGTTTTGTATAGACTCAGTTGGGCTACTTGGCCAGTAAAGCTATCAACTACGGTATGTACGTCAACTGAATTTGGCTACTAACGCGCAGGACTAGCTACAGACATTGTATATAGAACGACATGTAGCCCAGGTCCAAGTAATGTTGGACTGATATCGGTGTGGCCTATAAGCTGTAACAGAAACTTCCAACTGTTTTCCCCCGAATTCTATAAGTTGTCGGAATTTTATCGTAGAACGACTCTTGGCCTTTTTTGGTGGGGTCGGGCGGGGGGGGGGGGGGTGCTGAGGTAAAATAAATTCTGGAGACATTCACTAGATTCAGGCCTTATTACTACTCTCTGCTTCATCTTCGCTTCCGCAAAATGTTGAGGGTAATTTGGGTCCCTTACGTATCCCATCTACACCTACGGGATGATATAGACAGGGCTTGATTGATTAATTACCCCACCCATTCGTATTTAAGCTTCTCGCGGACTGGGGTTGTCGAATAGGCATGTGCCGCCTATCAGAACCAGCGATATAGTCTATGCCAACACCTTGCAATATTCGAGAGAAAAAAAAACAAGCACTTAATTCTCAATGACCCATCTCCATTTAACTTAATTGATGAGTCACGGGCGGGGGACACATGAAACCTCCACCCAAATCCGGAATTAGTAGTAGCAAATTTGATAGAGAATTCCCACTTCATGCCTTGTAAACTATTTTGTTATTCAGGTCCCGGTTTCTTCATTCAGTGTTCGGTGTTCAAAGTTTTCGTATTATTATAGGCCTACATGTCCCTCTTCCATGTCACAATGAATCAGGCGCTTAGCGAATCTGGTGAGGTTTTTGAGGTTTTTGACAGTCAGTCTTTGATCGCAGAGTATCAATTATTAGTGGATTCAGGGAAGAAAGCTAGCGCAGGGACAAGCAATCTAACGCATAGAGGCCCCACCACAACGCAATTCGCTGACTCAGTGACCCGTTTCTCATTGCATTCACGCCTCTCCCCTTCTCGTGAGCGTGCACGTGGTGGCCTAGTTATATCCATGCAAGCAAGTAACTGTTCCGGGATATTATGCTTTTGGGGGTTTGGAGCCGCCGTCTCCGCCGCCACCGCCGCCGCGGAAACTTTAGGCGTTAGCGCAATAACTCTTTACTGCTTTATGCGATTCGATCTGAAACTCGGTACACATGTCAGTCCTAGCAAAATCTCGGATGAGTTCGAAAGTGGGCGTCACTGCATGTTTGCTGCCCCTCTATTTTGCAGATTTTGAACGAAGAACAGAGTTGGTCCGATTTACATGAAACTTGGTGGGTGGGGACGAATACAAACGAGGTCAACAAAGGCATCTCTGCGGGGGATCGAACACGTCGGGCGGTCACCCGCCTGCACAATGTTCCTATTGTTTATGGCGCCGAGCTTGCAACTGGAGCTTTGTAACCCAGAGTCTGTGGGTTCGAGTCCACGTTGTACCGAGGTACTCTGTTTCGCGCTTTTTTTATTTTTGCTTCTCCATTCTTCCACCCATGTGGGAAAAAAAAAAAAAACGAAATACGAAAGGGGCCATTGAATTGCCGGGGGGGGGGTAAATTACCTACTTACTTTGCATGTATATCCTTCATTCGGCCTATGTGGTGCCTTGATGCCTTCAGTAGGTCGTCGTCGTCGTCAGTATCTGGATGGTTAATACGCTGTAAAGGTTGATAGGCTGGGTACTTAGGTAGTACCCGTACCCCTCTTTCGAAGGAAGGTGCATGTTGTTCACTCGGCGGCTGATACACATGTGATTTGTGACTGTTGAGAAACTCGGAGTGGCATTGGAGCAATTGAAGGATATGAATGTCCGGGTTATGTGACATAGATAGATGTGCTGAGCATCCGTGTGGGAATGTGCATGAATAGTTCCATTCGCCAGGCGCACGGATGTCCTCTAGTTAACCAAAACAAAAAAAAACTAACTATGTATTCTATCTGGAAAGAAAAGAGTGGTGTAAGGACTTGCAATGAGTCAGAGGGGGCTCGGGATGGATTATTAAAAACATATTCAGTGTCTAGCAGTTTGGCAACCGCTTACGACAGTTCGGTTTACACTTGTGAAAGGAGAATAGACCAGTCAGCCGTGATTGTCCGTCGTAGCATGCCTAATTGGGTAAAAATGGCGCGCCGTGCACGGCGGACAGCAAACATCTCTGCGGATGCCTCAGGAAATTTGAACACGGTCGAGTCTTAACCATACAATTCAATCCAATTCAAGATTAGGCTTCGACTTTGTTTAGAGAAGGCTTGAGTGGTAGAGAGGAGTGTGCCAGAGCGGAGCAGCCTTGTAGGCATGTGATACTTAATATGAGTGACTAAGATCAGAGTCCAAGTCTCACATTTCCTAATGATCGTATGATCGTTGAATTGTGTGTGTAGCTTCCCTACAGGAATAGAAAAACAACGGAACCCTAGGTGTCAGTGTGGCTGGGATCTTTTTGTATAAAAAAGAAAAGGAAAGTTTTCCAGAAATGTTTAGAGTTATTTATTATGTCATTGCAGTTAATGCTGTATATCATAGGTATGGGCCGCCTCTTCAGTCTTTAGACCAAATATGCAAGTCACGATACGACCTTCTCGTGGGCCGATATGATTAAATCCTTTTCATATTATTGTAGAACAGTAGGCCTAAGCACATAGCTCTCTGAAGGCCAGGAAATTTCTCTCGCTAGCCAGAATTAGTCTACGACCTTAGCTGTGTATTCCCCTTAAATTTCAAGTACCCCCAAAGGAAAAACGCCCACCGCGCAGTATCTCTCCACCTGATTCCTCCTCCGCCCTACTCCTCCCTTCCCCCCCCACTTCATTAATGATGGGAACACATGCCTGAAGGCACATAGCCCCATCCACCCGCCGCTTTCAACCCCCCAGCCTCCCGGGGCAAGCAACAAGGCATGGGCAAATGATACCCCCCCCATTGGTGACTCATGAGGTCCCCGCGACGCTGCCAACTATGAGTTCCAGCGGTCGGCCCCCCAACCCACCGGGATCATTTTACGCAGGACAACTGTCTAAATGATGCGAGTCAACAAACTGCCGCAGACATTACTCGCCGCACGTATAATAGCCGCAACTTAACTCGCACGTCTAAACTCGACACAGGTGGAACCAGGGGCCGTCGGAGCGTTTCGAAAAACGTGGGGGGGACCACATCGAATGCAAAGGACCTTCTAAGGGAGCGCCACACCGGTTGGCGCGGAGCGTCGCCAAGAAAATTTCGGATTTCCATAACCTCCAGACGACGAAACGGCACTTGCCAGGCTCAATAGCCAACCATATCGACATGTGTGATTTGAGTAACAGACAGAAAAAAAAAGTTGTCATTATTGTGCATACTAACGATGATTTACCAAGTATCACACATGTTTATTTTACCTTTCCTACTCTGGCTTTGTTTGCGTGGGATCCATGGTTCTACCGAACTGTCTCTGGTGGGATCGAAGGGAAGGAAGCAACGGGACCACTCAAATTTGGGAGCAGAAAATTTGTACCCGAATTTTACAAGTCTGTCATTGGAAACTACCGGCGCGCGCGCAGCGCGCGAAAAAAAATTGCATGTTTTCGGGCATGTTATCGAAAAATATGCAACAAATTCAAGCATTTTCACTTTGCTTTTCCTTCCCAAATTTCCCACGAATTTTCGCCCGAATTTTCATCTCAGAAAAATTGGGGGAGGGGCAGTCTGTCCCCAAGGCTTCTGAAATTAATCGAGTAACGAAATGATGCGAAAAGCATTACATCGCATATTTAGCCTACAAACGCCTGGAAGAAAAACGCTATTGCGCGCGAACCACTTGAAAAACTATGCACTTTGGATAGTTCGATTTAAAATTCGACTATAGTCGGGTCCAGATCTTCACCTGGGGTCCGCACTGGAATTAGTGGGCTTGAGACAATTTCCAACGCGATTATTGTTTGGGTTAGACAAAAATGAATCACTTGGAGTGATACAAAATCGGGAAGGTGCTATTATTTTTTATAAAAACGGTCCCGGAAAGTGGGGGGGGGGGACAACGATATGAGATCCCCCCCACTTTTGAAAGTGGGGGGGGGGGACATGTCCCCCCCCGTCCCCCACTGTTGACCGCCCATGGGGGAACAAAGTAAGCACAAGATTCTTCGTTCAACTGAATCGATCGTAGGCCCTACTGTTAAAATTAGGTAGGCCTATAGCGACTAACCTATAATTGGGAGAATTTTACAAAACTTGCCTGCTTCGAATATGTCGCCGGTTCGACAGAGCTAAAAAAACCAATGAGAACGTGGTTGTGTCACTTGCTTACACTACTGTAATTGGCAAAGATTCCCAAATGACTTGTAAATATGCTAGTAGTAGTACCTTGTTGTATAATGCAAAATGCATGTGCATGCAAAGCGGCCGGCCATGCGTCGGTACCCCCCCAGTGAATGCTGAATGTGATAGCGTACGGGCGAAGCGAAGAAGAAAAAAAAAAACTGGTGGGAATGTGCTGAAAGAGGAAGAGAAAAAACGGGGAAATAGAAACAGAGAAGAATTATAGGAAACAAGTATTAATCAATCGGAACAAAGCATTCATTCACGTTTGCATTTTAATCCCGTTCAACATAGGCGGCGCAAGAAGAGAAAAAACGGGGAAAATGGAAAGTGGGAAAAATAAAACAAATAGAAACAGAGAAGAATTATAGGAAACAAGTATTAAAAAATCGGAACAAACATTCCATCAAATTTGCATTTTAATCCCGTTCAACATAGGCGCGCAAGAAGAGAAAAAATGG
>JAODTK010003109.1:0-22500 GCA_026419785.1 Sclerodactyla briareus | reverse complement strand
AAATCTTTGCCACCAAAACCCTTTAGAACACTTTCAGATTTTTTTGGAAATGTTTTTCAAACGTTTTCTTCAAAACGTTTTGTGAAACGTTCTGGAAACATTCACCTAACCTTCTTGTTACTCAACAAAAACGTGTTCGAGAGACAATCAGCGATGAAACATGTTAAAAATGTTTTAAAACGTTTTTGTGTTTGTAGGTTGTTATCAGTTAGTAGTTCGGTACGAGATAAGGCCTATATCACCACAATGATATGGCAATGTAGAACAGTCTTGATATGCCAACGAGACGATTTTTTGTCACACTTTACGCAGCGTTTCAAGTACACCAGCCCTTTAATGTTTACATGTGCTTATATATTTCTATTGCAAATTCCTTACTACAAAATAATATACACAGACTTATGGAAAAGTAACCCGCACGTAGCCTGCAATATGGTAAGACAGTTCTGGCTGCATGTCATTTTTTTTTCTTTATTACATCAGGTTTCCGTCCTCGGTAGTATTGTATGGCTAACTCAATTTAACGGGTTCCTTCTTCTGTAGGCGAACACAATATCGACTCGGTTGATCATGAAGGCTAAACCTGTCCGATAATTGATCGACTGTGACTGGGATGGCTATTAACACTTTCTCGAATTCCCTTTGTGCTGACGGGGAATTATGGTTGAGGAGCCTCACCATGGCGCAACATCCGCCCATTGAATTCCCGAGTCAAGGTCAAACAAACCGTTTACAAATATTGTTTGTATGCCATAGATGCCATATCTAATATTCACCAACACTAATCACGCACGAACATCCCGATCGTGATTATCGATTGACTCTCATTCCCTCACCTATCGAAATGATTAACTACGAGGATTATCGGTTGATATCCCAGGCAATAGGTTCAATTATCAGTCCATAGAATCCCTTGACATGAGGGCGTAGCCCATCCTTCCCGATTCTGGCAATTCTCCCATGTCATACATAAAGTGTCTAGAGAACAGCTCCAAAATATGCCCACATTACAAAGTATGATTATTATTCAAAAAAATTGTACACAGGCTAATACCAGTACTATTTTTTCAGGTTTATAGTAACGAAGTATTATCTCATAAAAGAGGAAAAATCTACCTAGATAGTTTTGTTTTTCTAGGTCTCCTGTCAAATTAGGAAGTCTTGTACAGTATACACTCGGGTTCTCTGCAGTCTGCAGATCTTCCATGGCATGGCATATCGTTTGGGAAAAGCCTTTAATCTGTGTCCGATATCGTCGTATTACATTAGTAGTAAATTGTGACTTTTTCAAAATTAACATGTTTTAGTATTGGTACGTCTTTCATCAATTCACGCTACCTTGGTCTCCGCTTGGTTGCCCGGCTGACCCTGGGAGGTTTCCGTCTCTGAGGATGTAGTTGTCTGTTATATATTAACAAGACGAAACAAGAACGCCCCTGCTGCGTAGTGATTCCTTGCTTTTTTTCCTGACATGTTCCCTTACTCACTATATCAAACCCTGCAAGATGTGTGGTTGCCAACTCAAAACCACAACTTGACACAAAGCGATCACCTGCAATATCTCACTCAGGCCATGAGATGAGATATGTTGCTTTTGACCACGGTCAAAAAGTCATCTGAGGGCAATTGAAATGACAATACTGAAAAAACACCTGGTAAGTAAGTATATCCTGAAGGTAAAGTCACGAGTCATAACCAGCGAGGTCCAATGTTTTTCCATTCAGTGTGGGAAGTCCAGCGACCGTACACTACGTCTCCAGACTGCACGGCAAGGCTAAATGATTGAGGATCACTTAGCACATTCATTACTCATAATACTTTGTGGTCAAAGCAGATAAAATGAATGAAGTGGCAGTACTTTTGAATCGGACGACAACATCATAACAAATGTAAAAAATATCTTTTTTAGGGGTAAGTTGTGGGGAAAGAGAGTGCATGCAGGCCTATATATTATCACTTGCATCCCTCCACTACCCTGGAACAAGGCGATCATTGTATGTACAGTCATTTCGAATAGCATGTGGTCTCACATGTTGGTCATGTACCATAGGCCGTTAATCATAATGTGCCTGAGGGGTAGTCCTTGCCATCCAAAAATGTTCAATTTGTACTGAAGAGTAGTCTGTGGTCTTTCAAAGTGACTGTGGTGGTATCAATTTTCATTATTTTTCAGGCACAAGTGACTGAAGGGGTGCATCATTTTGTGAAGTGCAATGACTCAAACCTTGTCTGGGGGTACAAGGGGTTGGTCATAGTGCAATTGACAAGTGTCATAACTGTTCAGAATACTTTATCAATAAGCCATTTTTACCAGTCCATAAATGTCTTTATTGCTATTTTTTTAAGGGTCAAACTTTTCACAGGCTTTCAAATCACATCTTCTCTCTCCTCATTGGGGGGGGGGGGGGGGGGGGTTGAGGAATGTCTTCTCTACAATGCACCCCCCCATGCCACACCTCCCATAAGTAACAATATATCTGGCTGCACGATATAATACAAATAGATAATAGAAACTGACAAGATCTTGTAATTTTCTAAGTATATATGTCCCATGTTGAGACATTTCTGAATTAATGTGTGGCTCAGTTTTAATGTCTTGATTCCAGTTGACTTTCTGGGGCCATTGTTTAAACATGTTATTATCCTGGGAATCACTTTTCCCAAATAGTCACTCAAATGTGAGCAGTCAACAACAACCAGATAGAGAGGCACGGGGAAGAAGAGAGATACTTCTTACTTAACCCCTGCCCATTCTTCTGCCTGAGGTACAGGTTAATGCCCTACGTCTTGGCTCATGGGTACAGAGAAATGCCCTCACTTTTTGCTCATAGCAAAAATGCCAAATGTTGTGCCCTGCTTACTTTCAGAAGTTGCCTTGACCCCTTGCTTTCTTCTTCTCCTCCCAAACTCACTGCTTCTACCACACACCACAGTTAATCCCTTCATTAGGGCTTGTCATGAACACAGGTACATACTACCCAATGGTCAGATCCCCTGCCTGTCACTTCATTCACACCATTTCACAACCTGAAGTGTGCTTTTCCTCCGACATTCCCCAGTAGGGAAGTGTAAACAATCAGATAGTCAGTAGACTGAAGTGCAACGGAGATAATTGGTTAAACCACCCCCTCTCAATTCCCTATGAGCATTGCCAGTGCCAAGTACCATTTCCACACTGACAGGCAGTAAAAAGTTTATTATGTGTTGAGAGATTAAATCCTTTGAGGATTGGGAATGTTGACTCAGTCAAACTGAGGCTTATTATAGTATAACCACACAATGCAGACAGTGGTTGAATAGGATAATTGCTGGGCTACAAGGTGTTCTAAATGAGTTCAGCAGGACTTTCCTGGGGTGCATTCTGCTGTAATCACTTTAATTGGGAATTTGTGGAAAAAAAGATCACACATCACCGTATTCAATTATGTAAAGGGCAACAAACTTGCATTCCTCCCCTCGAGAATATAATATACGCCTATGGAAGAAATTGCCAGTTTGTCCCACCCCCCATCGATTATCCATATATCGTATATAGTATACGCAAGAAGAAACGTAACTGCCTTGCAATTAGGAATTTGTCATGAAATGCAAGTGATGCAGGCTTTAAATTGGGCTACATTTTTCAAATTTTCACAGCGGCAGGCTGCCTATGAAACCTGGGGGAGGGGGGGGGGGGGGGGGTATGTAAGAAAGAGGCGTAACTGCCTTGTTGCAATTCCCACGCCAGACCCAGAGCAACACTTGACCACTACTGATCAGGAGTACATACATACATACAATACATAGGCTGGATCACTGGTGCTAGCCAATATTCAGCATATCCCATGAATAATAATAACATGACAATTGACCGAATTTGTACGTCTTCACTGGGGGAATACCTTGTAATTGGGGAAGGGGAGAGGGGAATGGCAGCAACCACCCAAGATTTTATGAAGAGGGAACACAACACTTGGTGGTCAAAATGTAAACACTAATGGAGAGGAGGTATCGCAAAAAGAGGGCGTTTCCTTCTGCTTTGTCATTTAGGAATTTGTCAATAAATGTCAGTGATGCAAGGGTGCTTCAAACAGGGCTAACCTTTCTAAATTTTCTAGCTGCCTATGAAACCTGGGGGGGGGGGGGTGCGTGCAAGACAAAATGCCACCTCTCACCCGTATGACAACACCATACACGGGTCATGGAGGTACATATAGGCTGGTCACTGGGCACTAATAATAAAATTGACAATTCAAGAATTTGTACTGCTTTGTCTAGGGGAAATATATTTGGTGCTAGTCCATACTCAACATATCAGGAATAACAATAAATGGACAATTCAAGAATTTGTAACTGTCTCACTGGGGGGTGAAAATATTTGTTTGGTTGGCTATATGCTTGTTCTCACTCTGTACAATGAATCGGCGTTGCAGAGATATAAGGATTGTCCTAGGGTGACCTGGAATGACCTTGACCTGATACCAAAAACAATAAGGGTTATTCTTCATCATGTTTACAATCCACACAACAGTAATTTGAACTGATAGATAACTTGCATTCATTAGATATCATGCTGAGTAGCAGCTGTCAAATGCCAAATTTATCCACATCCCATTGTTTTAGCTGTCTTGACCTCACACCATCCTTTGAGATAGCTTGTGATAATTGTATCGTAGTAAGGTAGTGTCCCCCCCCCCCCCCCCCCCCCATTGACTTTTTTGTTTGTCTTAATCCAGACCGTCCACCAACACATAAAAGCATGCAAATCCACCATGTCAAAAGGCTCAAATGAGGGGGTCAAAAGGTTAATGGTCATATGAGGTCAAAGTGGTCCATCAGATGTTTTCAACCAGACTAACGAAACTTTCCATTAAGACAGTCCTCCAAAATTTTTCGTTGGCCGCGAGATATATGAACGATTTTAGCTGTCTTGACCTTCCACATTCATTGAGATAGCTGTGATAAGAGTATCTAGTATGGTAGTGTCCATTGACTTTTTTGTTTGTCTTAACAAGCCGCTTCCAGCCAACAAATAAAAGCATGCAAAATCACCAGGATCACCAGGTCAAATGAAGGTCAAATGTCAATGGTCAAATGATGTCAATTTTGGCCCCCGATGTATTTCACACCCAACGACACGAAACTTTCCATTATGAAGTCCCTCCAAAATGTTGCTTTGCCGAGATATATTACGAATTTTACTGTCTTGACCTTCCACATTCAATTGAGATAGCTTGTGATAAGGGAATCGTAGTATGGTAGTTTAATTGACTTTTTTTTGTCTTTACAGACGCCTTTCCCGCCAATACAAAAAAGCAGAGGCAGAAAAATCACTAGGTCAGAGGTCAAATGAGGTCAGAAGTCAAAGGTCAAATAGGTCAAAGTCGGTTCACCCAGATGTATTTCCAACCAGCAACTACAAAACTTCCATTACTACATCACTCTAAAATATCGTTGCCAAGATATATAAGAATGCCAATACATATTATGACCCAAATGACCTTGACCCTCACCCAGAGAACAATGGGTAACATGCCCCGCCATGGTTACACCTACCTACCAAATATGAATTCATACCTGCTTGCGATCATTGAATATCGTGCGGAAACAACTTTTCAAAGTTTGACCTCTCCATGACCTTGAACGCCATCGATTGGTACCACAAACAATAGGGGTCATCCCTTCCATGGGTGACACCTACCTACCCTGCCATTATGACTAATACATCTTTGCGTTTGTTAGATATCGCGTGGAAACGAATGTTCCCACACACACACAAACATACAAGCATACATACCCACACACAGACACACAACCACACCATACACACACACGCACCGCGTGACTGGCATAGATTCCCTTTGGCTTCGCAAGGAATCAAAACCGTAGGGGAGTCAAATTTTGACATCATTCATATATCAATTTTGTTGTGTGTTTTTTTTTTTTTTTTTACCTGCGGCGAGGTTAACATGCGGCGAATTTGACGTGCGGCAAGTTTGACGTGCGGCGAGGTTGACGTGCGGCGAGTTGGTCTGCGGCGAGTTTGACTTGCGGCGTTTGACCTTTTCACTGTCTAACTGTAGCAGTTTCGCTATAGTTAAACAGTGTCATGTGTGAACAGCCTGTTACCATAGCAGTTTCGCTATAGTTACACTACATACATCCACGCATATAAGGCACTAACCCTCAACACCAACTCTTTCTACATCCATTTCAGGAAATTTCAAAATTGAACCACGTGCAAAGAAGACAGGCCTGTTTGATCCCGGTCCCATGAAAGGTTGTGTTGGAAGAAGGTTTGCTGGCACCAATATTTCTCATCCTTGAAACTGGCCAATCTGAAATGGATCGTACTGTTCACCCGATATTCTGACCTTCGTAGGCTTATGTACGCTGCTCGAATATGACACGCGATTTGCAACTGAGTTTGTGACTGTAATTTCCTTGTTTGGCGTCGGGTGTTATGGAAACATCCCCCCTTTTACCACGATGAGTTGCCCGGCCTTGGTGCAGAGGCATCGAATCGTATCATGTATTATCGTTGTTGCCGCTATTACCCTCCTGCTAATATCCTTCCTTCTCGTTTACCATCCACTACAACAGACCATCCACACAACAACCTACAACAGCTAACAGAGTAGGACCAAACCATCTTTCAATATCCACCGGAGATCAGTTCCAAAACCTATTAGCGCGACGTGGTTTGTCGCGACAGCATATCAAGTCACTTCTGGAGAATACGTTGTCCAAATTATGAAAACCCCTCTAGAAAAAAATAGAATTCCACCTAGCCGAATAACATTGAATGAGCGAGACATAATCATGTAAAACCTAACGACAGACTAAGTAATGAAAAAACATCGAGCCATCGGATCATAGGAATGGAGTGAAGGATGTAAACACATTTATCATATTTTGAACGATACAGGTTAATTCCGAAATATATCACTCTGGCCGGTGTGTTATACTCGTGCTTATGTTCATGCGCAAAAAATGATTCAACCGAATTGGTACTATCAGGGAACGTACCACTGTCCGGAACTCAACTGTGACTACGGAGATCACCTATAGTACACGATACGAATCACTGGCCTACAAACACGTCGTCATCCTTGTACCTGAGAACCAAATGGAGTGGGTGGACCTCCATTGCGGTCTCGTCCCCCTAACCAGATCGGGATGATGTCGGCGAGAGGAGTCCTAGCTACGACCCTGTATCGTCCCCGACGACCAGTGGTCAACACCTCCTACAACTGGACGAATGACCTACCACGATGTGCCCCTTCCCCGCCCCTACGGGCGGTACCATCCCGGTATACCGACGGTACCATTAGACATAACCGAAACTGGGCGGAGGGTAAAGATCAACTCTCGGCGTAGGGTGGCATCCAATTGCCGCATAGCGACTATCCGAGGATGACCTCGTCGGAAGTTTCCAAACGTTTTGATATCGATCAGTTTGGGTGACGCGGTGAGATGGTGGTGTCCGAGGATGACCCGGAGAATGCGGGAAAAATTTTATCCCGGGTATCAAGTTTTAACGTTCATTAGAGAACGCTGAATGCAACGAGTAACATCAAATCACCTGAAAAGTTTTGCGGAACGCTACACCCACAACATGATCCCGCTGGCTTACGGGGGCCCCAAGGAAGGACTACGAGCGGTTCGCCCCAACCCAACTCATTCTCTACCTTGGCGATTTCCCGCCCTAAATAAGAAAACTCAGAGAGTATTTCTGGAAATGATCGGAACGCTACTCTGTTCAAACAGCCTTTCTTCGAATGGAAGAAACACGGATGATAGAGCTGATAAATTTTCAGACGATTTCTCATACCAATCGCTTTGCCAAGGTGCTGCTAGGTACCTGGTGGATAAGGCAGAGGAACCTTGACGTCCCCGGATATCAGGCCAACCTACATACATGGTGGAAAGAAACTTGCCAGGGAAACCGTAACATAACACGATTGATCTATTCGAATGAGAGAGAAAATTGATGTTTGACAAGTTTCAGATTGGAGCGAAGGCGGAAGGGGAAGGGGGGTGTGGCGTTCAATCATGAATTCTAGGGCCTTCCCAGGGTTTCACACTATATTCAAATGGGATTTCCACTCGTTGGATATCCCATATAATAATATATATTTACTTCATAACTTCATTAGAGAAATACAAAGAAATCGAAGATTTTTTAAGATAAAAATTAAAACAAATGCCACACAATTCTTTTAAAACGAGAACTTGAAGCACCGTGGATAGTTATCCGATTGAATGACTGAATGAAGGGATGAAGCCACATTTTCTGATTTCTTGACGTTTATCAGGACTCTATGCATCGCCAGTGTGGTGTGTGTGTGCGTGGGTGTGTGTGTGTGTGTGTGTGTGTGTGTGGTGTGTGTGTGTGTGGTAGTATGTGGTGTGTGTGTGGGTGACGCCTAGCCTTGTTAACAATAACTCGACCCACCCCACTTGGATAGATGAAGTTCATACTTCGTATATGGGTTTCCCCGTACGAGTACCTGATCTCTATTGTTTGTGGGTCGGGCAAAGGTATCTGAGTTCAAAAGAGGCCAAAGTTTGAAAATATCGGTACACGGCAAATTCCAGAATGCCTCGTCCGATCAGTTGAAATTTTGTATTAGGCTTTCTTATGAGGAACTATATTGTTTTGGGTGTAAATCGAGATCAGATTTGGGGGGAAAATGATAACTTGTGGAAAATGATAATTTGACAATTGTCCGCTCGTTGATAAGATAACTCGATCCCCACCGAATAACTGAATTTTATACTTGATATGTGGGTTCCCATATGAGTACATGATCTCTATGTTTTTGGGAACAGGTCAATAGTCACTGAGGCCTCTGTGAGGTCAGAGAGGTAAAGTCTGAACATCTTGTTAACACGATACGTCAGAATGCCTGAGGCATTTAGTTAGTATACAGTTTTATTGAGGGAAGGAAGTATAAGCACCCTATCGTTTCTGGTGTAGACTGAGGCCAGTTTGGGGGGAACTTGGGATATGTGAAAAATGATATTTTTTGGCTGTGGGGTGGGGCTATCTAAGTTGTTACAAGACCTCATTTGCATGGATGTAGATCATACGTACTACATCACCCTATTGTAAATCTTGTGAGCATGTGAAGTTGACCATACTTAGCTTGATTACTCAGGATCAGTCAAGAATCATCACTGAGCCTTTTTTGGCTTTTTTTGGTTCGATTTTAACAAAAGACCAAAGAAAAGTTGGATGAATTGTTTCTTGAACATAGAAGGAACACTTTACAATCACAACTTCGCGAATTTTTCCACCTTTTGAGACATCTCTGTAATTTGCTCTATAACCAATGTAGAGAAATAATATATGACTAACATTAGAAAGTTCGAACAGTGTATGCATAGCAAGCACATGGAACTTCGAATGATAGGGTAATCTGATTGAATGACTACTGTCACGTTCTCGGTTTTCTGGAAGACCAGAGTTCCTGATTGCTTTGGTACATAATATTAGGAGGCTTCCACCATCAAATTTGGCATGTTTTTCCGTAAGATTTGAGACATTGCAGTACGAGGTTACATTAACACAATTTGCCCAGGAGCCCGGTGAGGAAGGTTTGTGGCCACTCCCCCTAAAATTGTGGAAGGAGCGGAAAGTGAATTCCCGCCCCACTCTAATAGCGCAAACACCCTCCACAGGCTACTGATGCGAGAGATTTTTTTTCTTAACAAGTGCCAGAGTAGATGTTTAGGTGTAATATATTGCTATATACAAGCTGGGAATTCCCTTTCTTAGCTGAGGGAGGCGTTTAATTTTTTTGCCACTGTATTTGGGCATTATCATTTTACTAGCATTCCATGGACAAACTCTGGTGGGTGACTTCAGAAGAATGGGGGGGAGCGGGACAAAACCCTATTCCCCCGTCGAACCGCACCTGGAAAATCCCGCATACTAGATGAGAATGAGGGGGAATAGCCAAAACGTGTGTTATATTGCGATTGATTGCATTAACGGGGGAAAAAAATCCTTTTCAGGTCAGTGACCGCTGTTCAGCCCCCCACTTAGAATTAAGTTCCTACGCCACTGATTAACGAAAATTAAGGAAACGGTATATGCACACATTCGTATGATCCACAACATGCGCATGAACTGCAGAACTGTGCTCAGCCCCCTCTCTGAAATACAGTATCATCATCTGTACTATTCTCACCACGCCTAACCCATGACCCTCTATAAATAAAACAGTAGCGCTTACCCTACTAACCGTCATTCTCCAGCCGAAACTTAACCACATTTATACCAGCCTAAATATTGTACAGGTACTATAAATAGTAATAGTTATTGATTTGGTGAAGAAAAAACTCAATCCCGCCTATTCTGTCATATTCCACATGATATGAGAGTTGGTAGGAAGACAACTGATGATACCAGTGCTCATAAAAACTGTGGGCGAACTATTGACGCATACGACGAACTAGCCGCGAATGCGCGCATATGCTAACCGAGCCAGTCGCGCGCCCCCGTGACGAACACTATCAGAGGTCAGCACACACAGCCTACTAATCTACCTACAATTTATTTCAACAAAAAATAAAAAGGCCAGTCGAAACCAAAATTATGCGTGGTTTCGTTAAACCAGAAGACTGATAATTAGGCCACGCCCAATGCTGATCACGTGACTCTTTTCCGTTCGAGTCGCCGTGCAAAATTATCTAACACAAACCTGCTAAGAGTCGACTTAAACGCACCCAGTTTTCTTCCTTTTGATAAAAGCAGTACTACCTTTCTAGACAACTGAGAGCTGCATTTTTTATTTTGTGTATTCGCGGTTTCGCTTCTATAATATTCTGTGCTCTTGCACAGATCTCACATATTGAAAAAGGGGTTATAATATATAGGGAAATATATTAGTGAACACGCCTACTCCAACTGTTGAGATTCAATGGTTCATAGTATCCTTTTGATTTAGGGCTCTAATATATTCGGCAGAATATTCGGCAGAATGTTATTTTGAAAAAAAATGTTATTGAAAACTAAAACAGGGATAGGCTAGTACGTATTCCTGGTCACACGCCTACAAGAAATAATTCAGAGGAATACAAAAAACGTATACTGTTTTCGCCATAGTCATCGTGGGCACGTTCTCACGGAAGAGCTCTGAAATAGCACGAATAGTTCCCAAAAGATTTGATTTTTTTTGGACCTTTAATGACCTCTGAAGACCTTCAAATGACCTTCAATATTTTCCACTCATATATGTACCACTGAACTGAACCATGTAAATTCATCAATGTTGAAAATTGTTGGTAAAATATTATATTGACCTGTAATGACCCTGAAATGGCTTGTCATTTGCAAATTAGCCTATCTAATCAACATGTACTGTGTGTATTCCTCTCGGTGAATGACTCGCACATTTACTGCATCGTACCAAGTTAGAACACAATCGCATTCACGTTCTAGAAGGCACGTGACAGACGAATGTACGGACGGCGGAGAGACGTGACTGCCTGAGCAGTGTGCAGTTGAAGGAGCAATATCATGATAATTGTGTACTTCCATGGTACTCGTGAAACAGTATACTTTAATACACTGTCTACATCAAATAGTATGTAATTTCTCATCGAATAGTTAGTCCAACAGACCAAGATGCTCTCACAGTGACATTTTTCTAGCTAATTCAGTTGAAATTATTCACCATAAATCGGTCTAGTAATTATTTATATATGAAAACAGAGATAACAAACAAATTATATTGTGAATAATATTTAGGAGTTGTTTGGCAAAAAACACATGCAGTTGGCTTTACATAATGAATGCAATAATATGCTGGGTATTCCAAGGCTAATTAGGGGCTGTTTCTAACCTATATTACACTAAAAAAAATACTAGACCTAACAGCAGTGGTTGTGGGATAGATGTGTTCTGTTAAAGGGCATTGTGGAATAGATGTGTTCTAACGTTGGAATTTGCTTTTGTTTACATATAGTATAGGGGTAATGTCTTCTCATTCTTCTCCTGATGTTTCCTTTCTATGTTTGTCCGGGGTTGTCATGCTAAGCGTCATTTTCAGTTTGGCTCATTAAATTGAATAACAAAGGTTTGGAATTCATTACTTTGTGATATATATGCCTACCACCTGTATAGTCCCTTTCTTGAAATAAAAGTTTTTTCAACTTTGTCTTTAACCTTTACTCAGAAAATACAATCTTCCCTTATGGCGCACGCCCGTAATATATTTGCGATATGGTCTATACTAGTATTCACGTTCGTTTTGAACTCCGCCAAACTGCACCCAATCCAACCAGCCACATCTAGCGGGGATGACAACCCACGTTTGAAACATTTACGCTTCAAGGAATTGTTGGACCAAATTTGCAAGGACCCTCCAGCCAGCATCACTGCTGAAACTACATTCAAAAGCTTAACAAGGTATGCGTTGTAAAGGTAAATTATTGTTTGAAGGAGTGTTTAATTTCTGAGAACTGTTATTAGATCGTGGCTTCATTTTGGTATTTGCATATGGTAAGTCAGTTTGTTTCTTAGACGATCATAACCTTGTCCCTGCCTTAATAAACTTATTACGTCTATTCATCTTCTCTCCTGAAATCACAGATGGTGCAGCAAAAGGTTATAGGTTACCCTGAAAGCAACGTCCCCGCCTCATCGCCTTGCAGAGTTCATCACAACAACTTCGAACATCTGCAACTTTCCGGAAAAACCTCGCAAAACTCTTCTGCCCATAGTGACTACATTTTCGGAACACTGCATTGAGTTTCGCATAGGAAGATGTTTTTGATAGGTACTTCTTTACGGCCATTGTGATTCATTCCTAAGAATTCTTCCCAAGGCATTCTGTTCGCGCTTTTCCGGATTCCGCGATTTAACGCAGGTTACATAATCATGGTATCTCGTTCCCATCCCCCCCCCCGGAAAGTTGATCAAGGTTTGAATCACTCGCCAGTACCGGTACCTCTTGCAGCAGGCCACGACAGACTGCGGGCCCAATCCTATTGTCAGAAATCAATGAATATGCCATGCACCTTTTTCGCAGTGGTAATTGCAACTGACTGAAGAATTTAATCTCGAGATATTTCGTGATAGGCAATTACAGACAGGGAACTACACAATCTTCCATTCAACTCCTACATGGGTGTAACGACCGACTATATCTCAACGCCAGAATGGAAATATTGAACAAAAGTATACTATTTTTTCAATTAAGAAAAAGGAACTTACAGAGTTAGCGAGTTCTACGAAGGGACTACCCAATGATATTGAGATATTTGCAAGCACCGGCATTTGGTATAGCATGGTGCGATAGAACCTCCAGTCATGGAGAGGAATCACTTCATTTTATTAACGAGCTTATCGCTTGTGTTCTTGCCCTCGCGCTAAGCTGGATGAACACCGCTGACAACATCGTCTTGACAGCACCAGACCACCAAGGAACAACAACTTTTGGAGGTGGCCGCAAGCAGTTCAACTCAAAGAAGAATCAATGGAAACAGGTCTCATACAATATGGGGCCTGTGGAGTGACGGACCTCGAGCTCTCAGTTTTGGAGTTAATCCAATCGACGAGGATTTACTCCCCTCCCATGTATACAATCGCAGTGACCCTGTATCTCATCCGTTATGGATCCGACTGTTTGGTAAACATACTGATCTTCAAAAAAGGCAAAAGCGTCATGGAAGAAAGGCGGGAGTTTACAAATGCGAGGAATTAGGATGTAACTTTCGCTTTCCTACAGCGATAATCCCAAATCGATAAAAGGGAAGGACATCGTTCTGTTATACCTGAGGGTCGAAGTGGGACTGGAATGAAATGATGAAGGAACGCCCTCCTGGTCAAATATGGATAGTTTGACTGCCGGGAGAGCCCCCCGCTCCATGATCACGGGATCGTGCCACCAGCGTCGTTGCAGAAATCGACCTACAACTGGACGATGACGTACCGCTCGGATTCGACGATCCTTGCCTCTTATGGAATTCTACCAGCCAGGAGAGCCCGAGATAGCTGCTGACAGTTCTCGGAATTGGGCGGGAAGGTAAGAGCCAAATAGCGGCGTGGATGGCCTCTAATTGCTACATTTCCGGTTGGCCCAGGAGTAAGTTCATCAAGGGTTCAGCAGGAAATACCTGTCCGTTGACATGTACGGGAAGTGTGGTACCTTGAAGTGCCCCGAACGGGAGAGGTGCGATAGAATTTTATCAAAGTACAAATTTTACTTCGCCCTAGAGAACTCTCTCTGCAAGGAATACATCACAGAGAAATTCTGGCGAAACGCCTTTTCGTATGGGTCAGTCCCTGTCGTTTTCGGCAGCGCCAAAGGAAGACTACGAGCGACTAGCGCCGCCGAACTCCTTCATCCATATCTCTGATTTTCGGACCCCAGAGGAGCTCAGAGATTACCTCCTCAAACTCGACAAGAATGATACCTTGTACAACCAGTATTTCGAATGGAAGAAGCTCGGCAGTATCCAACTCACGGGACCGGTAGGTTATTCATGCCGAAAACTTTCTGTGAGATGGCGAAGAAATTCTTAGAGATCAAAGCAAAGATGTCAACAGGAGGTGTGAAAAATGAGATCCCAACGTTAACAAGGTGGTGGAAGAAATCTTGTAGCAAAACAGTTGATAGCCTATTGGTAAAGAAAGTGTTGAAATGAAACTGAATCATACCAAATACTATCCTCAGGTAATAGCTAGGTCCAACGAGTAGAAGCAAATCGTTCCATGAAGCATTCTATTCATTAAAGACAGTACAAACCTAGTATTTGTCAATGAAACAATTAAGTTAATTAAAGATTAGGACTCTGATAGGCCATTAACCCCTGGTCAGTGGTGACTTGTTCAGCCCGCACGCTAGTGCACACCTCGAGCTATACACTCCAATGGATGTCCCTCACAACATGTCCCCGGCCAGGGGGCAATTTACACATGGCTGCCGTAATCAGCGCACTCACAGAGGTTTCCAATAACGCGTGGGTAGGACGAGGTAACGGAGATAAAATGCCTCACCCAAGGACGTACCGTAAAGGCCAACCGACCGGGATTCGAACTCGGAACCTTTCGATCACTCGTCTTAAGCCCTACCGAATGAGCTAATCCTAATTCGATCTTGGCTAGTCTGCAAAAACCCTGTTAATTGGTTTGAGTGGCACGACGGAGGTTAGCTTTCTCATAACGCAGGTTTGAGAGTAATAGGCTGTCCTAATTTCTAATGGTACAATATCATCAGGCCTCCCAATTAGAATCGACACCACTTGAATAAAGGCACTATTGAGATCATCAAACGTCAATCTGTCTGGAACCTTATGTTAGTTCATATCCTTTTTAAAAGCATTAATATACTCTTGTATACCGAGGGGTAGGCAACTTGCAAGTTGTCGTCTGCCTGTGATTACCCCCACCCCCACATTAGGGTTCCGCCAAAGAGGCATTGCCTTATTTCGTGTACCTGGTGAGGGTTCCTCAGCTGACAATGACGTGCAGTATCCAGGCTGCATCCTTGCTAGGCCTTGAATAGGAACGATCTTTGCTCAGCAAGTATACAATAAAAATAAAATATTGCCCACGGATATGTTTTTAGGAGTGTATAAATTGAGACGGATTGGCATAGGACGGACGGTTTCCCCGTTGCCTGATTCCCTTGCAGCGGTTTTGTATGGCTTCGCTCTAGTATCGAAATTTCTATGTACCTTCCCATACCACCGAATGTAGTAATTGAACGAGGTCTATTAGAAAGACTCATTTGACGAAGGCTGTTCGTTGTTACAATTTCGACTAAATCGGGTAAATTTTGTTGATACGTCCTGACGGTTCTGCTTCCCACAAAAGGCTTCTGCTACAATGTAATAATCATTTTGCGGTTTGCTTTCTATACTGGCAGTTCAGTTGCTGACAGTTCAGGTTTTGAATCCGTACTTTGCAGACCAAATCTTGAAAATCTGAAGTTGGCTACATCAGTCCAAGTCCAAAAATAACACGTATTTTCGGTTTTTTCTTGTCTCGTGTTGTCGGGTGCTAACACAAGTAAACACCAACTAGTGGTATATATCACTGTATCCAACGAAGAATCGGTGTATTATGAGGAGATTACACCGTCGAAAAACACACCCAAAGACCATTTATTTCATGCAGAGTAAAACAAAAGCATTCCAATCTAGATTCGTTGTCGACAAAAAGGACCACCAGGTACATAGCCAAATGTCCATACCCCATTCCATTCACTTGAGACGATCGTATGCAGCAGTTAGTAATTCCACGTTGTCGGTAGAATTAAGAGACAGCTCGAGTCGTGCACTTATTGCGCCTTGCCTCCTGTGAAGTATAGGCCAAGCAAGATGTTGCAGGATTCCTGTGGCACTAGTAGACCGGCCCTGATTCTTGCAAACAAATCAGGCGGCTTTGCGTTGAACCATTCCCAGCTTCTTAATGTTACAGCTAGGCTATTGGAGGAACCCTAAACCGAGGAGCTCCATTTTCAAACAGGGACGAACCAGAGACTTCTAAGCAATGTTCTTTGTGCCACAATCATGGAGATGTCTAGGGATCAGATATAGAATCTTGTAGACTTTACCGACTATATTGTTAGTATGAGTTGACCATAGGAACTTGTGGTAGTTACTGCTCATAAGTTCGAGAGAAGCATTGGAAACCACATATTGAATAGGACAACTAAGAAATCTTGCCCTGCATTTTGATACATTCATTCCGATCTGCATTACTCCACAATGAAAACTTATCTCGGTCTTGAGCTGATACATACCGTCTTTGTCCGCTTCTGTTGTGGTTCCCTGCTGGATTTTAGGGCAAAGGGATGGTAGATTATTATATTTTGATGAACAGGCGATATCGATATTGTGATATTTCAATGTACTTGTCTGTCATTATACTATACTGTCATTGTGGTGATCATGTTTACGAATATATGTCGCCAATCCTTTTTGTCCGGAGTTGGTCGGGTTTTATCAAAATTGAACCTACGTTGCTGTTATGTGTGGTACTCCACATAAACATCCAAGTAGAGCAGACGAGCCATTAACCCACAACTGAACGAAACCGTGGTGCAACTAGTTGGATAAAAAAAGGTCAGAGCACTTCTACGATACCTAATTGCCCTGGCTTTAAATGATGACCAATTGAATCCCAGACATATTAGTGCAGTCACACAAATATATCCCTTTCCATATTATTCTATGTTACATGGCTAGCATTCAAGACAAAGAGACCCGGTGATAAACATCTGGTTTTAGTATTGGAAACTAAAATTTATATTGTCACGTACCCTGAATATATTTCAAAATGAAAAAACAATGTTCTGCCAACTTCCGCTAATTGCATTTTGTAACTTCGTCATTCTTTGTTTTCACCTAATTATTCAGACGGCTCAGGCTGCCATTTTGTACTACGACTATCACTGACCGATGTGAAATAGTTATGCGTCTAAGAAGCCCACAATTAACATACGTTCTGATATTTTGAGTCTTTGAGAAAAGTGAGTCGAAACGGGAATTGTCATCCACCATCGTCGGAAAGGGGTCAATAAATGTCGGTTCCGAATAAGAATGGGGAGAATGGTTACACGCCTGCCTCGTTCATCTCTGGGCACTCGATGTATGGAGAAAGTGAAGTATCACCGGTACCTCCCTGGCCCTGCGATCATACGGTCAGGGGATTCCTGGGAGAGTCTGACATAGTTCACACTTAACGTCAATTGATGTGATTTAATCACTACCAAATATGAAGCCAATTGGTCCAGCGTGTTTAGCTTGCAGACTAGGCTTCATTCATCATCGTAGCCAAACAGTGCCTTGCCTTTTATTATCCCCTACTCACTCATGAGAGCACATGCCCGAGAGGCACCTAGCCGCTTCCGACCGCCGCTTCCAATCACCCGGCCTACTCCAAGCGAGCGACCTGGCCTGGGACTGGCCCATCACTCCCCCACCCCCCCTCCCGACTTCCTGATATACCCTCGGAGCTGCGCCAATTCATGAGCTACGAGAGCGTCCTGGCAGTTTGCCCCAACCCACCGCCACCGGATCCGATTCACACAGGACACGGTGGGCAGGATCGTCCGGCTGGAAAGCGCGCCACATGCCCAAAGAAGCGCAGTTCGCCATCGCGAATCAAACAGCTAGAATTGGGTTCCCGCCTCCCGCTTTCCGAGAACCCTGCGAGAATACGTGATCCGGCCAGCGGCTACCGAGGATGCGGCGAAGTGAGGTAATCGAGATGGAATCCAATCGCCGTCTCACCCCGACAGTGAGCGTCTAAACCTCACTAGAATATAAAATGACTGGAAGCACAATGGAGCCAAAAACAAGCTTAGTTCTTTTGCTCAAATATCGCGACCACTATACACCATACCCAGTGATTGACTACATATGCCAGTTCGAGACGTCTACTGACCTCGGGCTCAGAGAGTGCAGCGGTAACAGAAAACAAACTCGGCATATAATGCAGCAGCATCCGCGGAGTCAGGTCCGAAACCCTGACTCCACCGAATGAGCCCCCGCAATCGGTACTATCCACAGCTCTCTCCATAATCCAGTCCATGCACGTGTTGAAAAGTGTTGGAGCCAATGTGCACCGCCCTCAGTGTCTCACACTCACAACGGGGAACAAGTCAGAGATTCCACCAGCACACTTCACAGCACTGTCACTTCCAGAGTACACAGGGGATATCAGGTGTAAAAGACTGGTTTGCACACTACGCTGTTCGAGGATTCTCCAGAGAGCCTCTCTGCAGAGTCGAGTCGAACGCCTTGCGGAAATCGATATAGGCCACAAGAAAGCTCCTGCCGAATTCCACTTGCCCATCTAAGCGGAGCGCCACCAACGCCAGGGACTAGCCTACACACATCACATGAGAAACAATAAGGAAATACTCCAACAAAACGGAATTATTTTTCAGAAAATTCAATGATGTTTTAATCCCTGAATATAAAATTTAAAATGATGTTTAAATTTGAGATTTTAAAAGTCATTGATTTTGAATTCCAGATTTTCTTCATTGAAGGGTAATAGGACATTTTTGAGCCCTGCATATGTTAGTTTGATGGAGATGGGGGGAAGGGGAGAAGCTTAAACTAGTCCTGAACTTTCTCCAGTTCCCTATGTCAGCACTGTATGAGTTTAGAACATTGGCGCACTTCCAACGACTTTTTCTTGAAATAATGCTGTCCCATATTATCTACAGTGTAGGGAATATGGGTCAACGTGGTGATGGCATTTCCGGTCCATTACTCGCAGGTGATATACGCTGTGGCCTTGGTGGTCATGTAGCATGCATAGGACTATCAATGATTATCTGAAACTCATTTTGAATTATGAAATTCGCCCCCATATCACACATTCGTACCTCCTTCAATGCAAAAAAAAAAAAAAAACCCAAGTACAACATGCGAGCACTATTGGACCAAAAGTCGGACAGTAAATAGATGAAATCGAGCAGACATGAGACAAAAAATGAGATTGCTCGAATAATATATTATTTCATATAATTTTTGACAACAGTGTCCGGAAAATGTTTGTGCTTCCAGGGTCTGTCCATAGTCTGTTCTATACACATGAACTATATTGAGATACCAGCAATTTCCTCAGATTTGGGTAACACCCCCCCCCCTTCCTCCCTTCACCATAACATTGGTCGTTGACTGACGACCACTGACATAATATTCACTGGTTTCAAGGTCTTTATGGCTTTATAGATTCTTTCTCAATTTCCACGGTCTTCGTCAAAACCAGTCCTGAACATTTGCAGGGTCACTGTGTCACGTTGGAGTATCATACCTAATGAGAAACAACCTAGCATAACCATTGGTAATTACTATTTTAATGTTGATCACTGTTAATCACCTACAGCCCATAAAAACGTCGATGGCGAATCCACCTCAGCTCCGACCTACTTTTATTGGTGCCCACTACACACGAGTTCAGCGCCATCCCTGTCCGCCGCATTCCAACCCTCCCTTTTTGGAACCCTTGGACCTCGACCGGGAAGAACCTAGCGGCGCTAGAGTCCCCAGCATGGCGGACTTTCGCTCCCATGCTTTCCACACCAGATGAATTCCCCGGTACTCGCGATATTCCTCAGACAGTAGGTAACCGTCGTAATTCCCTGGTCCACCCCGTCGGGCAGGAGTTTCTCCCGGGGATCATAAGGCGGCTGTGGGGCGCTGATTGGCGCCTCGCAGACCGCGCAGGGTTGCGTCGTGATCATCGAGGGAGCTGAACTGTCGCAAAGTTTCCTCTCCTCGTGCTGTAGATCCTCCCACGCTTTTCGTTCTTCTTCGATGTCGTAGTCTAGTAGACGCGGGTTGTGAAGGCACAGGTAGTTACTAGCCCCTCCTCGGTTAGTGTAATGGGACCCTCCGATCATCCCAATAAACCCGTGTCGGCCGTTTTATGACAGTCCCCACGGCCCCGCCCGGGTGTACCCACCTCCTGCGGACACTTGATAAAAAAATATGAAAAAAGCCAAACGACTTGGTGATCCATTGACTGAATTCTATAATCTTTGAAGCTACACAAAAACAACAGTTACTCATTAATCAGAGGAGAAAGCACATATCGAACTTTATCCTCTTCATTTTACCTGCATTGTTCGCATTACTTGACAAAAGGCTTCCTGTGCTCGATTTTTTAAACAATTCCCAAATTGAATCCAAAAATGACTGATAGATCAATATGAAAAAGCGGAAAAAACACAGGAATCGTGATGACGTTCCAACGAAACGGAATTACAACAAAATCCATATCAAACCAAAAATTCTAGATTATAGTGCTATTCCAACTTGACATATGTGACCTTGACCTTGACCTGATACCAAAAACAATCGGGTTCACCAAATATTGATACCTATCATGAGAACACCGGGACTAGCTAGGGTCAAATGATTATAGGGGTGAAAATGTTCATTTTCCGGAATGGATGAATGAGATTCAGATTGACAGTTCAGTGTGGGGGGGGGTGCAGCCTGATTTCCCCCGGTTTTCCCAAATCAAAGTGACAATTGCAAAATGTTCACAAAAGATTTATTGAAAAACTCGTGAAGTTATACTGTGTCTTGGGTTAATAGAGTTGGACGGAGCGGTTCTAACGCATTGCTCTCAGTAGACAGACACAGGGGGCACGACGTAGCTAGCTGATGAACTGGAATACAAAAATGGCAGGACATATTCCACCAGGGTAATTCATTGAGATAGATAAAAGGAAAAGCGGTTGGTTCATTTGCTCTCCTATGCGCTATTCAGTCCCATGGTGCTTATACTGCCATGGAGCTATTGCGGGAAGTATTTGAACCACTAGCAAGAGGTACAACGACCACCAAAGGCCTCCTAGCTATTGGATTCCCATGTACACAGAAGTTTACTTCCCCCGTTTCTCCGGAACATATTTCGTTAAAGCCGGGGCTGGGGTGCGAAAATGTCAAGGTATGAACGGGTTTTACAGGAAGGGGATGGGAGGTGGTGCACCAAGAAACCCAACGGAAAATAATAAACAAAATTTGAAGTGGCAATCAGGGGAAACTTATTTCTTAAGTGGGACTTCACAACGAGCCATAGACAAAAACCGGAATGACCCCAACAATTGAAGTCGTCAATGAGAGTACTGGCATGAATAGCTTGGCAGTGAAAGTTTTGTTAAATTACTATCAACACCACCGATTCTAATTCGATATTGGTAGTCTGCAAAAAACACTGTTAATTGGTTTGAGTGGCACGACGGTAGGTTGGCTTTCTCACAACGCAGGGCATTGAGAGGTATAGGATCCTAATTTCTTAATGGTACAATATATCATGCTCCCTAATTAGAATGGACACACTTGAATAAAGGCACTATTGAGATCATCAAAGTCACAATCTGTCTGGAACCTATGTAGTTCATATCCTTTGTGAAAAGCATAATATACTCGTGTTAGCGCCCAAAGAGTTTCAAATGTACAAATATTTAACCGAAGTAGTTGGCACACAGGTGGTAGAGCGTCGGCCTTCCACCCGGGAGACCGGCCCTGTGCTGGACGATCAAGCACAAGGGACAAAGAGGGGTAGCAACTTGCCAAAGTTGGGCTGTCGTATGCCTGTGATAACCCCTCCCCCACATTAGGGTTCCGCCAAAGAGGCCATTTTGCCTATTCGGTGTACCTGGTGAGGGTTCTCAGCTGACCAATAGGTGCAGTATAAAGGTCTGCATCCTTGCTAGGCCTTGATAGGAGCGATCTATGCCCGGCAAGTATACAATAAAACAGGAAATATTGCCCAGGATTAGGTTTTTAGGAGGTATAAAGTGAGACGGGTTGGCATGGGATGGCGGTTTCCAGTGGCCCGGATTCTCTTCAGCGGCTTTGTGTGGCTTCGCTCTAGTATCGAAATTTCTATGTACCTTCCCATACACCGAATGTAGTAATTGAACGAGGTCTATTATGAAAGGACTCATTTGGACGAAGAAAGCTGTTTTTTTTCGACTCTCTACAATTTGGACTAAAGCGGGTAATTTTGTGGATAAGTCATGACGGTTG
>JAODTK010003105.1:0-22095 GCA_026419785.1 Sclerodactyla briareus | reverse complement strand
GGTGTCGCAATGCATCTCCTCCCCACAGCTTCATTGTTCTTCTTCACGTTACATGTAAGGGTCCTTCAGTAGAGGGCATTTTGGCTCGTCCAGGAATTTAAGGCCCAATCCCCCAGTTTGTTTGGGCCCTAGTGCCCATCCTATGAAAATACTGTGAATAAAGTATTTCCTACAAATCTAGTTGCACATGCCAATGTTCGGTTCTCAAAGGGACCTTCTAATATCCATACCTTCAGGTGCTTGGATTTGGGACCCCAAGGCCCATTGTGGGCCTGAGAGCCCAATCATGTGGAATCACACCAAAACTCTTCTCCTCTTTCAAGGTTTTTTTTTTGGTGCCTCAGTACTGACATTCGGTCCGATGATGTTCTAACCGTCTCGAACCTTATGGGGTGTTCAGACCTCTGATCCACTCCCCTTCAGCAATGATTCCCCAAATTACAAATGTTGAAAAAAACCTAAATGCCACTAGTAACCCCCTATAGATCGAATTTTCCTTGATTACTGTACTCTCTATTTCTCTCTTCCTGGGTATTCCCCATTAACCTGCAACCCTCCCCCCTCCCCATAATTTTCCCCCACACACACTACTAATGCCCTTTCCCCAAATTACAGTTTCTCTTGCAACTCCATTCACAGTCCACTGCATTTTTCAAGTACTGTTTTTACCTCAAACTACCATTTTGGTAGACACTGTATCATATTTAATAACAAAGCACCTTGTATGCTACGTAAAACAAATAGCCCCGTGGGGATTTGCTTGGTAGCCATCTGTGGAATGAGTCTGTTCGAGTGACGAGTTACAACGTCCCTTGCATACTGCAGCCTATAGTGTGGTCAGCTCCATGTGTTTTTATGACATTGGGGTACAAAGTGAAGGGAGATGATTGAGAATAGGCAAATTCATGAAGGAGATAACCCCCCACCCTAAAATGTGCAATATTGTGACACTTAATATGAAGATTTAGATGGAATTATAGCTAATAGAAATATTCAACTATCTGAATAAATGCAATATGAAAGAAACTTGCGAATCACCTTCCACCCCTCCACCCCTAAAGACAGAAATGCGAAGGTTTAATTGCAGATGCACTTAACTGCATGTTGTTTTGGACATGGTTACCGGCAAGTGTGGGTACATGCAGAATTTTTGAATTTAAGTAAAAGTCAATTTGTAAAGTAGTCCTCTTAGCTCTGTATAATATCAAAACATCACGCCTGGAAAACGGCAGCAGTATGAACAGCAGAGAATGGATATTAATTAGAAATCATTGTCCTATCCCCCCTCCTTGACAAATTTAGGATTGAAAATCAAATTAATAAGTGCAATTGTAATACAGTGTATAGATTAAGTAAAATAGAATGAGTGTGTTTTAAAAATATACAGTGCATTGCAATTCAGCACGCCACAATCCCCACGGCTCCTCTAGCAAGTGTAAGGCACGCTATACATTTAGATCATATAGAACAATGCTCATTATGGATCTGATGTTGACCCTTCCCCCGAAAATCTTGCCAACAACAAAAAGACAAAAAATCAAAAAAAAACGGGAGAAAACAAAAACAAAAAAACCACCTTCCGCCACCCAGAAGTTTGTGTGTTAATGCTTGTATGTATATGAGACAAGTTACCCTCGCCTTCTGAAAACTGTTTGGATCAGTACAATATAAAAAATACCCTGACAACAATCGCCCCATCCCATCTGAGCCTCGGATAGGCAACTGCAGTAGCCTTCATTATAATACACTGTGCACAGTACCACATACCATGCTTTGTAAAAAATGCCATATATGTTAAGTCCAATTGCAACACTTAACTAGTGTTTTCTCCACTCAGACTGGCCTTGAAAAGAAGTCAACTTTGGGGGCTCGAGCCATTGCCCGAAGCCGATGGCCCTGCCTTCAGGGCTTCCAGGCTTCCGTTCACCTCTTGCATTACTGGCGGCACCCATTGCCCAATGTGCAGCCTCCCCCACTGTAATATCTACCTCGGGCTATTGTACACAACAGCCCCATCTAATGGTTATGAGGACGGAATAATACTTGAACAAACACGACACTACAATGCTAATCTGAGCTAACCTTCAGATCCTTCTCATTTAACTAGCCTGATTTTGTCCTCGATATTCTCATTATGAATCTCATACCATACACAAAAAGACTACTGGTTAGTAGCCATCAGTGGGTAACACAATTTCACCCATAATTCAATTTCCTGCCCCAGTATGCGTCTTCCTGATCTTACTTGCTGATTGCAGCTTTCACATCATTCAGGACGCCATTCAAGCCTCATCTAGTAGTCCTGGTTATTTTGATCTCGGATAACTCACCTACTCTTCTCAAGACGTGGTCAAATGTACCAAGCCAGGGGTGTAACCTGTTCCCAGGACCACCAATGATTTACTTTCCATCCAAACAACAATCAGTTAATCCCGGATCCGACCCGTTCTCATAACCTGGAGAGCAAAATATTCCATGCTCCATGTGACGTTTACGCCACTGCAAGACTATTGTGAAACCATCCCCATACAATACTACATGACACTGCACTGCGCAATTTAGCAAACCAGGAAAGCAGCCACAATGAAATAATGGCCATGTGTTGTATGTTTTCAGCTATAGCGATTTATCCACATTAATGGCAACAAAAGTAGGTGTAGTTGATCCTAATCAGAATTTAAGCACCATCAACATAATTATTATAATTTGCCTATTCTATAGATTTTATTGTTTACACTCTTATCAGTTACGCCCTGACCATACGAGCTATAATGATGTGGTTTGCTTTGCACAAGTCAAGAGTCAGGTTCCTGAACTGACTAGATTTCCAGCATAATATGCTAATTAGGTGGACCATTTAACAAAGTTTTACGATTGGCATTTCCACTGGGTGGGAATTCTCGTTGTTAGAACTCATTTCAACTCGACATGTAAGTTAGCTGTCAATTGCTTCATTCTAATAGTAGAAACCCTGATTGCAACAATCGGGAGACACTTGGGACAGATACCACGCCTTTTCTTCCTCAATTGGTTATTCTTCGCTGGATTTGCCCGAACTAAGAAGCCAATGTTTATGGACTCTAAGACAGCTGTGGCCTTATGACAGATCATGTCAAAAGGTTGTTACAGGGCACAAAGGCAATTGTTGAACTGCCTTCTTGAACTTCATGATCGCAAACAGATGACACATTAATTTGAATTTGCTTGTTTCATTTGTTCAGTTTGATCTACAGCACCTTGGTGCTCTTGTTCTCACTCTGTCGGCTTCAAATGAAACGAGTTTACCAACAGTCCATTTCTGCGGGGATATACACGTCGTCAGTTTACCCCGCATGCACATGTCCTAGTTGAAAGATGGCAAATCATCGTTTTATTCACATACACCTGGGTGACAATCCATATTTATACAATACAGGCAGCTTGATTTCCTATGATCATTATCATATACGTTTGATGGTCACTACATCATCTAGTCTCACTATTTGCTATTTACCCACACTGATCTTCTCTTTTCACCCATTACCTCATCACAACAGGGCAAAAACAAACTGGCATCGCGTGTCCCTCCATTCCCCAATACAATGCACCACCAGAAAATAGAGGGAAGAGTAGTGCATCAATTCTCGCTTTGTATTGGAATCTCTGAAACAAACAAAAGAAACATTGAACTGAACTTCTGAAAGGTTTAGGTGGAACCCTTGTGCTGAAATATGCCCATTGTTTACTAAACCAGCTTTGCTGGTGAGCTATGGTGACGCCCACGTCAGTCTATCTCATCTATCTACCCTCTGGAAAATTTAGTATGGAAATCATTATGGTTTTTTGAAACCCACAAGACTTAAATTTTCCTACTTATTTTGACTGGTTCTGGGAAAACAAAAAGTCAATTGGAAATTAAGGATGGAATTAGTCCATTCCATACGTAATTTGAGGATGGACCACACCGTTTCCTTACTCAATTTAAGGATGGAATACAGCCATTTCATACTTATTTATTGAAGTATGAAATAGACTATTTCCCTACCTATTTAAGGATGGATACAGCCTTTTCATACTTACTATAAGTATGGAATATCCATTTTCATACTTATTATTGAAGTAGGATATAGCCATTATTTAAGGATGAAATCCAGCCATTTTCATACTTACGTTCGGATGGACTATACCATTTTCATAATCCATTTAAAGACAATTCCCAGAATTCCAGACTGATGTGGACGCAGAGTGGATATGATTTTTGGTGCCCTTTTTTTTGACATTTGCATAACCCCACTGCCCTGTATAGTGTGACTACCACACATACAGCTGTCCTTTGTTCTATATGGGCTCAACTGTGGTAACAGTGTGCCTTACGACTTTAAATGCAAGTGTTCTTGGTGTGAGACTGGTTTGAACCTTACTACTTACTCCTGTAATAAATATTGGTACAATGGCAATACCATTCTTCCTCGATCTGTTGACTACTACAAACACCAGCCTTACACCGCACCAATACAACATTATATTTATTAGTGCCCGTGTTGACATGTTATACACGTCACCTACTACAGGTGCTCTACAGGACGATGCATTCTGATTCCTTCCTTCTTTATTTTTCATCATAAACAATACTGGAACCTGAAG
Organism: Sclerodactyla briareus; assembly: GCA_026419785.1. Classification (NCBI taxonomy): domain Eukaryota; kingdom Metazoa; phylum Echinodermata; class Holothuroidea; order Dendrochirotida; family Sclerodactylidae; genus Sclerodactyla; species Sclerodactyla briareus. The sequence continues at coordinate 17,472 of JAODTK010003105.1, read as the reverse complement.
GATTAAGCATATGTTCCCAAGCCTTGTATGCTATGAGCTATGTAAGTGATATATTTTTCTGAAAAAGACATTGGTTCTCTTATGTTCACTCTAAAATAAGACTCAACATCTCAAATTCCTCCCAGAATAACAACCACACATTATGTTAGATATTTTCAACGGAATTGATCAAGACATCTTCATCAAGCAGTCAGTGTCTCCCCTTTGGCTCCTTCGGCCCCTTCTGTCCCTAGTCGTCGTCCCCGCAAAACTTTTAGTTATTTGTAAACTCTTTTTGTAAGTTGTCCTGAAGTAACTGTTCAACACCCCCCTAACAAAAGAGTAAGCTTGCACTAACGTACACAGCAGTTAACTCTGCTTAGACGGCTCAGTCACTCCCCACATCTTTGTTCCGCAACTGTTCCGATAACATGGTTGTCCAGCTTCAGTCAATCCGAGAAGCATTGGAGAGTTATCTGGCTTACTAGAACATGAAAATTCTTTGTACAACCTGATAACTCTGTGCATGTATGTCCCATAATGAGACACGTGCTTTTTTTGCCCCCTTTCGCCTCTGGCGTCTTTAGGTGGTTGAGTGCTATTATGTTGGGGGTCCGGTGGAGATCATAGAGGCGAGTGTTGGAAATTCCCTTGTAAATTTGATGAAGTTCAGAATGTTGGTCTGATTTTGTTTGAAATTCATTGTGAGCATTCTACTGAAGTACATACCCTATTGCAATTTTCCTTCTTCCAGCTGAAGCTACTGTCGGAAGTATTCAATGTGACCGCTCCTTGGGTCGGTTGATGGTGACACTGGTGACTGGGAAATGAGACTGAATCCTGTGAAAGTTCTTGTACAGCTGTTGGTGGATACCCAAGAACTTCTGGAAAGGTAGCATGGATATCGTACTGTAGGGGACCTTGAAATCACTGGTATTACGGTGGTCCTGCAGGGTCCTTTGACTTTACAGGAGTGTTACCATCTCCCCGGCAGGACAATAATCAGTTACTTTCTCCTTGCAGGGATATTCTCTTTATTCCAAACGTGGATTCTTCAGCAGAACCTCGTAGTCCAGTGTAAGTTTCCAATTACTTTTTGTGAATTCCTTTAACTAACTGTACTATCTTCTCAGGAACAAAATGTAGTGGTGGATGCAAAAGGTGGCGGACTATTTGGTGTTCCCCATGCTGATTACTGAACCCTATTGTTTCTGAGGTTAGTTTCAGAGTTCACCATATGTCAAAGTCTGAAACCTTGCAAACATATGGTAGGGTCCGATTCAAGTTGATAACATTGGTGTATACGTTTTTCTCATGGGGACGTCCGAAACTGAAAGCCAATGTGTTTTGGTTCATGTCTGGGATGACGGGGGGGGGATTTGTTAAAAAATGAAAATTTGTGAAAGTCAGTTTTGGACCAGTTTGGCCTTGTAAACACGATAACTTGACCCCATTTGGAGGTGTGAAGCTCATACTTAGTGTTTGGTGTTCCCCATGCTTACATGAACCGCTCTTGTTTTGAGTCGGGTCAGAGTCTCAGAGGTCAGCTGAGAGTCCCAGAATAAAAAAAAAAAAACTTGGAAGCCTTTTAGATATGATACGTCCGAACTGGTTGATCCATCAAGTAAATTTGATTGTATAACATGTCTTATGGAGAGTTAAGAAACCCCTATTTTTTTGGAATAGGTCAGGGGTGAATTTTAACAAAAAAAAGAAAAAAATTGTTGTTGACGAAGTTGTATTTGTGACATATAGGCTTGTGAACACAATAACTCAGAGCCCCAGCTCTAAGGATTAAGTCCTACCTCGGTGTGTGTATTTCCTATGATGAGTACATGACCCTATTGTTTTTGGGGTCAGGTTATAGTCCTCTGCAGTCACAGAGGTCAAATGTCTAAAAAAAAAATGTGTAGCCTGAACACGTTAAGTCCAGAATTTTTGGTCCAATCAAGTTGAAATCGGGTATATGTTTCTTATGGAGTACAGAAACTCTACTCTACTTGTTTGGTTTAGGTCAGGGCGAATCTGGTTTGGCAAAAGTAAACATATGATATGTGAATTTGTCTAATTTGATAATTAATGCGAAATTTCAAGTTGTCCAGATTTTCCCGAAACCTCTGTGAATACTGGTCTAAATCCAGATCCTGACACTCTTTAACAGAGATTCGAGGTCAATGGAGTCATTCAATGTTTCTAATTGGCAAAAATTTTTAATCTTTTATGCAAACAATCGTGAAGTCTGGTCTGGCCTTTTTCAGTTTGAAACCTTGTGGGTATGGGTTACCTTCAGTTCCAATTTTTTATCATGGATTCCGGGTCACTGTAGGTCATTCAACATACGTCTATTTGCGAATGATTCATTTATTTATTTCAAGTTGCCGGATTCCCATGAACACCTTGTAAGGTATGACTATACACGTTTTACCCTCTAACATATGGTTGACACTTAGACTAGTTATATCAGGTTTTTGTCTATTTTGGCAGTGAGTCATCCACCACGCTTCTCCAAATTTCCACATTAGGTTTTGTTAGGAGCTTTTTTTTTTTTTCTGTTGTATGGCTCTCTGAAGTTGGTGATGGTTATCTATACCTTTCTTCGTTCAGTCCACGGTCCTCAAATTTTTTACACTGATTGACTTGAGTCACTGGGGGTTTATTTTGTGCTTTGGTATAATTGTGCTTCTCTGTCATTCTACCTCCCTTTTTCAGTTGGTTGGAATTTCCCTCCTCCGTGACTTGAAATTCTTCTTGCACAAAAATCACAACACCACACACTTGGTCCTCTGGTTATTTGAAATGAAAAATGGGCAATATACTTTGAATATATGTCTCATTTGCATAGTCCCCCGGACAATTTCAGTCAATATTTCCACAATAATATTTTTTTTGTAACTGGTCAACCATTCCTATGAAGTTGAAATTGTTCCGTGGTATTAAGCTGTTTCTGTTTAAATGCAAATACAAAAATCTGGAATCAACACATGGACTCCTTGTAATTGTTTGCATTGTGACTGATAGAAGTAAACAATGATCGTGCAACCGGCGGGTTACTGTGGGTGATCACCTTGTACCTCTTTAAACATCTTTTTGAAAGCAAGTTTCTTTTTTAGGCAGGAATTTACAAAATATATGGAATGTCTCAATTTTCAAAAAAAGAGTGGAGGGTAACAATCAAAATGTCTATCTACTTGGCCTATTAGGCTGTCCTAAGCTTGGAGGCTAGTTGGCTAAATGGAAACTGGTAAAGTTAATAGTCAGTAAAGTTTAGTCCCCAAACTGACTGTGGGTTCAGTGGGTTACACACACTCCCTGTAACAGACATTTTTACATTGTGAGTATTCGTCCCTCTGTTTAGGACTGTAGTTAACGCCTCCATAGGCCAAGGGCCTACTGAAGGGCCCGACTATTTCTTTTGGGTTGACATCCTCAGGGTATGCCTATAGGGTTCGACCTACGGCTTTCTAGAAGTTTTGGCTACAAACCCGTTTCGCCAATACCATTTTCAGCTATCGCCTGTACATACCATATACGTTTTGGCCAACACCCTGGATGTTTTGCCGCCTGCCTAAAAGCAACCAACAAACCCCTATTAGTCATGCCATAATACCGGCGCTAATGCCATACTGTGTGACCTTCTAACCATAGAACTTTTCAAGATTCTCGATACACGCCTCTAATAAGCCGTGAATTTTTGCCCAAAGAGGTATTACAGGCTTGTTAAGACTTAACATTTTTTTTTTGTAGAACTTAGGTTGTATGAGTTGCTGAATAACAATCGTTGACCACAACGAGAATAGGTCAATGAATAAAGAAATAAACAGCAATTCACATTAAAGGTTCCCGTAAGTCATAATGCCCTGTTGATCCTTCTGATAGGAAATATTATTGACATTTGTTTGGGTTTGAGCTAATCACCATTTGTGCTGCTTCGTTTAAAACATTTTCTGATGTTGATTGTCCAATTCAACCAACTCACGCTTCGTTTAATTCTATCTGCTTTGGCACACCAGTCACTGATATGAGTGACGAATTTGGCTACATGATCCTCACTATTTAACCTAGGTGCAACTCTAACTCAGGTTGCCTATCCTGGAGTCTGCTGACTCAGTGTTACTGTCTTCTGTGGCTCCCCACACCTGAACGATAAGTGGTGAACGTACTATCGTATAGTAATTTTATGACCTCATTTCTTTTAACGCTAAGCAGGTTTATTAATTTATTTTGATAATTTAGGATGTTTTCCAGCACACATGGGCTTAATCTTCACATGTTTAAGAATTGTGGGCGCGTGTCTTGTATTCCTCTAGAGCCCACAAGCTAGAGGCTCCAAATTAAGTCTGACCGATAACATGTTCGGTCCGATGCTTTTATTGTTGTCGAGTGTGTTTTTGAGCCAGCTTTTATGACGCTAGTTTCCCACTGCTTCCTATTGTCTAATAATGTTTTATATTCTTTCTAGCTTCCTCAATGTTATTTTGGCGGCGTTTATACATAGTAGTCCGACAACACCTACACCTCGGTGGGTTTTTGCCCTGGTGTTGTTTGCTGGTCAAACGCCTTTATTCTTTGGACCTCACATACGCCCCTAATATGTAGGGTAGGGCCCTGACTACCCCACGCCTATCGTCCACCTCGTGGTAACTCTTGAGGGACGCGTTGCGCCATTGGTCATCTTCACTGTTTGTGCTGACGTCGATATTAAATTTTCGTGTGTTCGTTTTAGTGCCTTGATCGTCATCGCTCGTCACAACGTCAGCATACCTGGGCGGAGCATAGGCTCGCAAGTGTAAACTAGCCTTTGAATCAGTATAGTAGTAAATTGAGGTTGGAGCCATATAAAGTCATGCAGCGCATCAACGATAGGGGAGCTCATTCGAGTCATCGAGTGGATCGGCTGAAGGTCCAGATCAGTTAGGAGTATAGGTTAGGGAACCCAGTTAGGAAAAGAATATAATATGTAGGTGACATTTTCTAAGTCGTTAAATGCATTTTATTTTCGAACAACAGTATTTACAATCATCGAAATCAAGAGTCAATAAACGTTACAATCTACGTCCTCCTTTTTTCGTATCCATCGAGTTATTTTATGGGGGAAAGGAAATTCTTACAAATCATCATGGACAAATAATTATTTTTCCCTGAGAAGAGCGTGTCCCTCGCCCAGAACCCAGCGATTTCATCCAGAGGCAGCCTAAATGCTCTCTGGCTCACCCTTACCCTAGGGGGGGCACTACGAGGAAACACACGACATACGAACATGGCTAGATGACCTCTAGCACTTATCCTATGCCTAATAGGCCTCCTAATCAGTTCATAACTCGCTCCAACACCTAGTAGTAGCCTCTGGGCTATGAGTGATTTGACTTTGGGCAATCACCACGCACTGCTCGAGCTCCTGATATTACAATGCTGTGCCATATATTTTTGACCATGCACACCCATCTGCAGACTACGTTTCTGACCCTATCACTGGGGCACTCATAATTATGACAAGGGAAGAGTGGGGGAGGGATTCTGACCCATCATAGACATCCTTAGCTGTCACCCCCCTCCTGGGATATAAGGATCTGAATGCAGATTGTGCAATTTTTAATGGTGAAAATAGTTTTACTGCATGTACAACTATTTGGTATTCCAGTGGGCTCTTATGAGTATATGGGCAACTTTTAACAATGTGATTTTTCATACCATAATCTACCAGAGTTACCTGATCGAGTCATGTGATGGGGAGGCTGTTACAACCTGACGTGTGACTGTACTGCAGTACCACGGTGGAGGATGGTGACTACACACACTATGGAAATGGTCTCAATTAATGTGACAACCGTTACAGTAACACTTGTCACTCTCTGACTAATTTTGCGACTATCGCAACCAATTTTCCGCCTGCCGAGCACTAATGATATTGGAACCATGATGTTGCTTATAATCCTGGTTTTCACATATGCGATCAAGTAAGTAGCCAAACTTTTTTGGAATGACAAATTGGATGGTTTTACCTCTCAAATTATTTTTAAGTCACCGTATTCCTTCCCGTTAAGCCCCATCTCCCATAATCGCCCTCCCACCTTTTTTGCAACAATGGTCGCTACCGAACTAGCCTTATAACCTGTGGGCCGTCGCTGGTGAATTTCCGTGTTCGTTATTCTCGCTACACTGGACACACAAACCCACAAACATGAAAAAAAACTCTTGTGTCACGTAAATGTTCCTGTAAGTCAGAATTTCGTCATTTTAGCGATACGATTGGTGTCGGCCGATCGTAAGTGCCCTCTCTAAAATTTTGTCAATCGCCCTGGCGTTAACGAAGGACTACTGTATATAATAGGGAATCCTCAGAGGTCATTTAGCCTAGATATAAGATTAAAATTCAACTGTTGCAAAAATAGAGGAATGCCATGTCTCATTGGGAGATGCATGTTGTTTGAGCTATTCTGCTCATCTCATGAGATCTCTGGAACTCTCGATAAGTTTGAGATGCTTGACGATGAAGTTGAAATTTCGTGTGTAGCTCTCTATCAAAAGTATGGCGCCATTGTTTTGTTCAAGAGAAATGTCATTATTTGGAGTGAAGTAATTCTAGGAACATATGAATTTTGCTCGTAAGATAGTGCGTGATATCCCATCTGTTCTTTGTTGTGGGCAAGTTTTTAGCTCAACCAGCTATGTGGTTGAGCTAACTGTGTATACCAATGCCTTCTATCTGTCTGTCCGTCTATCTATCTGTCCTGTCTATCTGTCTGTCTGTCTGTCTGTCTGTTTGTCGGTCCGTCGTCCCGTCCTCCATCCATCCATCCATGGTACTGGCGTACCTCGTGTAACATATGGTCACAATTCAAACATCCTGGTCGCAACGTGTCGATATGTGATAACTGTGCGACAATATTTTAAACAACCCTTTTGTAACTATGACCCGCTAAAATGGCAGAGTTACGTACAGACGTGGACGACAGAGGACACTTTATTACTACTTTCTTTCTCGTCACATCCTGTATGAAATAGTACTTAGGTGATTATCAAATTAATTGATGTCCAACTAATTGACAACTAATACACAGCCTGACACCCATCATGTTATAGTGCATTTTTCAGTTTGTGGTGTTTACTATGACACCAACAAGCACCTTATTATTTCGTTCTCTCATAATAGGCTTTTCATAGCAAATAATGAACACTTTAAGGAGAAATTTCTAATTAAGATTAATTTGTATGCCATTTGATCAGAATAAGACTTTTTCAATATTTGTTAGGTTTTACGTGTTACGTTCAAACATTGACGGACAATTGACCAGATGTTTACAAACGTAAGTTTGACGGACACGAGAAAAGCTTGTAAAGCGACTCATGGCACCGATATCAATGGTGTGATATATCGAATCCAGCATTTCTACTCTACACTTTTTTGGAGACGTCTGATGTTACCTTTAGAATTAATCAACAAGACGTACCTGGTTTGTGAAATCTACTAGCACAGTTCTTACCCAATACACCTTATGAAGACGCCTTCTCTCCGCCTGCCCCGGCTACTAATCCTGACAATTTCACCACCCACACTGCAACCCCTCCCTCCCAGATTTTCCGGATAGCAATTTAGAGCGATCTGAAACAAGGGTGTTGCGCTACCCTCTTTAGGAGCGTAGCGCAATTAGAGGACTATAAAGACTACCTGAAAATGAACCGGTCTCCCAACAAGAACCCGTGGAACGCCGCGCAACACGCGTTGTGGAACCACTCCCCCCCACACAAAAAAAAAACACACAACACAAAAACAAGCCTAACGTAGGCTAGAATGCTAGGCTCTGCTAGCGCAACCACGCTCAAACTAAGAAAACAACAATTGAAAAATGAACATTTCATAACAAGGGTACTCATCCAATCTTTTTTGGAAGGAACACTTCTTTCCTTCTCTGCTTCACTTGAATGGTGGTGAGTTATTAAGTAAAAACACGCACGGAACTCTTTGAATAAATTTCAAGCCACACTTAAGCCGCTAAGTTGGAGTGTGGCAAATTGGGAGATGCGGGTTGCCCAGTTTTGGGTGGTGAAATTGCCATATTGTTAGCCGTGGCAGTCGGAGAGAAGGCGTCCTTCATAATGTGTATTGGTAAGTAGGAGAGCGTATATTTCCGGTATTCCAGTACGGTTGGTTTAGCTCAAACCAGCTATGCTGGTTGAGCTATTGATCTGTGCATGTACTCTATCTATCGCTCTAGCTATCTATCTATCTATCTATCTATCTATCTATCTATCTATCAGCTATCTATCTATCTATCCAGTGTGTTTAACAATTGCCTTTTTGGCCCCCCACACAGGTCATTGCTGTGTGGATGTCTGACCAAACTTGGACACAATGTTTATTGACCCATGGACAAATGTTTTGACTTTGTGAAGTCAGGTCAAAGTCATTTAACGGGGCAGTATAGGCCATTATGTGTAAAATTTCAAAATGTATCTCCTCCTACAAATTTGGCACACAGTGCTGATGTCCGTCATAGTGATGGTCAACAGCCGTACCTTTCGGGGTGTTCAGGAATTTTCGTTCCAAGGTTCCCTCGGGCCAAGGTCCATTTCATGGAATTTCACACAAAGTACTTGAAATGCAGCTATCTCCTCCCACAAATGCCATTGAATTTTCTTCAAAGTTCATGTATGGTCTTGGGTGGAGGGCCTAGGGGGGGTTCAGGGAATTTTGGGCTCAGCCCAGTTTTGAGCCCTAGGTAGTCCTTATATGATCCGCAAAATCTTGTACCCTCCTCACAAATTTTGGTTGCACGTGCTTAGTTCGTCATAATGTGGTCCTAATATCGGTACCTTCAGGGTGCCAGGGATTGGTCCCGATGCCCTGGGTGCCCCTGATGCCCGTCCTGTGGAATTCCACAAATTCTTCTCCTCTTACGAATTTTCAGTGCACAAGTGCGGAATTCAGTCAGTAATGATGGTCTAACAGCCGTACCTCTCGCTTTGGGGTGTTCCGGATTTTTTTGTCTAAGGTCCCACTTGCCCGTGGGCCCATTTTATAAATTTCATTTCACACACTGTATACTTGACTGCATCTCCTCCAACAAGATTGAATGGATGATCTGCCAGAGTTACAAGTATGGTCCTTGGGTGAGAGGCCATTGGGGTTGTGCGTGATTTGGGCTCAAGGTCCAGGTTGGGCCCTAGGGCCCATCATATGAAATATTGCAAAATCTTGTATCTCCTACGAACTTTGGTGCACAGTGCTTTTGTTCATTCCATATGGTGGTCCAATTCCATACCTCATGGTGCCCAAGAATTTAGGTCCCAGGCCCAGTGTGGCAGGGTCCGTCATGTGGAACACTCAAAATGCTCTCCTCTTAAAAATTTTGTTGCACAGTGTTGACATCCGGTCATAGTTAGGTCAAACAAGCCGTACCTTTGGGGTGTTCAGGATTTTGGTTCCAAGGTCCTACTTGGGCTTGTGGGCCCATTTTATGTATTTCAACACAATGGTACTTAAAAAAGCATCTCCTCCACAAGCTTTGCTTGATTTTCTTCAAAGTTACATGAACAGTCCTTGGGTGGAGGGCCATTGGAGGTGTTTGGGAATTTTGAGCCAAGGGCCCAATATATGCATACTGCAAATCTTGTATCCCCTACCAATTCTGTGTCACAGTGCTGATGTTCATTAAATATGGTCGATAGCTGTACCGTTCAGGGTCCCAGGGATTTAGGACCCCTGGCCCAGTGTCACTGTTGGCCCTGCTGACCCATTGTGTGGAACTTTAATTGACTGCTAAGGCTAAAGACATCTTTGGCATATGAGATCATGGTGAAAAAGTCATAAAGTCACAATAGTGCATTATTGTACATTCATCTCGTACATTTGTGCAGTTTGCTAACAGCACCATTGGTGCTTCTAGTTTCTGATGTTTGGCAACCGTAACACTAGTTTGACGACACAAATTTGTAATTGAAAATTTCTGATTAACTCTCTGACCTAGAAGTAGATAACTTTTTTTCCTGAAGTAATAAAGGGTCCTGATTAGTCATGTGCCCACAGCAGAATACCATTGTGATAAGATGAAAATTCTAGAGGATTCTAAATATGGTAAAAAATTGTAAGGGAAATTTTGTTCGTAACACCATTTTGATACATGTTTGAATCATATCTTCAAATCACAAATGAAGTCCCCATTTTTAGGTGATAACTAAATGCAAGGTCCATATTTCTCAACAAATAGCAGCAGTGTCAAAATATGAGCTAGATAAATCTCACACTGCAAAGATGACATGTTTGGCATGTTACTTTTGGGGACTTTAGGGGCTAAATATGAAGTTTAAAATACAATAAATTGTCATACTTTGACCTTTTTACTGATGATTCGTGGTTTTTGTTGTCTCGCGGAATGAAAGTCAGGGAAGAGACTTGGTAGAAGATATGCAAGAAACGTATGTGCTCCAGTGATTGTAGTTTGGGAGTAGGGACTTGGATGCACAGGTCGATGTTTTTTTTTTTTAAACTGATTTAGATTTTCAGCACTGAAACTGCCTAAATAAGTGGTATTATTTGCATTACGTATGCAAAGTTTTACAAGTTTTTCGGATTTTCACAAAAACGTGGTGGAAGTGGTCTGACATGGTTCCCGAGAAATTCAAAAGGTAGTGGGGGTTACTGGAGGTCATTTAATGTGTATAATTTGCACGATTTATGCAATTTTGAAAGTTCGTTGGATTGGAATGTGGGCAGCCCACCAAAGAAGAAGAGAAGAAGAAGACGAAAAGATTTCACAAAACTTGGTAGAGTGATTCCACTTTGACCCTGATCTCTTTTTAAAGGTTACAAGCTGGGGGTCAGTGAGGTCATTGTATGTGCCTAATTTGCATAATTCATTACATTCCAATTTACAACTTGAAGAAGAATTTCGGCCAAACTCAGTAGGTATTGGTTGTGAACATTTTCTGAGACTGAATGGTTGCTGTTTTCATGCATGAATTGATGAATTCCATCAAGAATAGCTCCTGTTAGAATAAAGCACTGAGGAGGAACGAGTAAACCATAGCTTCTGTGACAATTTTACTGCTGTTTATAAGGGACAAAAGCGGAACCCGCTCTTTACCCACGATTTGCTTGGTTGATTAGGACTAACAAAATACTGTAAAAATTGTTTCTTCATCTCTTCTTAACTGGGGACGCGTGCCCAGGAAAATTGAGTCTATTGACTGTGGTTGCTATTACAGTCAATTATACTGTCAATGGGCAATTAATAGACAAATGCGGAGGTGTTCACAAAGATATTGTGGGACTTCCTTGACTGCTGCATGGGAAGGGGTTGGTGTGGGGATGGGGGGGGTGTTTGCTGCAGTCAGGGGAGTGGGGGGCGGATGGCATCAACCATATAAGCAGGCGGAGAGGACGAAAGACCGGGGGGAGCTGCAAAGTGAGAAAAGTAGCTCCCGGGTATATGGTTTCTGGAGGACCGGGAGCTATTTTTCCAACACCGGGAGCAAATACCGACATAATAAAAATAGCATACCTGATTACCTTGGATGGCCAATCCCTCAACAAGCTTTCATGAAGTTGAGAAAGAGAATGCAAAGTTGGGATAGGAGTCAAGACCTTTAGGGATCCCGCATGACATCAATCTTGCTCTTGCAAATGTTGACCTGATACCTCAAACAACTAATATTCTGCCCAAAGTAAAGAGCGTAGGGTCGATCATCATCAACCACATCACCCCAGCAATCACTAGCAAGTAATAGATCTGTTATTGATAGGTTTATTGCCAATAGGCTGTGCCAGCGGCCAATTTTTTAGAAGGAATGGCGAGAGCTGTTTTATCGTGATGGAGATAACCTCACTGAATTTCAGATCCTGTTAGTTATCACATGCGGGATAGTTTCTCTTTAGTAATAACAATTTTTAAATAGACATGTGCAGGCGGGTATAACCGCCGACGTGTATTCATCGCAGAAATGAGCCTTTGTCGACCTCGTTCGAAGAAAAGAGGAAAGCACACCTGGCGTTATCCATTGACCTCTGGGGACCAACTGTAATTCACATTCTCCAAGTTTAGTTCGAATCTGAAAAAGTTAGAAAAATCTACGATAAAACGCAAATTTGAACTACCCCCGGTGCCGCTTGAAATTACTGTCAGGTTTTTCGAGACCCACTTTGTCCCCACTCATCAGGTTTCATGTAAACATCAGACAAACTCTGTATTTCCGCAAAAAACAACAAATTTGCCTACGGTGACCTTGAATCACCGTCATGTTTTTTCGGGACATTGTTGTCCCCCACCCACCAAGTTTCATTAAATGGACCAACTCTGTTTTTTGTTCAAAACCCGCAAAATAGGGGCAGCAAACATGCAGTGCTGATGCCCACTTTCGAACTCATCCGAGATTTTGCTAGACGGGGGGACAATGGAACCGAGTTTCAGATCGATCGGCTGAAGCGTTGTTTAAGAGTTGCGCTAACGCCTTAAATTGTCCGGAGCGGGCGGGAAGACGCGCGGCTACACCCACAAAACCAAATATTCTCCGAACACTTTCAGTGTTCGGGGGAGATAATTAAAAGGACTATTTAGCAACAATATTCAGTCTATGCAAAAAAATGTGACGATTATAGGCTACCAACGCGTTAATAAATTCCAATAATCGTACGATGAAATTTGAAAATTAGTAAATAAACCAATTGTCTGTTTCTGTTGTCAACCAAAAATAATGTCAAACACAGGTGCGGTCACATCAGGGCCTGTACTTACTAGAGCACTTTGCTAATAATAGTCAAGTAATTATACACGGGTCGTGCCAAATTCTCTCCGTAAAAAATGCAAAACGTTTTGAACGCCGGCAGTAACTAGCGCCCCAAAGACTTCATTGTGCGCAAAAGGCAGATTTCAGGAGAGGAAAAGTTTACTTTCGAACCATATATTTACATCTTTGTATCATGTATCAGTATCTATTATTAATCAGAAGTTGAAAAAAACGTTTCAAAAAAGTTTTGCTTACCATGACGGTATAAGGGACAGCCCGAGCTGGACTATTGTGGCGGTGGCTTGCCCGTGTTGAGAATGCTGAGAACACTCAACCCACAGTTCCGCGTACGTGATCATTCCCGTAATTCATAGATCGTGGGACTAACTGACCAACGTTAGTTACGTGGTTGTTTCCATTACAGAAGTATTCCATTTCAAATAAAATTATTTCCTCTTACATTAACCTGGGAAAATTGTGACGAACAAAAAGCTTGCGTGGGATCCCCCTCACCAGCCCTGAGGATATCGCCAAATCAAATCAATTCAAATTGCCGTAATTTTTTTCCGAAATTTGAGGCCAACTAAACAACTGTATTTCCTATAACCCCTCACATGGGAATTTTCTGCAAGATAGACATCAACGTTCAGCGACATCGACGCGATCGATGTTCGGCAGTGTAGCGTGAGGAGTCATTGGTTAGTTTAAACATGTGAGATTTACAGTGCTTCGATTATTTTGGCGGTCAACATTTTCTATCCAGCATCACAGTGGTACCAACAACCATCTACCAGTTCCGCGAAATAAGGCTTTTCAGTACGACTGCAAGTCCTTGGTAATTGGCATTGCATTGCGTATAATTGTGGTCGCGGGCTGTAGCGTAACAGAGTATATTATTATTCACTGCTCTGCTCTTGAACACTGTAAAATGAGGCATCGGCCCCCGCGGCGGGCGCTGCATGCTGAATATCACAAGCGCCCGGCGTAGCCAATTCCGTTGGAGCCGGGCGCGAAACATTGTGACCGGGATGTAAAATCGCCCGGAAAAGCCCGCTTTAATATAAGCTTGGATGGCATGGTCTTGCGGCTTGGAAAATAAAAGGCAATGGATAATGAAGGAAATTTTTATCTTAAAAGGCAAAGAAGCCCGGGCTGCTACGGGGATTTAGAACATTCAAGTTGGATTTGGGTCAGCACTCCAGGGGATCCACAGGGACGAGCTATCCTGGTTCAGATCTCCATGTCCCGGATGGTGCTGGAGCCGGCACGAGCCGGGGGTTCCGCTGCCCATTCCCTGTCCGCCTGCCGCGGAACCGGGAAAACACGGGGATCAGACAGCCGCACCGCGGCAGTCAGACCGTTCCGTTTGACTTCCCATGGTGGCGCTGGAGCCAAATCAGCCTGAAACTCAGCTTCCTTGTTCTGGTCCGACCGTCTCGATCTACCGGAACCGAGCCGGCGGCTGCACAGCTGCAGCAGCTGGTTCCAGCTAAGCAGGCACCGGTCGCTGAGATCCGAGTGGCGTCTGGCCCACAGACCCTACGGGCACCCAGTTTGGTGGCTCGGTACCGGGAAATGACTGACATCCGGGACGATGCGCCGCCATAGAACTCCAGCGCCCGGTAAGCAAACCTCCGCAGTCGACTCTGGGGAGAGCAGCGACTCTGGCCAGTCGGCCAGAGCCGTGGGTCCGCCGTTGCACACGACCGGAAGAACCACACCGGTCCGGTGCCTTGTCTCTGCGACTCTGGGCAAGATTTCCTGCCGGAAGCAGTCACATTGGTACCGGGGTTTGTGGGGAGGCCCCTAATTAGTCCAAGTTTGCGATTGCCAGGGTGTTGTGGTACTAAATAGCTCCGAGATTATTGATGGATTGACTTTTCATTGCCCAGGTGTTATTTACGTGGACGCCTATTCATCATGCTCGCGTCCACCTGTTAGTAGGCCTGCTAATCTACTTAATTAGCGCTGCTGACTAATCAACCCAATTAGCACAGAGATTATTGATTACCGCCTCTGCTGACTAATCATTGCCCGCTTATAGACTCTATAAAGAGACAGGCCAACTTGGGCACTGGTCCGGCAGCAGTCTCGACAGCATCGGTCACACCTTCCAGGAGCGTTTCCGGGAGTTTGCCGGGACCCATAGAGGACCGCCCGGTGCCTCTAAGCTCGAAACACGGAGCCCCGTGATCCGTCCCGGTGGAGCCCCGGAGTGTTGGAGACAAACGCAATCGCAAGCGAGGATAGTTTCCCTCTTTCCAGACCACTCGCCTCGGTCCCGGAAGGCAGTCCAGCTGCCGGATACATGTCGTTCTATCGTACGTAACCCAATACACTAATGATAATAAAACTCCATGTATTCTAAGCTGTACGTCACTAGCTCACACGCTCCTGAGTTGCCTTACCTTTCGATGGCTATAGCCCAGGAACACGTGCTCAGCACCTACAATTTACTAACATTCAATATGCTCCCAGTTCCCGCGGTAAATATACAGTGCGCTACACAGCAGACTCCGGACTGTAATCACTGTACAATTGTGCTGCATGGGGTAAATATAACCCAGTTCTATCTATAGGTGCGCATAGCTCAACCCCACGAACAGTTTTGGGGAACAGACGAGGTTCCCCCCATGGCAACATAATTACTGCTTATTTTGAAACCGTCACTCAATATTTGAAAACGCATTCAGTTTCAACCCATCTTTCCGGATGTTTACTGTTGATAGGTATGGGGAATCTGTAGAGTTTTGTGTTGACAGGATGTCATCATTTTTCCAGTAGGGGATTTTCGAAAGCATCTTCCTGCACAACTGTTTTTTCACCGTCCATACTGGTGCCGCCATTTCCATCAGGGACTTTTGACACAATATCATTACTCATCCCATAACTGTAACTCGACTGGGTTGTTCACTAGGGCCTACAATTCTTCGAATGAAGTAAACAAAACGTTTGGGGGGAATTCGCAAACGTCGGGACTTCCCTCATGACCGTGGTCCTGTATAGGGTTATCTCGAGGTGTCCCCCTATTGATGTATTACAGGCAACCCATAGAACTGCCCAAAGACATTCAAGACCGCACATGGGTCCTGGTTTTTCGCGATGGAGGAATAATAATTGAAATCCTATCAATTAGGTAGTTGTTGGCATAAAGCCATCTGCTAAGGGTCTAGCAGTGATTTCTGGCGTTTACGGCTAAATTTAGGCCGAGCCTCGCTTCGGTTTTCCTGCTGAAATTAGTGTGTTTTTTGTTGTCATGTGGGCCTGACGTAAAATGCCTGGCAAGATAGGAACAGTGTGTTCGTAGTTCTGCCTGCGTACAGTGTGACGGGAGGCATGCATAGGCCTGGTTTGCCATAGGTTACGCTGCCAATGTAGCGGGGCCTCATTACTTGATGGGGCCAGTACGCATTCGGCGATCGTAACAGTTACCAAAATACCTTTTACCTATTGGGACTAGGCAGGTATGCAGTGTAGTATATGGTGGCCGCGAGTTTTGGCCTCATAGCGGAGGCGCGGCGTGGGAGAGAAAAACTCACCCCACGGTCAAAGGTCATGATAGCCCAATGGGCCATTGTGTAGAAACTTTGTATCTCCTTTCACATATGAAGTATTTTTCATGATGCTATTAACTCATTTCATCCAGTCAGTATAACTGAGATCAATGCACAACTCCAAATACACACATCAACCAGTTTACTACATAATTGAAAATTTGTCCATTTTTGGCCAACTGATACTTTTAACCTTTTTTAATTAACCCCTTTTACCACTAACGTTGGCAGTACAACCACCTACTAGCCTCAGGATCTGGCATATTCTTGTCCTTGGTGCCGCAACCCCGTCATTTTCCATCATGCCAGCCTTCCTAAACTTCCCTGAAACGGAATCGAAAGAGCTGACTAGTTTTTTGGCTTTTTGGGGACCGTTTTTTTTGCGGACTTTTTCATGGTGTAGGTGTTAGAAGGTTTTTTTCTGATGATTGTGGGACTTTTTGGAGTTATAGTGACCTCGTAGAGTGACAAAATAGTCCCGACTTTTGGTTTGGTTTTTTCCAGAGCTCGTACGTTATTTAGTCCTATCCACATAGCCTAACAGTTCGAGCATAGGAAGTCCATTTACTGGGTTTTTGGCATTAGAGACCTTCATTGACCGACCAACGAGGATTAGGGTCATCCTTTGTCCCCAGCGGGACCTGCCGGGACAAGGCAGGCGACGGCCAACGGAGGATTACGTTAGCCTTAAGGTGCGTGCATACCGTGAGCGAGCCGAGCCTGAGCGTTCAGTGTCCTCTCAATCACGCGCTCACCGAGCGTCTTGGCTTTTGACACGGCGAGCCAAGTTTTAGAGCGTTTTGGTATATATCGCAATCAGGGGCGGTGGCCACAGGGGGGGGGGGGGGGGGGTGGCAGGGAGGGTGGCTGCCCCCCTATGGTTTTGGGGCCGACAAAAAAACAATTGCAGAATGTGTTAAAATGCCCCATTTTCGTCGGGCTTGTGGTGAAGTGTCCGAATCGTTATCCACAAGGCAAGCTAATTTATGAGGATCACTTAGCGATTTATCACTCTACGTAACTGGTGTGATCAAAGCATAGATTGAATGAAGTGGCAGTTCTTTGATCGGACGACCAACATCATCGACCATCAACAATTGTAAAAAAAAAAAATCTCCTTTTTTCGGGGTATATTTGTGGGTAAAGAGTGCATTCTGCATACAGGCCTTTAATATTGTCAATTGCATCCCTCCCCTACTCACTGTACAAGGTGGTCATT
>JAODTK010003098.1:340000-358490 GCA_026419785.1 Sclerodactyla briareus | reverse complement strand
CCAATAAGAGTGCCGTGGCAAAACCCGATGGAATTCTCAGCTATTCCTAGTCTACTTACCACGGGTGCGCCCAAAAAGGGGAGGCCTTAACAAAACTACAAAACGAAACTTTGAGGCAGCAGCGGCGGCTACAGGAGGCTGGCTGTGGTGCCTGGAAAGGGAGGGTCGCTTACAGAGACTGCAACGCCACGTGTCACTTAGATCTAATCTCATTCCCCCGCCTCACTCTCTCTCCCTTCTCAGAATTGCCTGATAGGGTACATTTCAAAACCACTAGGCAGAAGAAACGAAATAAAAGTGTGGAACAGGAAAATTGATGCGGCAAAAATGTTGATGGATGTCATGCAGGGGGGCAGTGCCCCATCAAGTGAGTATAGTGTCAGGGAAGCAGGTGCTGCAGGAAATCGACCCACTCCCATGGGCAAAGCCAAGGTGCCGCGCTGCTTTGAGGATCTTCTGTCTTAGACTACCTTCTGGAGGGCTATGTTTTTGGGGGTTTCAGGATATTCAATCTTCGGTCTTCTTCTCCTAAGTTCTTTTAGGCACACCATCCTGCCACACCGTGCCAGCAGTGCCGATTTTTTCTTCAAATGTATACTTACCGAGCAGAGGATCAATCCTATCCAGGGCCCTTTGGTTAACAGGGTGCGGACCGATTGCTGCACCTAATTGTCAGCGGCGAATATACTTCAGAAGCTAAATCATTCGGAAAGGAAATTTTGGGGAAGATTAGCCCCCCCAATGATTGTAATGTAGTAAGTTGTTGGCGGCAACAAGAAAAAATGGAGTCAAAATCTTAGTGAAAACCATACACTCTATAGTGTACAGGCAAAGGCGTCATGTAATGTTGATACTATATATATATATAATTTCTTCTTTGGTAGGCATTTAAGACTAAATGCGGGTGGGCTTTATCTCAGTGGGACAGGACTTGATGAGATTCTTGAAAGTATGGTTTTTGTTGAAATGCTAGCAAGCCACTGCTACAACATAATAGGTTGCCCTAGACTTTGAGGTCGAGAATCAAACAAAGGCATTGTTTTCAGAGCGCTGTTGCCGAAAGTAGTGACATAATCAGTCAGAATTTTAAGTCTGAACAGGCTGCAAGGGGAGTGTAGGCTATATATAACATGTAAAAACAATCCACAATTTATCTATCAAAACTGGAGCAGAGTGGGTTAAGCATGTTGCTGTAAAGCGTAACTGTTTCAAGCACTTCTTAGTTACGGCTCTTTTTGCTGCCTTCTCGTACTCCGTTATCAGTCAGTAGTTGTAAAATGGTAATTTCCTTACCAAATTGTCTGAACTATGGAAGCATCTCGCTGCAACTTCAAGGAACTTTGCTGAGCAGGCTGGGAGTCAAGGCCTCTAGAAAACACTAAAAACAAGAAAGACTGCTTTTTCAGCATTCTAGTGATCCTTTTTATATTAGGTTGATTGTAGATATTAGATAACACACATTTTCGGGAATTATAAAATACAGGAAATGCAAATAAATTATTCATAATTGTTATGATTTCTTGACAGTTTATTTTAAAATCCTTCTCAGAGATGAGATATCAATAAAATATACAGATACATGCATGAGTTATACATATTAAAGATGGATTTGTCGTTGCTAGCGTCCAGCGAACAGCGGCGGCGAATTGTGGCATGACGTCACGAAAAAAGATCGTTAATGGGGGCTTATATGTAAAAATTTGTGAAGCGTTACTCTTTCTACCTTATTATCATATCAATGTATTGCGACGAGAAAAAATGCGTGGATATACCATTTGGTTTCAATTTATCCAATTGCTGGATGCAGTATATTGTTTACGAGATCTATTTAAATTGCCGACAAATCCATCTTTAAAGAATAGGATTAGCATGGTGAGTGGTTACCAGTGACTATAATAAACAACCACTAGAACAATACGGTGGGCATTTCACTGCATGAATTATACAGGGGAGAAGAAATTACTATGGAAGAAATTGAGAGGTTAAGTCTAGTACTATCAATTTGCATTATTAGATGTTAATGGGGGGGGCTAAGTAGATGTAAAATAATAATCTTGGAATTTTTTATCAGAAAATCCTATGCTAATTTGCGAGTCCTTCGGAAATTTTTTCCTATTAGCAAAAAGTCATTTTCTTAATACTGTTGAATGTGTCAAAAAGGAAAATGGTCATTCCTCAAAAAACACCAAAAAACAAGCGCCTATATGCTAATAACCTATCCATACCACAGAAAACAAATTTGCAAATTGTTTCTACCTTTGATCCTTGTGATTTGTTCTGTGATGATTCTGCCAGGTGATGGCATTTATGAATTTAATGGTGTAACATTATGAGTGTGTTGATCAAAACAAAAATATGGGGAAAAGCGCAGCCAGTCAAACCGGTGTCCATAGAGGTAATCGAAGAGAACCCTTTTTGCTGCAGTATCTGAACTACACTAAGATGTGAAATATAGCGGATGCAAGTGCCTGGAGCATGAGGAGGCTGGACTTGTGTGGAGCAAGCATATTCTTCGAACACATTTCTCTGTTGTAATACATACTGACCCACAAACAACATCAAGGTTTGACCAGTCCAACTATATCATCCTGAAACTAGTTCAAGTAGGCCTGATACCTACTGTATAATATGGTAAACAGCACGCTACCATTGTCAACAATACGATCAGCTTTTTCACTAACCTACCGGCGAAAACTAAACCCCGGCCTTTTCTGTCGCAGGTGTTCGTTCTGCAGTTGGCCTGAGCAGCAGAGGCACTTACTGTTTCGAATAAGCAAAAAGTTTTCAGTCACGGTGCCGATTATCTGCTTCACCACCTGAGTTAGTCTAGTACTCGTAGCACAGGCAGGCAGTTGCACATACGCCTGTGTAGTGCGGCCTGCTTACATACTCACTGCGTACTGGTATGTAGTGCAAATCGCGCGAGAACAGGTTTTTGTCATTTAAATAATTTCACTCTCAATTTTTTGACGTTCAAAAGCTTACTATCGTATTCCTTGGTTTTTTTCCATATTTTTCAAGCAGAATGTATTGTCTATTTAATACGAGTTTCCCGAAATTAACGATGCCAAAATTGACCCGTCGTCGCCTAACGTACCAGTCAATGGTTATTACACGGAGGCTTCGATCTTTTGGGTTGCATCCTAGCATTCAACGCGCGTTCCAATTGGCTCCAAAGTACAGAGGGCTCTTTTATCAAATATGTCTGTGTTAAGACCCCTCAGCGACTTCGTTCCCTTATCGAGTGCATTGACAGTAGGTAAGGGGCCGTAATATATGCACGACGGAAATTGAAATGAGGAATACTTCTGGCGATCTACGAAAACAGGCATTTTTCATTCCTTGACGAGTCAGGGCAATCTAGCAGTCATGACATACAGTATGTGTTTTAGTGCGTGTGTGTACTTGTGTGTGGCACGCGCGCGAGCGTGTGTCTGTGACGTCCGCTTGTAAACAGGATACCACCCCATTTGGATGGGATGAAGCTCGTATTGGTATGTGTGCTCCCATGATTAGTACATGAACCCAATTGTTGGGGGTCAGGCAAGGGTCAGAATCTGAGGTCAAGAGAGGTCAAAGTTTGTAAACCTTGAAATTAGTGTGTTGCTAGCTTTTTATCAAGAGTTAGGAACCCTATTTGTGGGTGGCAAAATGGGAATTTGTCAGACGTATGTTGCCCATGAGCTGTACAATCTCCAATTTTTCCTGTGTTGACTATAGGTTGTCAACAAGAGTCAAGGTTATCAGGTAAGCTTTTTTGCTTTGCTGGTTTTGTCTTACCTACTTCAACAAAGAAGCGACGTTCGTCCTTATTCGGAGATTTAGAGTGAGCAGTATACTCAAAGGGACCCGATATGCCGGTTAACATTATATTCGTGCGTAGATGTGAACTGAAAGAGTGTCTTGTGGGTGGTGTGGGAAGGACAGATGATCATCCATCTCAGCGGGCTTCTTTGACTCACTTCAAATCCCATTGTTATTCAGTTGCAATACAACAATTCCAGTTCGCCCCTCAGATCCGTCGACAATTTTCGGCAGTCGGTGGCATCGTCGCTTTTTTCCTTGAAGACGCTGAATGAAGGTTTGCAAGGACGTCTTCAAGTGTGGCGTTTCATAACAAATTTCATTGGAGTTATAAACTTTGGAGACATATTTTAATTGAAGTGAAAAGATATTCAAGAATCGCCACACGTCCGCAATTTTAACTTTACAACACACAAAGAGAATCGCCAGTACCAACGGCTGTCGATTTTGAAACTAAATCAATAGGAGTAATTAAAAATAAAACGAGCCTGATACAGACTTCTACGATCATTGTAAATGTAACTATGCTGCAGATGCATTGCCAAGAAAACACATATGTTTGAAGCCGTTGTCCCTCGTGTCGTCCCTTGTCGTTGGTCCGTCGTATTGTATTCACTGTAACGCTATTTATTCAGGGGTGTCTGGCTCTTCAAGGGACGTTGTGAATGAGAAGGAAGAGTGTAGATAAATCTGTGCATGCTAGCATGACGATACACATACTTTGTTGATTCTTCGCGGAATGCAACTTTGAGGCCAACGACTTGACGTGATTCGCCTTGTGACATCACGGGGGGGGGGGGGGGAACCGCGGATCCCCTATAAAACTGTACGTTTGAAAAACCCTGTAAAGAACGAAACTCTAATATAGGAACCGAATAAAACAAAATATTAAAAATTATCTCATTATGAGTGAGTGAATACTCGAATGAACTGCAACTTATGTATAGAGTCCATGTGCGGCCTTTGAATCGTTTTCCCTTGATGTCATAGCTTCCTCGAATTCCTGAAAGTAAATGGAAATAAGTCGGCAAAACACGCCAGAAACTTCAAATTTGGAATTTGCGGTTTTGACATGACTCTTTCAACAGATGCGAGTGTGACGGAAACTATGTTACATGACATTACCTTCAAACCTATCGCCCATTATTTTCCTTCGAGGAGTTACAGTACCATTTAGATACAGAATGACTGGGAGAATCAACACTTTTTGGCGGAACAAATTTCTCCCCCACCACCCGACTATGTTTATGCCATGCCTCAGAAAGAGCTCATTTTAAAGACTGCTTGTGAAACTCTCCAAAGAACGCTTCTGGGATGATGTTTTCCTTTTCCCGGAAATGAGGCAAACTCGCCAGTAAGTTGGGCAGAATTGCCGTGAATTTGAGCAAAAGAAAAGACGAAGAAATCTATCACTAAGTGGTGCGGAATGATGGATAAACATACCACAAAAAGTGCAATTTTTCCCGTGCAGTGAAATTTACGAACGTTTTGAGATTCGGATGTCGGATATGTCTATAGTTTTCCATCTGTGAAATGTGACATAAAAACCACATTTAAGGTATGCAGAAGACGCTAATTGTGCCACGGCACCCAGACTGAGAAGTTGTGGCCCGCGCGCCACTGCGGACCAATTCCACTGACCCAGTAATTACGCTCGTTAATGGCGATTTACCGGCGTGGAAAACCGGGAATGAGGTGGTTCCATGCCCATAATGATAAATATTCTTGCACTGGCCATAAAGTGGTAAGCGCCACGTTTACTGTGTTATCGAGAGTGAGTGGCAATGGGATTTCCCCTATTTCGCAATACCGACAGAAAAAGAATATTGTCGTTGCACAGTGAAAACACAGTGCGTAGCAGTAGCGGTAAGGCCTATGGATTCTCTCCGCCTCATCCCCATCTCCCATATTACCCCAGTATTCCGTTTCATTCTGACGGACGCAAGATCTAGCATTGCTACCCACGGGCGATATCCATGGCGATTGGTGAATACAGTATCACAGAACAGAAAGTATGTACTATATGATCTAGCGTGTTAAACATTCGCACTGTGTACCCTAGTTGGATATATTGAAGTAACCATATGAAGGAAATAGCGTGTGTGTGGAGTAGAGTGAAACCAATGATCGCTCCCTTAGGCGATTGTACAGCGCGAATCTGGACCTGTTCACGTCAGGACACTTGGGTCGCAAACAAGGGTGAATCTGAACCTTCAGTAGTACTGAAGGACGGAAGGGGTCACGAAGTTAGGTAGGTGGTGAGAGTCTAGGTACGCCAATAAAACGCTTCAAAGACTCTCTAAACCACTGCAACTGTAAGGGGGGGGTATGGAATGTTGATGAATTACACTCTCCCCCTCAGAATAAAATAAAAACCGGAGCGCGACCACGGAGTGAAACGTGGGCCCTAGTTCTGTAATTCTATGTTGAGGTTGTCACTGACTCCTCTATTATCAGTGACATAATTTACCGACACCTGGGTCAGTCACCCCTCCATGTCGAGACCTTCTAGTGTCACAAAAAACCTGGACTCGAAACCACTGCTGGCGCTGCCCAGGGATTTGCCCCTCAGGATCAGGCCAGCTTGCGCGCGGCCTCGATCTTGATTAGGGTCTTGACACAATTAGGTGATCACTCTGCCATATGTTCATATTACTGTTGTAAACCCTGTGCAGCCACTTGTTGAGTCGAGCTGTGCCATCCAAGAAGTTGAGTCGAACACCAAAGCAAAACGTCATGTGTGGAGTCCCCAGGAACTACCCGGACCACAGTGGTGCGTCCATTGCGTTCAATGATTGAAAGCCGTCAAGACTACAGCCTAATAAACATTCAGGGAATACCCGCAATTATAGTGGTTTTCCCCGGAGTTGCTAGATCTCATCCGCCAATTCTAACCTGTTCACCTTACCCATTTGTAATACTCTAACAAGGAAAAAAAAAAAAGCAACACTGCGTAGTGATGCATAAATGGTTGTACTAATCTTCAAAATTTGGAGGGAAATCACTCAGCGCCCAGTCGTAGGCTTGTCAAGTTCGCATTGCGTTTGAGGAGGACACCATCATATGACAGTAGGGACGACTCAAAACAGTGTGTTTTGACCCCGAACAGACAAGAATCATACACTCCACATGACCAACTTCCATACGGTACTCCCAAACTATGAACCCTCACACATGCTTGCCATTAAATGGGATCACATTACAAGGCTCATTATGACATCTGTTGCCTAGAGTGACATTGGCCTAATGTCTTAGCAAATAGGAGATCTAATCACTATGGCCAATTTCTTTCCTTGTACAGTTATTTTTGGCGTTGAACAGGTTTCCAAGGTTTTGGGACATAGACTGCTGTTGACCTTTGGCGACTCTGGATTAATCCACGAAATAGGATCATGTACGGTACCTCGGTTGTATGGCAACCAATTCATACAATATGAGCTTGTGCATTATTCCGTTGCACAGGTATCAAAACTCACGAGTTTTCCAAACTTTTTAGACCTCCGTTTCCCCCCATAACATGTTAACCTACGTGCTATAGGGCGACTACCCCCCGCGACAATAACCCCCCGGACAATAACCCCTCGGACAACTACCCCGAGGACAACAACCCCCTGGACATATAACCCTCGGACCATTACCCTCTGAACAATTACCTCCCGGACAATTAACCCCTAGCAATACCCCCCGAGGACCACTACCCCCCAGACACACAATCACCCCCCTACATTACCCCCGAGGACAATACCCCCCGAGACAACTCCCCCCCAACAATTCACCACCCCCCTGAGCAAATACCTCCGAGGTCAAATACCCCCGGGGACACTACCACGGACTTTACCCCCCAGAGACAATACCCCCGAAGTCAGTACTGTGGAGAACTATCATTCGGAGATTTCCGGGGCCACTACTCCCGAAGATACCCCGGAACAGAATGCCACAGATAATTGTGAAAATACGTTTTTGAACCGAATTTCAGAATGATCTGTAGACGACTCCGGAAATCCGTCCCGAGGTTGTGGCTACCTTCGAACGGCCTGCGATCACTGTGAACGCCGGCGCCCGCGCCGCGCGATTACCCACTAATAATTACAAAACATATCTTATATCAAGTGATTTATAAATCTCTGGAGATTTGCTGCTTTTTTTCAACCAGGCGTGTCTGTACCTCTCCAAAGTCGAAATAATATTCACATATCGTCATTATATTTTAAGTCAATTGGTGTTGAATTCGAGCTGGCTTCCATGTGAAGAAATGTTTGGAGATTAATGGACCTGTACTTTTCTGGTATGGCTTCATTTGTAGTTACCATGGTGTATAGTCACACTGTGGGATGAAACAAGTATTGTAAATCGGTCATACTGTTTCAGGGGGAAGCATTGGCGTGTGTCACCAATTTGTGGGGGACGGGGGACATGTCATGTCCCCCACTTTTTGACAATGCTCTATTGACTTTAACATTTTCATTCACACAGTAAAAGTTTTGAAATTCGGGCCATTCCCCCCCCACCACCCACTTTTGAGAGAATGCTGACGCTCATGGGGAGGGGGGGTGGAAGGGGAGTTAGGCATTACCCCGGCTCCTGCCAAGGGTTCCGACGAATGGCTGCATGTTACGAATTAATATTCTGAATGAGGAATCAGCGACCATTTCCTCTTACTACTTGGGGGCACCCACGCATCAGAGGCGTATGCGGGTCTGAAATCAACCCGGGGGGCGCAGTTGGTCACTATCTGAGCGGGTCGCCACCATAGGTTGGCCCGGAACACTCAAGACATTTTTTGGGTTTTTACATAAAGTCCTCCCAGAATCGCCGGAAATGGCCCTCTGGGGATGAGATAACCGTTCTACTCCCATCTATCGACTAGAAAACAAGTGCCTGCTCGTGGTGAAATTACACTGAAAACGAAATGATCTTTGCACTCTTAACTGGATATATTGAATCTAAATGTGAGGGTTGGTTTTTCTTTCCCCATACATATTCCACGTATATTAAACCAACGCCATACGAGTGACATATCCTCCTGCCCGTCAGCCCCGACAGTACATCCGCGACACTGAAACACTCAACAATTCATGGTCACTGATAAGATTACATTGTCAGCAAACAACAGAGTGAAAACAGGATACAGAGTAGTCGTATATGGTTCTTCACGCAAAAAAAAAAGGGAAAAAAGTGACAATCGTTTTCATGTTTGAATAACTGATGTGTTAGTGTATTGCATGTGCAGTTTTCTCCTTCCTAACGTACAGCACATTCATATCAGGCTGAGCTCATTGATGCACATTTAATACGGTCTTATCTCGCTGATCTGTGAAAACTTGGGCGCTACTACCATGCATGGAAGAAACACTAACCTCCGATCTGAACATTATGACATGATCCTCCATGCCAGGAGCATGGCACTTTTTGCGAACGCCTCCCCCACCTCCATGCTTTGGTATATAAGGGTTATACTTTGCAGCTTGCTGGGGGCGCCCCTTTTGCAGAAAGGTTTTTATACTCGCGGTTAGCCCTTTTACCTGTCCATTTTACTGACGAGGTTCTTTTGGATGCACGACCATTGACGATGTGGACTGCAATTCATTATCTAAGCGGAGCGCCACCATTTGGTTGGCGCAGCGCACTTCAGAAAAATTGTAGCTTTTTATTAAACCACCCTCTTAGATCGCACAGCAATGGCCACTCCGGGCCTCATTGCAAAAATCTAGAATGTGCGATTTTAGTAAAAAGTATGTGAAGGTTGTCCACTCTGGCACGATTAGGCAGATACATATAGCAACCCATCATTAATATCTTATTAGCGAGTGACAATATGTTGATTATGTACACCCGTTGTTGAAATGTTGGAAGATTCTTTTGCCGTGTACCTAAGCGGAGCCCAATCATTGCTTGGCACGAATCGCTGAGAAAGTTTCGATCGGATTGTCCTCAAATTGCAGGAAAGTACTTTTGGTACTTTACTCCAGAGCGTAGCTAGAATTTTTCAGTGGGGCGCTGGAGAAGGGGTGGGGCAGGGGCGTCGTGCAAAAGTGTTTTTTGGCCCTCAGCAGTTGATGACTTTTTTTTTGAGCCGACGCCACCCCATTGTGCGCGCGCACCATAATATACACAATGTTCGTGATAGCCAGGGAGAAGGCACTTCCCACTGTCCGTCCTTTTGAAAGTACCAATAATAACACCCCTAACATGTACACAACTTTTCTATTCCGGGCAATCTACTCTCGAAAATGTTCATTGATATTCTTTTTCTTCTGGCTTATACAAGATCACTCTTTTACACCTCAAATATTCAGTTGATAGGCTTCTGGATTACAATACTTTTCAACACTCGCCTAGTTTATGCATCCCAGAATAACCATGGGTTCCATGATGGGTTTCAGGAGTCAGAATGAGGCAGAAATTGTAGCCGCCGTGCCAAATGCCCTGCCCGCGCAGTCTCATTTTTAAAGTAAAGTGTTCTTTCGTCCTCTCCGTTGGAAACAAAAAAAGGAAGAAGAAAATCACACAATTCCAATGAACCTGAATGTTGAATGAAAAAAAAAATAATAATATACCCACAGTTTTGGTTCATACAAATATTTCTTCTTATGAAAGCAGAGCGCACCACTGTTGCCGCTAATCTTAGTGAATACTGTCAAGTCAAACCAAAAATAAAAAAGTCAAAAAATTCCAAAAAAACGGTCTCTCGAGATTCTCAGGTGGTGAGCCCAGATGGACCAATTTTCATGTAATAAATTGAAAATAACTTTAAAAATTGGAATTAAAATAATTTCCATCTTAGCCACTGGATGTTTCCAACGGCTTTATCTATCGAAGTGGCACTTATTGCAGCGCAGCGTAAGGCGAATTTTCTAACTTAGTTGTCCTTTTCAAATGCCAAATGGTGATCTCCCAGATAGCTTTTTTTTCGTATATCTCATTATAAACTATAATATCAACAGGATTCTATGCATCATGCACGTGCGTATGTGTGTTGGTTGTCTGTGTGTTGTGTGACAACCCCTTGAACAGCACGATATCTAACGTACGCAAACTGGTATCAAAGTTCAATTAGGTGCTGTGGGTTGCACATATGTCGAGTAGATGACCCCATTGTTTTGGGTGCCCGTGGTCAAGTTCATTCAAGATCCCGAGAGGGCCACATTTCAAAAACAGCTTGTCACACGATTATCTAAGGAACGCGAGTATCTATCAAGTTCACTTGGGGTATGTGGTTGCATGTATGGGTGAGGATGAACCCTATTTTTTTTGGGTTGGTTGGGGCGGGGTGTCATGTCAAGGTCATTCAAGGTCCCCATAGGAAATCGTCATATTATCTCGGCAACCACGAAACAAGTTTTGGAGGACTGTTGTACATGGGGAAAGTTTTTCGTTTCGTAGGACCCTGGGTGAAATACATCTGGTTCACCGACTTTGATGACCTCATTTGATTTGACGCTTTTTGACCTCCATTTGACCAATTGACCTGTGAATTGCCCTGCTTTTTTGTGTTGGCGGGAAGCTCTGTTCAGACAAAACCAAAAAGTCAATGACCCTACATACTACGATACTCTCATCACAAGCTAATCGTCATGAATGTGGACGAGTCCAATACAGCTGTTGTCAATAAATATTCGACAAGAAACTACTTTTGGAGGACTGTTCGTAATGGAAAGTTTCGTTCGCTGTGCTGCGTGAAATAACCACATCTTGTGACCGACTTCGACATCATTTGCCTTATTGACTTTTGACCTCAAAATTACCTTTGACTGGTGAATTATTGTGCTAGCTTTTTTTTTTTTGTATTGGCCTGAAGGTCTTTTTAAACAACCAAAAAAAGTCATGAAACTACCATACTACGATCTCTCATCACAAGCTATCTCCCTGACTGTGGAAGTCACGACCGCCTAACAACCTGAAAATGTGGATAACTTTGGCCTTTGACATCTGCTCGTCAGCATGATATCAAGTGAAGGCAAGTATCTATTAGTTCAATTGAAGGTGTGTGGCATTGTACACATGATGAAGATTAACCCTAATGTTTTTGGATATCCAGGTCAAGGTCATTTCCAGGTCAACCTAGGACAATCCTTATATTCTCTTCCACATTCATTGTACATAGTGAGACCAAGCATATAGCCCCCAAACAAATATTTCCCCCCATTGAAGACAGTACCAATTCTTTGATTGGGATCTCCCTTTCCTAAAATATAAAATTGTTTTTCCTGATATGCTGCGTATTGGACTACACAATTATTTTCCCCCAGAAAGACAGTACAAATTCTTGATTGTCTTTTATTTATTAAATTTTATATACCTGATTGGGTCTGAAATATTGGGACTAATAGCACCATTGACCAGCCTATATGTACCCCTGGGGGGGGGTCCTGGGGGCGGTGTCTGTAAGTGGTGTTGCTACGGGTGGGGTGGGAATTTTGGTCTTTGCCTGCACCCACCACCCCCCCCCCCCCTCTCCCATTTTCAATCATAGGCATCTATGCAAAATTGAAAAATGTAGCCCTAGTTGAAAGCCTGCATCACTGCATTTATTGACAAATTCCTAAGTTGCTTTACTCCCTCTCTTTAGTGTTATATTTTCCAGTTAATCCCAGTGGCCAAGTTTCCTCAGGGAAGGTACAAAATGGGATTAGTAACCAATGGCTATCGAATTGGAGGTTGAAGGAGAGGGGGGGGGGTAGACAAATGGGCAATTTTTCCATAGGCGTATATTTTTTTTACTCGAGGGGATGCCGGTTTGTTGCTTTAACATTAATTGAAACGGTGATTATGATCTCTCACAAATTTTCCCATTTTAACTAGTTATTACCCAGGCAGAAATGCACACCAGGAAAAGTCCAGCTGAATTCAATTAGAACACGTATGTGGCCCAGCCATTATCCTCTCAACAAAAACCGCTGCCTGCATTGTGTGTATACTATACAATAAGCCTCTTCAGTTTGGCTGGCCAACATTCCCAATCCTCAAAAGATTTAAAATCTCTCTAGTTTGTGTGTTGTGGGACTGGAAGTAACAACACTAAATAAATGGTACCTGGCAACTGGCAATGCTCAGAGTTTGAGAGTGGGTACTCCCAATTAATCTCTGTGTGCAACTCAGTCTACTGATTATCCCTGATTGTTTACCTACTTACTTCCCTATTGGGAATGCCTAAAGCACCACACTTTCCAGGATTTTATTTACTTGACAGAGCGACTTGACCATTGGGTTATTATTACCTGTGATTCATCGACCAAGCCCTATGCGGTGGGATTAACTGTGGTGTGTGTATAAGCAGTAGAGGGTAGTGAGTTGGTGAGGAAGACGGAAGCAGGGTCCCAAGGCAGCTCTGCAAGTGGGAAGGGCACGAACATTTGTGGCATTTTTGCTATTGAGCAAAAAGTGAGGGCATTAACATGTACCCAAAAACACAGGCAGAAAGGGCAGGGGTTTTGAGTCTATAAAGTGCCTCTCTATCTGGGTGTTTGACTGCACATATGTGGACTATTTGGAAAGTGATTGCCGGGATATATATTTTAAACAATTGGCAAGAATCATACTGGATCCACATTAACTGAGCCCACATCATTCAGAAATGTTTTGCGAAGTGCGCATCTATTATAATAGATATATGTATATTATATTAATATATAGATATATATATATCATATATATATATATATATATATATATTCTCTATATATATCCTAAAAATTACAAAGATCTTGTCTGTTCTAATTATTATCTGTATTTGTTATCCTTACCATGCAGCCAGATGTATTTGCTATGGGAGGTGCTGCCCATGGGGTGGGCCATATAGAGAGAAAAAGCACATTCCACACAAACCCCACCCATGTAGAGAGAATATGTGATTTGAAGCCTTGGTGAAAAGTTTTGACCCTCCAATGGCAATAGGGCATTTGATGGACTGGTAAAATGGCTAGTGATACAAGTAATTTTTAACCATTTTTGCACTCGTCAATTGCATGACCCCCCCCTTGTACCCCAGACAAGGTGAGTCATTGCACTTAGGTGGGTCAACAAATGATGCACCCCTCAGTTCACTTTTTGTGCCAGAACAATAAGACACTTTGTCCAAACCCCACAATCAACTTTGAAGACCACGCCTACTCTGCTGCACCAAGTGAAACAATTGACTGGCCATGACTTACCCCTCAGTCGGATTTAGTGATTTAACGACTATGGTACAATGACCAACATGTAAGACCCATGCTATTGACAACTGAATGTACCTACAATGACTCAGAGTGTCCAGTGTAGTGGAGGGATGCAATTGACCATATCTAGGCCTGTCGCCACTTCTCTTCCCCCCACACTAAATCCCCAAAGGAGATTTTTCACATTCGTTGATGATGTTGATGATGTTGGTCGTCCGATTCGGACCGAACTGCCACTCATCTCTATCTGCTTTAACCACACCATCACTTATGGATTGTGTTGAAGTTTCGCTAAAGTGATCCTCATCTTTAGCCTTGCCTGCAGTCTGCTGACTCAGGTTATCGGTCGCTGGGGCTTACCCCACTGAACGGAAAACACTTGACCTCGCTGGTTATGACTGGTGACTTTACCTTCAACTCTTCCAGATACCGTACTTTACCAGGTTCCTTTTTCATTAATTTCCACTTCAATTGCCCTCCAGATTACTTTTTGCCTTGGTCAAAAGCAACAAGGCATCTCTTGCAGTTCGTAATATCGCAGGGGTGATTGGGTCGTTTTGTGTCACGTTGTTTTTTGAGTTGGCAACACATATCTTGCAGGGTTTTGATATAACTGGGAAGGGAACATGGTCGGAAAAGGCAATGAATCACTATGCAAAGTTGCGTGCTTGTATTACTAGGGTTCAGTATTGTTGGTTTTTATTGTTGCGGTCATAGTGGGAATTTCCCCTCTCACTTGCTGCGGTTGATCGTGGTTGTTTGTTTCCCGATGTGTGCGGTGCGTTTTTCTTATTATCTAAGTTTATTATTTCAGGAATAAACTGCAACGGGGAGAATTTTTACTGGTGAATAAACAGTGGAGACTTTGAATTTAGGTAAATCACGGACGAGGCCGCAGCCGAGTTCGTCCTTAAGCTAAATTTAGAGTCGCGACTTGTTTAGAACCAGTAACAGTCGACTGCTGTAGTTTTCCTTTCTACAACCCGAATATTAAGGATTACCCAAATGATCAGCATATCTATATCTTCTATATCTTTGTATCTCTAAACAAATATTAAGCAGCTAGGGTAACTTATTGCGTTAGTTCGATTCGAAGTAAATTGCATTGCGCCTTTCGCGCACAGAGAAGTTGACATATATTAAAAATATATAGATCTTATATGCCATAACATAACAGTAAATAACGCATGGGTTTGTCCATTCCCGACAATCAGAATAACTGTCGTTCAGTCCAGAATGTTCCATTGTCCCTTCCGCGCTAACCGTTCGTGTCGCTACAACTTGGTAGTGTCCAAAATTTTTACCTCCCTTGCCTATGCCCCCGGATCGATCGATTGGTCGGTTGATGAGTCAGGTTGCCCACGGCGACACCGCTTACCAAGGATCCTAGACCACTCCCCATTGTGCTAGGGTGGTATTTATACCCGGGGTATTCGTCACGGAGGTAGTCGCCCGGGGGTAAAATGTCCGGTTGTAGTTGTCCTCGGGGGTATTTGTTTCTTCGGGGGTGATTGTCGGTGTAATTGTCTGGGAGGGTTGTTTGTCCTGGGGGGTATTTGTCTTCGGGGGTGATTGTCCGGGGGGTAAGTGTTCGGGGTTGTTTGTCCGGTGGGGTATTTGTCTTCGGGGGGAATGCCGGTTTGTTGCTTTACATTAATTGAACGGTGATATGATCTTCAAATTTCCCATTTAACTAGTTATTACAGCAGAAATCACACAAGGAAATTACCTGCTTGAATTCAATTGAACACCTATGTGGCCCAGCCATTATCCTCTTCAACCGCTGCTGCATTGTGTGTGTATACTATAATAAGCCTTCAGTTTGGCTGGTCAACATTCCCAATCCTCAAAGGATTTAATCTCTCAAGTTGTGTGTGTGGGACGGGAAGTAAACAAACACATAATAAATGGTACCTGGCACTGGGCATGCTCAGAGGATTGAGAGTGGGTATCCAATTATTCTCTGTGTGCACTCAGTCTACTGATTATCTGATTGTTTACACTTCCCTATTGGGAATGCATAAAGCCCACTTCCAGGATTGTGAATTACTTGACAGGCAGGACTGACCATTGGGTATTCTTACGCTGTGATTCATAGACAAGCCCTAATGAGGGCATTAACTGTGGTGTTTGTAGAAGCATGAGAGGGTATGAGTTGGGAGGAAGAAGAAAGCAAGGGTCAAGGGAAGCTTCTGGAAGTGGGCAAGGGCACAACATTGTGGCATTTTTTGCTATTGAGCAAAAAGTGAGGGCATTCCCTGTACTCACCCCAGGCAGAAATGGGTAGGGGTTTGAGTCTATAAGTATCTCTCTTCTTCCCCAGTGCCTCTTATGTATATCTGGTGTTGACTGTCCCAATGATTGACTATTTGGGAAAAGTGATTGCCGGGATAATAATATTTTAACCAATTGGCCAAAGTCATACTGGATCAACATTAACTGAGCCCACATAATTCAGAAATGTGTGCGAAGTGCGCATATATATATATATATAATATATATAATATATATATCTATATATATATATATATATATATATATATAAACACTAAAAATTAGCAAAGATCTTGTCTGTTCTATTATCATTTGTATCAATTACACAATCAATCCAGATGTATTTGCTATGGGAGGTGCTGCATGGGGTGGGCCAAATTGAGAGACATTCCTCCACCCCACCATGTAGGAGAGAATATGTGATTTGAAAGCCTGTGAAAGTTTGACCCTAAAATGGCAAATAGACATTTGATGGACTGGTAAAATGGCTATTGGATACAAGTATTTTAAACAGTTTTGCACCATCGTCAACTTGCATGAACCCCCCCCCTTGTACCCCAGACAAGGTGAGTCATTGCACTTAGGTGGGTCAACAAAATGATGCACCCCTCAGTCACTTTTGTGCCGGAAAAATAATGAAAATTGATACACCCACAATCACTTTGAAAGACCACAGACTACTCTGCTGCACAAATTGAGGAAACAATTGATTGGCAATGACTTATCCCTCAGTCATATTAGTGATTAACGGACATTATGGTACAATGACCATATGTGAGGACACATGCTATGGACACTGAATGTACCTACAATGACTCAGAGTGTCCAGGGTAGTGGAGGGATGCAATTGACAATATATAGCCTGTTAAATGCCTTCTCTTTCCCCACACATAGACCCCCAAAAAGGAGATTTTCTTCACATTCGTTGATGATGTTGATGATGTTGGTCGTCCGATTCGAAGGACTGCCACTTCATTCAATCTCTCCTGCGTTTAACCACCACCAGTCCACTTATGAGTGTTGAATTCGCTAAAGTGATCCTCATCAATTAGCCTTGCCTGCAGTCTGCTGACTCAGTGTTACGGTCGCTGGGGCTTACCACACTGAATGGAAAACGTTGGACCTCGCTGGTTATGACTCGTGACTTTACCTTCACTCTTCAAGATACACTTACTTACCAGGTTTATTTTTCAGTATTTCACTTCAATTGCCCTCAGATGACTTTTTGACCTTGGTCAAGCACCAGCCTCTCTGCAGTTAGTAAATATCGCAGTGATTGGGTCGTTTTGTGTCAAGTTGTGGTTTGAGTTGGCAACACACATCTTAGGGTTTGATATAACTGAGGAAGGAGAACATGTCGGAAAAAGGCAAGGAATCACTACGCAGAGTTGCGTTCTTGTATTACTAGGTTCAGTATTTGTGGTATTGTTGCGTCATAGTGGGATTTCCCCTCTACGTTGCTGCGTTGTGAGCGTGTGGTTGTTTGTTTCCCGATGTGTGCGTGTGCTTGTTTTCTTATTATTAAGTTATTTTAAGGAATAAACTGCAACTGGGTAGAATTTTACTGGTGAATAACAGTCGAGACTCTGAATTTAGTAAATAACGGACGAGGCTCAGCCGAGTTCGTCATTGCAAATTTAGAGTCCGAGACTGTTTATGAACCAGTACAAGTCGACCTGCTGTAGTTTTCCTTTTCTACAACAAACCGAATATTACGAATTACCCCAAATGATCAGCTATATCTATATCCTATATCTTTGTATCTTAACAATAATGTAGGCAGCTAGGGGTACCTATTGCTTTAGTTCGATCTAAGTAAATTGCATGCGCTTTTCGAGCACAGAGAAGTTGAAATTATTAAATGCTATAACCTTATATGCCATAACATACCCGTAAATAACGCATGGGTATTGGTGTCATTCCCGACAATCAAGACCTAGTCGGCGTCCCCTAATGTTCATTTGTCCTTTCGCCTAACCGTAGGGCGCTACAACACTTGATCGTGTCAAATTTTACCCTCATTGCCTATACCCCCGGCTCGATCGATTGGTCGGTTGGATGAGTAGGTTGCCCTGCGACAACCGCTTACCAAGGATCTAGAACCACTCCCAATTGTGCCTAGTGGGTATTTATAATACACCCGGTGGTATTCTCACTGAAGGTATTAACCCTGGGGGATACCTGTCCGGTTGTAGTTGTCCTCGGGGTAATTTGTCTTCGGGGGTGATTGTGCGGGGGTAATTGTCTGGGAGGTT